>JAPMOQ010041020.1:866489-885725 GCA_026543055.1 Argiope trifasciata | reverse complement strand
GTGCGTGTATCTGATATATATATATATATATATACATAGGAGATAAATCTGGCGATTTGGGAGATCAAGCAACGGGACCGCCACGACCAATCCACCAGGTTGGGAACGTCTGGTACAAATGGTCCCGTACACGCCTTCCATAATGAGATGACACTAAGTCCTATTGAAACCACATGTGGAACAGAACAGATACAGGGACATTGGTAAGCAGTTCCGAAAGTACGTCCAGTAGAAAGACAATATATTTGGCAGAGTCCAGTCGAGGCGGTAAAATGTTAGGGTCTTGTAAACTCCCGTAACTTGTAAACTCTTGTAAACTGATAAACTCGAGTAAGTCTCCCTCGATACCCTCCCAAACAATAACAGTGAAGCTTTGTTATGTAGTTCTTAGCCGGGTGCTGTGTGTGTTGTTTATGGCCCACATGTGTGCGTTGTGCATATTGAACACCCCTTCACGTGAAAAGGTTGCTTCATCACAAAACAACACGATACTGGCAAAGTGCCGTACTTTTGTTAACAAACAAATCTACAAACGCAGCAAGTCGTTGACGATTATCTGACTGTAATAATAGCACTATCTGCACATGAAACAGGTGTAAGGCTTCACTCTGCAGTACACGATGGATAGCTGTTCGAGATCTTCCTGATGCAACGACAAGCACCCGTTCAATGGTACTGGGATTTTATTCCACAGCATGCAACACACCGAATAGGGCGTTCATATTGTTTGCAACCGCCCAGTACCTTCAATCGTGGCTCTGAAGGATCCAGGTTCCACCAGGTTCTGATGCACCCGAGCAAACATTTGATGATTTGGTTAAATATCTTTTCACACACAACCGAAAAGCAGCCTGTCCATTTCCATTAGCTAAGCCGTAGGTGAAAGGGATATCCATCAACTCGGCGTTTGTATGACGATTCATGTTTATCACATGTTCTCCGTGTCTGAAATGAAAAAATCGCAAGTACCGACTTTGTGATCTCGTGTATAGCGTCATTTATGTCTTTCCGTCTATACTTTCCTACTTAATTATAGCTCCTGACGACGTTTTCTACCTCCCCTTCAAGTTTGTACACGGCATTCGGGGACACCCGGTATATGTGTGTGTAAAGATTTAAAAAGGAGAAATATAGTTTACAGTTCTAATACAATGATATTTAGATCAGGAAAGGGAAACAGAGGGATCTTTTGAAATTAGTTTTGTCAAATCAGCAGTATTTTGCCGCTTCCCTTATAGTGTGGAAATGTAAAACTTTTACTTGATTCAGAAATTTTACAAAGCTTCTGTTGAATTAATTAGATAGATAAAGTGGAAGGGGATCAGGAAATAAGAAATTATTTTTAGAATGAAATTATTATAAGCTAAAAGTTCAAAAATTAATTTGTATTTCAATTAGATTTTAATATATTATTACACACACACACACATATATATATATATACATATATATATATAAATATATACATATATATATATATATATATATATATATATATATATATATATATATACACGTAATATGTCTTTCTGTGTATGTATATATGCATATTGACTGCATGTATCAAACCTTTAATTTACACATGCTGTTTCAAATAATGTATATTTGTAAGAACCTGCCAACTAATATCAATTAGTTATTAGAAACTGCGTCATTATTAATACGTACCGAAGTATCCCGTCTTTCATTTAGTATTCCCTGATCAATTCGTAAAGTGGTGACAGAGTCCTTCAATTAGTGCTTACCTTGCAACTTTTTTGAAGAAATAAGGTTTGAAGTGTTTATCCACAGTCCATAGAAAGCAAATATATTCTTGGAGAAGCTGATTGGGAAACGAATATCTAAAAGGATTTCATCTCTCAGCTTTTTTTAATGAGCAAATCTTACAATTCTCTAGTTTTTTATGTTTAAATAATTAATTTATAGGAACTGAAGCTTGCTAGCATTGTAAATATCTGTATTATTAAACAAACATTCGCTATAATTTATTAATTATATTAACATATAAATGTATAATGTATTTAAATTTCTATACTGTAAATATACAAACTGGCCGAATTTGCATTTTATTATGATTGTTTTTTTTCAAAAGAGAAATTCTTAAACTGTAACTGTTTTATAAAATTAATTCCATTTTACTTTTAAAATTTGCATCCAGTTGACAATATTACGCTTCTTTTTGTCGTAACAAAAATGAGTGTTTTATCATTATAAATTCTACTGTATGTTATTAAAAATGTGTCTCTAAATGCATATATAATTTTTAGAATATTATATTTTTAGCTCCAATAAATATATAATTTTTAAATACTATACAAAATTTTGATATTTATTAACTAACTATTAATTAATTATTACATATTCATCACTGTTATTAGTCTAAGTTATAATAAGAAGATTTAATTTTAAATTATTATATATGCATTTTGTAAACTTATAGTTCTTTAATAATATTTGGAGCCCTTGTCAGAAAATTTCTTTTGAATCAAGAAAAATATTTGCTGATAACTATTCAACCTGAAAACGATTGCTTTAAAATGGGTAAATGTAAATTCATGCTTTATTTTCATTATATTTGAAAGTTTCATCTCTTGTATCGAAATATAAAGTGTTTTTCTTTTGAAGAATTTTTTTTTCAAAAATACTTTAAATCATTTAATTCATATTTGAATGAAAAATGAAAAGAAGACCAAGAAACGCAAAATCCCGCATAACTTTAATTTATATAGAATTACTTTTTCTAAAGATCGCTTTACAAGTTCTCTAGGATGAATATTTAATGGCATCTGTAAACAAAATTAGATAAAATCAATAGAGCTTGTCTTTTAATTGAAATGTTCTTATAAAGTAAAATGGAAAATACTTTCAAAGTTCCAAAGCCTTTTACGCATGCTGTAACTATCTTTTTTTACAGGACTTCATTTCCTTTGACTAGGCTCAAATTTGTAAAGGAGAGATTTTGAAATTAATATTTCATTCATTTTATGAAAAATCAGAATTCTGCATTTGCATAGTTGCAAGTTCAAGATTAAAATAAAACAATTTAATATTCCAGAACATATTTACATCATATTGAAAAGATTCTGATACATTTTGAAAGTTTTTTTTGTATTGAACCGAATTTGGCTTTATGTATCCATATATGATATTCTCAGTAATAAATTATATGTATTTTTTAAAAAGAAAGCAGTTTAATATTGAATCTTGTGAATCTTTTTTGGTCTGAGATGACGCCATTCTAAATTGAAATTCAATATTTGGCAAGGAAAAACAAAAAGAGTTGGCTCGCAGTCTCAGACTTGATATTTGATGATTTATTTTCCTCGATCATAGTTATAATATGAATATATTTCATTCTTTTTATTTCCAATTTTTTATATTCTACGGCTTATTAAATATGTTTATTTTTAAATTATTTAACCTCTTACATTTTCAACTATTTTTTCGTACTTAAATTAATTTAAAACTGGTAATATAATTATATCTAATTAACTATCTATATAAGAATATTGGTTATTTAAAATATTTCAGAATAAAATGAAACTAAGGATATGAATAAGACAAAAAATGCAAAGCATTAAGGGAGTGAATTTAAGATTAAAGAGCTGCATAATTCACATGTGTCTTTTATTTAAATACTTTTTCTGGTATAAAATGTGACAGTAATTTTGCTTCCTATCACTTACTAATGTCATCAGAAGAAAGAATAATTTACAGTCATCTGTATTGGATGCTGCTGGATGTTGCATCAGAGATCCCAGAGATAGGCTGCAAACTTAGCGACAAAATGGATAATGCTCGAAAAGTCGAGAATTTTCATGATCCGTCCAATAGGAACTGAGAAAAGACCGGATACGCGCTGATTGGCTCAGAAGCATCTAGCCTCGTTTCCTGAGAAATGCAACAGGACGGCGCTCTTAGACTGCGAGAAGTATTTCAGCCGTCTGGTGAGATCGTAGAGCAAACCTTCGAGGATTCCCTTTCCTGCTGAATCTTGCCTGACCACTTTGTGTGCTGTGGACGTTGCTACTACTTGTGGGCAACTATGGTTATTGTGTGCTGCTATGTGTTCGTTCAGCTGTTAATATTTTTGTATTTGTGCTGTTTGGTCTTCGTATAAAAAAATATCATCGGTTTTGCTTCCTGAGGTATGCTGATTGTGTTTTCCGCACCCTACAGCCACTATATAGTAAAACCTGATGGTGGAAAATCTGTAACAATATAGTTTATTTTTGTTCTGCAGTTTGATATTTATGGTAATTTATGACAAATATTTAATGTGTGCAATTTCTATTCAAAAGTTTGTAGTGTTCTTAATTTATTATGTTAAATATTGAAACAATCCATGTACCTTTCATTTCAATATAATTGATAACTTATGAACGAGGGATGATTCAAAACAGTTTACAAGATGAGGAAAAATTGCCTTATTATCAATAGACTCGGGATACAAATGGTAAGTAAGATACATACACTGAAGTGACAAAAGTCAAGGGATAGCAATATGCAAATATACAGATGGCAGTAGTATCGCAGCGAAAAAGTAAAAATGCGCAGTTCGTTTTCCAGAGCTTTCATTTGTGTTCAAGTTATTCATGTGAACAGGTTTTTCGTGATTAATGGCGGCACGACGAGAATTAACAGACTTTGAACGTGGAATGTTAGTTGGAGCTAGACGCATGGGTCATTCCATTGCGGATATCATTAGTGAATTCAACATTCCGAGATCCACAGTATCAAGAGTGTGCCGAGAGTATGAAATTTCAGGCATCACATCCCATCATGGACAGCGCAGTGAGCGACCACCTGCACCCGACGTTTATGTAGAATGGTCAATGTTAATAGACACGCAACACTTCGTCAAATAACTGCAGGAATCAATGTGGGACGTACCAGGGACGTGTCCGATAGGACTGTGTGGCAAAATTTGTCTTCCTATGGCTATGACAGCAGAAGACCGACTCGAGTCCCTTTACTGACAGCACGACATCGCCTGCAGCGACTGGTCCCTAGACCAGTGGAAAACCGCGGCGTGGTCAGATGAGTCACGATTTCAGTTGTTATGAGCTAATGGTAGAATTCGAGTGTGGCGCAGACCCCATGAAGCCATGGACCCAAACTGTCAGCAAGGCACTGCTCAAGCTGGTGGTTGCTGCCTAATGGTGTAGGCTGTTTTTACATGGCATGGACTCGGTCCTCTGGTGCAACTGAACCGATCATTAACTGGAAATGGTTATGTTCAGCTGCTTGCAGATCATTTGCTGCTATTCATGGACTTCACGTACCCACACAACGATGGGATTTTTATGGATGACAATGCGCCATGTCACCGGGCCAGAACTGTTCGCAATTGGTTTGAAGAACGTTCCGGACAATTCCAGCGCATGATCTGGCCACCTAGATCGCCCGATATGAATCCCATCGAGCATTTATGGGACATCATCGAAAGGTCCGTTCGTGCCCAAACTCCTGCACCATCCACACTTTCACAATTATGGACGTCTATACAGACAGCATGGCTCAATATTCCTGCAGAGGACTTCCAACGACTTGTGGACTCCATGACACGTCGAGTTGTTGCATTTTGCCGGGCAAAAGGAGGACCGACACGATATTAACAGTCATCCCATGACTTTTGTCACTTCTGTGTATATAACGGTCATTTCTCTACATAAACACCAAACCTGTTGGTGCATTTATCACAACATAGGACCAATTTGTTTAATCGATCCTGTAAATAATCAGGTTCTTGGCACCTTTTTGAACAGCACCGTCTAATATGAGCCTTGTTTCGGATAAGTGTTTCGGCAATGCTGGAAAATGAAAATAATCACAAGTAGCCAAATCACTGTTGTATGGTGGGTCTCTCCAGACCTCTCACCAGTACGTTTCCAGCAATTTTTCTGTCAGCTTCATAAGAACAGAGTTTTGCCATCTGTTTTCTACTCATTGCTTCGTCTTCATACATTTCAATGTATGTCTGAGGTGGACACATTCTTGGCCTATAGAAATCGTATCACGGCTCATACCTCTGTGCAATACCACTTCTCTAGACGAATTTCAATTACTGTCGCTATTTTTGGTCTAGGTATTAACCTTATCTCCTCGAACGACCGGTCTAAGACGACTACTGGCATCTGTGTCTCCAATTTGGGAAACCCATCCCCAATTACTACTTTCTAAATACTTCTGCTTTTAAACTTTTTTGAATCATTCCTCTTAAAAAGACCATGTTTCGTGCCAAAATAAAACAAAAGTTTCCAAAATTGTCATTTGGAAGATTAAATCGAGTTATTCTAGTAATTTAAGAACGTATAGGTTTTATTAGAATTACTAACATCATAAAACAATTTACCATGAAATTTTAAGTAATTATTGCATTTAGTTTAAATTTGCTCTACTTTTAATAAGTATAAACATCAATGTTCATGATATTCTACAAAGAGATCTTCCAAAAGTAGTATTTTAGTAATTGAATTAGTAATAATATCCACATTTACATACCGATGCATTAATAATCAAACAGCATTGCAACAAGGACAGAAAATAAGTTTACAGGACAGACAATTTTAGGGACAATTTTTAGGTCAACTGGATTTATTGAGCTGAAACTGTACATTGAAAGGTTGTAAATAATAAAATTTATCAAAACATCTAATGGAAGAGAGATTTTGCTTACTGTAAACAAACTGTAGATATCGCAAAGAAATGAATCCCAAACCATTTACCTGTATAAGGCATTGACTGGGCTAGAAAATTGAGGGGAAATAATTAATATTTTGACTTAAAACAAGGAAGATTTTCTCTGTATCTCATTTAAGCAAATAAAAAAATGAAAAAAGAGGATATTCTGAAATGATGTAAAAATTATTTTTATACATTTATATGCTTTTCAAATTTATTATTTTTTTAAATCTTAAAAATTCGCTAAATTTGAAATTTATTTCTGATTAAAATTTTGAAACTCTTGATCCAAGTTCCTCATTCCAATCTTTTAGAATAATTATGGTTTGGTTTGATAGTTTGGATCAAATGGTTTGTCCTGTAGATTGCCAGGACACATGTGTTTGTATATTTTTATTATTACAATATATGATTGAGCAGAATCATTTTTATTATTATTTAGGTTCATTATCCCTATTTATATAATCTTATACTAGTTTCTTTCGTAAATATTTCATAAAATGGTGGAAATGCCGTTAAAGCTCATGAATACGAATTTTAATTCATTTAATGACATAAAATCAATATACATTTGCTCTAAAATAAAATTATAGCTTCCAAATCATCAATTCCATTTCACTCAGAAAAATGATTATATGAATTTCATTTACAAAATAATTTTTACTGAGCCATACAACCAATGTAAGCAACTGGTTAGAATGTATGCATTGAGTTGTGATTGAATCTATTGATTGGATTAGAAACTAGTTCATTAATTTGGTTAGAAATTTTTAAATCGCGAATCCAATTATTTTTCTATATTATATGATAAAAATAATTGACATCAATTTTTTCTTTCAGTAAAACCTATGTTAATCAACTGTGTTTTTTTAATTTTTATTTTATTTTTCCCCATTAATAGTATATGTTTAATTTGAGCTGATTTAAAGAAAATTCTTTTTTAAAAAATTATAAATCAGATGGTTCCGAAAACTTTCATATTTCTAGTTTCCAACAATTTTATTCTAAATTTCATTACTGAACGAATATTTACATATTTGATATTGAACATTGATTGCATTGAATATTTTTTATTATATTGAATATTTGATTCTCAATGCTTCACTTGTTTCATTTTTTTTATTTGTATAATTTTATAATTTTTCGCTCATTATATTACAATATTCATGATAAAATAATGCCAATTAATTTATAGTAGACAGTTATATTATATGCAAGTAAAATAGAATAAATGCACCTTTCTCTAATAAATAAAGAATATATGCATATTTATTCAACTATGCCCAGCAGACCATTTGGTAGAGAACTACCAAACTTATGTATAGTTTAGAAAATAAAAATGTGCAATTCAGAATGATATTTGAAATTTTTGATTAAAATTAAACGAAATTTTGTCATTTGACAGCAATAATCCTCTAAATAATTTTATAGAAGACTAATTTTCATACCAATTTAAAAACTACAAAAAAACATTTTTAATAATGATAATTTTAATAATGTTTAATAATATTTAATAATAATTTAATAATGTTTAACATTTTTAATAATGTTATTATTATTGCATTTTAGCAATATTTTAAAAATATTCTTCGCACAATTTTTTTAAAAACATTTTGTTATTGAACTGAAATTCAGCCATTTTTACAATTTCATCAAATATTTAATCAAGACATTTTCTTTCTTTATTTAATAATATGGATGAAGTAGTTCCTATTATAACAGTGTTATTTACACACATAGTAATAAAAAAGCTGAATATGGGTTTTGGCACTTTGCAAACTAAACCGTTTAACCTAGAGCTATGAAATTTTGATAATATATTCTTTGGAAAGTAAAAATATGAAAAATGGGTCGATGTTTTGAAATATTGATTAAAATTTAATTGACTTAATAATTAAGCTGAATTATGGCATTTTTCTGTGAAAATTTATGAAAATACTGTTTAGCGAAAATGTTTTTTACAACATTTATAAATTATATTTTTAATTAATATGAATTTAATAGGTTATTATATTAATTTTTCATAAAATTAGTCATTTAAAAAAAAATATTTTCTCCCTTAACTTCCAATAATAGATAACATTAATGCCCTGAAATACAAAATGTTTCATTAAATATATAATAAGTTATTGTCTTCTTCTAAGAGAGAAAAGTAGCTTAAGAAGGTTGAGCATTTTTAGCATCTTAAAAAAGAAAGAATTTTTAACGGACAAAAAAGTGAAATGACAATGCATCGGAATTTTGAAGACAGATGAAAGCTCCAACTTACTTTTTTATTACCTTAATCATTAAAGTAATCTAATTCAAGGTTTTGATAAATTAACACCTTTCTGAAAAATCATTTTTGGTATTATATATGTGATAAATATAACCCAAAATTTATTTGTGCTGAATGGATAAAATTTGGTCTATATATTTTACAAATAATTTGTAGACATCTATTAAATTTTGAGTGAAATTCATGCAGAAGTCTATTTGCTATATAGTCTAAATATTTGTTACCAGGATAACTAAAAAACAAATTCCACTAAAGGAGTAAAATCTGATCAAAGTTTTAATAATGTCAATATTTCTGTTAAATGAAACAAATTCTTGATTTTGAATTTGAATTCGATTGAATTTTTGTCAACCTATACTTCAAAATACATATAAACGTATAAACATAATGATTGAAATCTATGAAATTTGATATGGGATTTTGTGACCACAATTTTATTTTCAATTGTATGGAAGTAATTCGACTAAAGCACAAGATCGATTTCTTTCTGTAATTATTGCTTGATTATGAATTTAACATGAAAAATTGCCAAATATCGAAAGAGCTGTTCAGTAAAAATATTAAATTCATGAAAATGATCAATAGAATCAATTATTGCTCGCCAATCCCATGAAGATATTCGCAGCCTTACTCATTATCCACAATTTTAAGTTGAAGAAGAGGTCTAACACTTTCATTAGAGAACAAGAGAGAACATTTGAACGCTCCGATTGATTTGATTGAAGTTTAATAGCATTTATTTTTTAAAACTCCATTATATGCATAAAAGAGCTTTTAAAAATATTATATAATTTATATAACTTAAATAGGAAGAATTTTTTTATACAAAACTCAAAACCCTTGGGAGGGGGCACTTCGTAATTGAGGATGAGATGTTTCTGGCATGGTGGTTGGATCTCGCCAAACTGGTCTGTACACAAAGGGAGAGGGATCTTACTTCTCCCATCGATGACAGGACGTACTTCCTATGAGGAGGGTTGTACTGTGACCGATGACCCTTAGGACTCAACCAAAGTTTCCTCCAGTGTTGTAGCGGAGGTCCGGCCATTCAGTATCTATTTCTGAGTGCCTTCGGGCGGAATGGGGAGTCAGTAAATTGGCCTATCCAAAGCTCACAGCAGAAGTGTTTTAAAAGGATGAATTACCAAATATTATGAATAATTTTGTCACAAAAAATTCTCATGGAGAGGGTGAAATTAAGGGTGTTTCAGACAGGCGTATTTGTTTTTTATTACTGAATCAGAATTTTTGGCCAATACATATTTTTAATTCAAATATACGCGTTCATCATTTCTCTACACGATCATTCTTTTAACGCCCTTAACCCTTTCAGGGGCACTATGCCAAAAATGATTTTTTTTTCGAAACAATTATTTAAATCTGATTATATCCTATTACTGACATGTAATTTACAGTTAAAAAAAATTAAGGTCCTTAGGGGGCTGGGGGGTAGGTGACATACTGGGTATGTCACCGCGCATCTAGAACATGTTTTGGAGCGAATTCACAAATATACACCTATACAATATTACGATTCAAAACACATTTTAAAACATTTTAAATATAAAATAATTTGAGGTTATACATACATATAATAATTTTTTCTGATTTTGCCCAAGATCCATGTTTTTTAAATAATTTTTACTATTGAAGTATGGATTTTTCTTTTATATATATACATAAAAGTAAATATATATGAATGAGAAATTATGACAGGATATATATAAGTTTATTGAAATTAATATTTGTAGAATATATAGAGAAAAATAGAATAAATATTTTTAAATATATAATAATAAATATATATAAATATTTTTTTGCATTTTTTTCTGTATATAAGTAATATACATTACAAATATACAGAAAAAAATGCAAAGTAATATACATTAAAAAATATACACAATTTCTTACGGAACCAATTTTTTTATAAATTTACTCTATTAGCATGTATATATATTGAAATATAGAGATGCATTGAATTATAAAGAAATATATATACAATAAATAATAATAGATACAATAAATATATTTATTTCTTCTTTTTTATATCAGAAATTGCTTAATATTATAATATTATTAGCACACAATATATATTTTATATAGATATAGATTAATATATACAACGAATCTTAATGTATATAATATAATATTTAGTAATAATGTATATAATTATATCTTGGATCTTTGCGCAAATAAACAAATACGGTCTTGCCCATGCAATACCCTAGACGCGAGGTGACATACCCAGTATGTCACCTAATTCAACTCGTAATTATAAGGTATTTTTATGAAATGAAAGCAGTTTTAGGGATTCATGACGCTTTTTAACATGAATGACGCAAAAAAATGAGCTTTTTGAATTCGAAAATAAAGTTTATCGGAGTAAAATGAAGATAAATTACATCATATGAAAACATGCTTCCATCTTGAATTTTTTGTAGGGAAACAGAATACTTTCTAAGACTCGTGCTGCCGTCTATTGGCAAGATAAAG
The DNA here is from genome assembly GCA_026543055.1 of Argiope trifasciata. NCBI lineage: Eukaryota > Metazoa > Arthropoda > Arachnida > Araneae > Araneidae > Argiope > Argiope trifasciata. Next base: position 874,270 of record JAPMOQ010041020.1, on the reverse strand, counting down.
ACTTAAAAAACGTTAGGAAATTTTATGTAGTTATTTCAACGCGATTTTCTAGTTTAAAAAAAATTGTAAAAAGGTGACATATGGAGTATGTCACCGCCCCTCAAAGGGTTAAATAAATTTCAACAAAAGATAACTTCATTTAATTTTAAAATTTTAATCTTGCATAATATTAGTGCATTTCTCAAGGGTATGATTCAACAGAAAACGCAATATCTTTTCAGTAATATATTTCACTGAATATTCAATTAAGGAAAATGGTTCCCTATCAAAATATTGAAAAGAATTGAAAGATTTCTTACTATTTTTACAAGAATAGTTAAGCCTGATTGATGATCACCAAAATAGGACGAAATATAGTAAACATCTTTCTACTTGCAAACATTTTGTTTTACATGCACGTCAGCCAGATTTTCAATCACTTTTTGTGAAATATAATAAATACACTCTTTCAAGTAATTACACAAATACTATAAGTAATGAAGAAGAATGTATGTGTATCTATCTATGTGAGTATGTTGGCGCACTACACTGTTCCTTGTTTCACAGTTGGAAGCTTTTCTGTTTCACTAAAGTAAAAGAATCTGCTCAGTATTCGAAGAAATTCGAAAATTCGAGAAATTCGATGATCAACAACATTGCACTAGTCAGAAGAGGCGAACACAATTATAGCATATACTTATTTCCAACAATTACATCGCGAATATACAAAATGCAATAAGAATTGAAATAAAAGATTGAAATGAGATTGTAGAAAAAAAGGTAGAGATAAACGGCCCTTCTGGTATTCAAATTAAGCAGTGGTAATTTTTCCGATTCATGGTTTCCGAATTTGGCCCAGAGCAAATTCAACTAAGAAGTAATATATCTTCCCAGAGATTAACTTTTTCTTTCATCAATTGAAAGAAAGGTTGATTCTTTCTTTCAACAACTGGTAAACAATTACAAATCAATGATAATTGTATTGAAATCGTTCTTATTTAAAATTAGAAATATATATTCGAATAATTTAACACTATTATAAACAAATATTTTTAAAAAATTAAAAATTCTTTTTTACTATATTGGTTTTAAAAAAATGCTTCTTATGTATTTTTGAACAACAGATGTTATTGTTTGATATATTTTACGTATGAATTTTTAAATAAACTATTTTCAGATTTATTTCATTTGCAATAATATTTAACTTCTTTTTAATTTGAGTTTTTGTCAATGTTATGAACAATTCTTTATAAAAAGCTAATTTTTACCATGCTAGCATAACTTATTGGATCAGGTTAAATTTAATTTTTATTTCTTGAGAGCCAAATTGCTGTTAAATATGATTAAATTTATTTTTAAAAATATCATTCAAAATAGAAATTTAATTTGTTGGTTAACTTATTAGTATCGTAAAATGATAATTTTTTTTATCTTCGATACAGTTATTTTTACGTTTGTAATTCAAAATATTAACTGATTGGCAATGTTGTTACAGTTAATATTTTAGTCTAGCGAAAATGGTGATGTTTTTGTAATATTCCATAAATAAAAAAGGTAGCGATTTAAAAAAATGGTTGTTAGTTTCTTGCCTTTGAAGTGAAAATATCTACTTTATTGCGTAGAATATGGGATTCAAATAAAGTAAGTGACATTATCAATCAAATAATAAAATGCATAAACTTTATTTCAAGATATAAAAAAGTTTGAAGTTTTTTGCGATTGTTTAACAAATAACTATTGTGCATTAAATAATATTGTTAAACTGAAATTCAAGTCACTTTTATTTTTTCAGTAAAGATGCAATCGCAGAATTTTCTTTCATTTCTGAAAGTTAAAGAAATATAATGTTTATTACAATAAAATTTTACAAGATTAATGAAAAACTGATGCTTCAATAATTGGAAATTTAGAATGTAGAAAATTTAAGTAATTAAACTTTTAATAGCATTGTAAAGTCATCGAACAGGTTTCACATTCACAAAATAAAAAGGCTAAATAACACTACTTTAATATCTTAGAATTTGATAATATCTTGAACATGAAGTTGGGCTTAAACAATTAATAAAAATTAAATGTTGCCAAATTATTTGTTTGAAAATTTTAAATATGTTTTAAAACTTTATAGTTATAATAAAAACTTTATATTAATTACACAGTTGAGCAATGCATCTATATATCAGAACCTAATTTGAAAATAGAATTATATTTTTATACAGACGAAAATATTTTTTAATTCCATTTTGTTTTCTATATCATATTAATGCAACCTTTTTTTGTACATTAAATATGCTTATAATTTTCTATACCTAAATCGCATTATTTGTTTATATTGACACTTAATGCATGATTAAGGAAACAAATTTCAAGTTTAAAATTATTCCACTTTATGATTAAAACTAAATTCTATGTAATAAACAGCTTTTGTACAATTTACAACCAAACTCTGGTTAAAATTATTTAAATGATGTAAAAAATTCAAATTGTGTTTGTTTTGTTAATACAGCACATTGAGTATTCGGGTCAAAACTATCCGATGTTGTTTTCTTTTATCATAGTTAAATGAAAAATGCAATGCTTTGCATTGGCAGCCTTGACAATGCATTGAAAATGGCTATCTGCTATGATCCTCCTATGTGCTAAATACAGTTTATGACAGGAAAAGAGCAGAGTTTTGCTCGTTGTTCGTAGTTTTATCAGTGTACAACGAATATCAATTGTTGTCATTGTTCATGATTATAATTTCATGAAGTACAATATTCAAAAGCTAAAAGTAATTTTGACTGTTGTTTTGAATTTTAGAGTTGCCAGTTTATATTCTGTGCAATCATTTATCAATGAAAAATAAAATTAGTTTAAATAATTTTTCATAAGAATTAGACTTAGAATTTACTCTAATTTTTTAAATATATTTCCTGCATTTAAGTTAAGCATTAAAGAATTAATGCTAAAGAGAACAGTTTTAATCATTTAACTTATTTTTTCGTTAATATTAAAACTTGCATTACAGAGTAAAAACATACTTAAACTACCTCTATAGAGTCTTCTATTTTAACTAGACACATTACCGTCCACTGCTTTTATGATTCACCAGGCATCACCTGTGTTCACATTCTACGTAACTTGAGATAAATGGAGGGGTTATAAGTGGTGAAAAAATATATATAAAACAGTGGACTCTGGTATAAATACTTTGTCTTCTAGTAATTGTGAGCAAAGACACGAGTTTGTAAAATTTTAGTCTAGCCAACTTTTTTGTTATTCGACCTGCCCTTGCATCACATCAGGTCGGATGCTAGAGAATGTAGTATAATAATTCATTAAAACAATTTAAATGGTATTTAGGCATGTTTGTTGCTGAAGAATTATTTTAATTCTAAGATGTAGGGATTAATTTTTAATTCGAGTGGGGTTAGAAATTAATATAATAAGATTTATTGCTTTAATTTATGATCTTAGATCTTCAAGAGTAGAAACTTGTATAAAATATTTTTAATTCAAAGTTTAGGTTATGGTAAAGTAGTTTCACCTTTCTTCTTCAGTTCTAAAACAATATAAAAACCAATTGGATACCAGAAAATTCGGAATCTAAAGACTTAGTATTAAGTAATTTTGCTTGGGTAGATACTTATACAATAAACTTTCTTCATAAATCTAAATTCGAAGTTCAATCCTCAGTATAAAGAAGAAAATTACCGACCCATGGTAATTCTTTTGTCGAATTTGCATCATCATTAATTGAAATGCAGTACAAGGACATTTTCTTTTTTTCTCTTATTTCCACCAGTCAATCAGGTAAAGTCACTTGAGTGTGCTCTAACCATTGCTTAGTTATCAAATGTTTTCTTTTTTCCGAATTAAGAACTCAATTCCATCAGTTCTAATGATGCTCAGTGAAGCCATTTGCTTACTGGCAATGTTAATTCGAATTACATTAAACACACACACATAAAAATATTCTACTTTCATTTTCTCTTGAATTATTAAAATATACAACATTTTTACATTTTTTGTACAGTGATAAGAGAATGTATCTACATAATAAACATTAAAAAGTTTAGAAAGATTATAAAAATAAATTTTTGCAATTAAACATATTATGAGGATTTTTCAATTACATAAAGAAATATCTTCTTCATTACAGTATCTTGTATATTTCTTATTTACAACGGATATGATTCCATATGATCATATCAAAGCAGAGACAACAAAATCTCTGAAAGAATGATAAATTATTTTATTGAACAATCTATTGAAGCTAATGAATATATGAGCGGTGATCCTAAAAAAAATTACAAGCAGGAGTATTTGGAATGTAGAATTTGTGGTTGGGAATATTGTTACTCAGAGTGAAGAGTGAAAGTCTAATTGTCTTAAACGAGTCGTTCGAGCATACACTGTTAGTACTCAGACTTGAAACAGTAAGTGGTAATGGCATGACGTCTAGGAAGAAGTGTCCTGATACTATTTCTTGACCAAAAATGTGTCCCCATCGGATATTCAAAGGCAAATCGTTGAAGTGTGCTGGGGTGAAGCAATGAGTCGGCAACAGGTAGCGAAATGACTTCGTTCTTTTGATGTGAGCAGAGAGCAAGTGGGAAACAACTATATGGAAACGTTTAGGTGGGTATCCACCTCCATACGACTCTTATTTGGTTACCAGTGACTGTTTCATTTTCCCGACATCGCAGAAACACTTATCCAAAACAAAATTCTTATCAGACGATGATGTTCAAAAAGGTGCCTGGAACTGGTTCAACAACCAGGGTTCTGAATATTACCTACACGGGTAAAATAAATCGGTTCAGTGGTGTGATAAATGTATCAACAGGTTTGGTGATTATACAGATAAGTGACCACCACATATGTATCTTAATAGTCATTTGTATACTGTGTCTAGTGTTCATAAAGTACTTTTCCTTTACTTTGTTAACTTTTTTTCGATCACACTTCATATGAATTCATTTCCAAACACCCAAGATTGAATTGTCCCTTTCCTTATTGCTCTGTTTAAATACCCAGGCAAATTCTATCCTGTTGCAAAAGAGAGATGCATGATGTAAGCCTAGCTATAGCCAGGGGCTTGCACCCACTCAGCTAGGATATAATTTGAATGGCCGATTCGGCTGAGTCAGTAACGAAAAGGTTATATCTTACATACATAATTTAATTTGCTGAAACAAAGAAATATTTCCTTCTTGGAACTTTGTTTCTGCTATTGGTTGAAATCGATGTTTAAATTACTGATAATACATTAAAAACTATAAAAAAGGATCGTACCGTTTAATCTAGGGCAAAGAAGAGAAGAAATGAAAACAGAAATTTCCCCAATATCGACAGCAGCTGATATTCAAATTAGTTAAAAGCTTTAGTTGCAAAGAAGAATACAATGTATCAAATTTTGGAAATAGAACTTAGGTCTCAGCAGTCTATTAAATTAGAAAAATATTCAACCACTAAAGTAATAACGACTTTAGAGACTTCAAATTCCATTTTTAACCATTTGACAAATATTTTCCGAGAAACTCATTTATGCTACAAACATAAGAAACAAAAAGAATATAGCTTTTTTAAAGGAGCAATCAAACTATTTTTCAAAAATTTAAATCTATGGTAATACAATATTTATCAAGTGTACTAAAATTTGAAAGAGATATTTAGAAACAAACCAAAATGAATATTTCTTTTATGTATGTGAAAAAAATATATTTGCTTTTATGTTTTCTTCAAAGGCCTTCTTTTATTATTATGGAAATTATCATCGTATAAATTTGTCGAATTTGCAATTGGACGAATCAAACAATATGTTAATTTGTAATAATGGCTTTCTGGTATTCACATGGTTCAATTCGAAACTTATTTGTCCAAAATTCTTCTCTTATACTGTTTATTATATTTTAGATGATCTGAGAATATACTTTGAATTTAAAATCGATGATGTGTTTCCGGAATTACATTGAAATATGAGTTTAAACAGAATGGAAGAAGGACTCATATAAATGTCCCAGATATTAAATATTCTATCTTGAATAATAAATATTAATGTGAGCAATGCTTTCTCATATCAAAAGTAAAGAAATAAAATAAATTTGAAAAGCTTATTTTAAAATAACAGATTTATTCATATTTTGCGATTGTATTCATATTCATATAATGTATTGTTATATTTTCACATTCTTAATTTTTTCTAAAACACTTTTGATGTAGAAATGTCTACGGCATTTCTACACATTAATAATGAAAAGGCGAAATTTTAATTTTTAAATCAAAATGATAAAATGCATTTTATGATTCCATTTAGCTTAGTTCATTAATTATGTAGATACAAATAATATCAGTGTCATTTATGATAAAGCAATTGCATTAGTATTATTAGCATAATTGTAGTGGAAATAAATTATCCTACATGGAAGGTTGTTAACTGTTATTAGATCGTGCATTTGAAATTATATATTAGTAGAGTAAAAATCATGTGTTTTTTTTTTAAGTTTTACTAACGGAACAAAAAAATGTATAAAATACAATAACTTTAAAAAGTTGCACTAGTATTTTCAAATATCTATTGTATACGTAACACCATTAAAATTCATTACTATAGGTTTTGCAGTAAAGTAGTTTTATTTACTTAAAAACCGATAAACACTTAAAACTTAGTTCCTTGATTATATTTTTGAAAAATGGTTGCAACATTAGTGTAATTTTGAAATTGGACTAGGATGATCCTTTCTTTTTATAATATATTCGATGAAAAAGTTACATTTTTTGTGGTTTTGAGAAGTTTAAAGGTTCTACTGACGAATTTTGATAGGTCCACTGGGTGAATTTTTTCCCTGCTATATTTAATAACATAAACAATCATAGAAAAGCAATTGTAATATATGAGAAAATAAAAAAAAAACTCTAATTTTTCTCTAGTATATATAGTTTTGTAAGTTACTAAGTTTCGACTATTAAAGAAATTGCATTTATTACTCATGACATTATGAAAAATCATGACATTCAAATAATAAATCATGATATTAGGAAAAAATCATGACCCTCAAATAATGAATCATGACCAAACAAACTGTGTTTCCATAAAACTTTCAAATAATAAATACTACACCATTGCTGTATTTAGCATACGAAACAATAGAGTGCATTGCTTTTGATTTCAGAATTATGAAGATTTGAAAAATCTTCACAAGTTTATCTGCACTTGTAAATTATCTTGTGTTTTCAGAGAAGGTAATCACTGATGAAACTATTACCGTTCCTGGAAATAAGTGCTATTTAAATTTTAAAATGTTTTTTTTTTTTTTTTTGGATTTTGGGAATTTTTTTTATCTTTCCAAGATAATTCCAAGAACATCCCAAATTCTTTCCTATCTTTCCCCAAAGTTTTAATGACTATATAAGTTTTTTTCTTTTTATATACTTTATCTTCATTAAAAAGAAATGTCACTTTTAAGGCCATAAAAAGATAAAATACTCTAAAAACTTTACTGCTATAAATTTTGTTCTTTCTTGGAATTTCAATAATAGACAGAAGATTTTTAACAACTCTTTATACTGACTTCTTTTCTCTCTCTATTTACGTGATTTGTTAAAAATTTCAAGATTAGAGTAATGCACTTCTTATCACTGTATAATACAAAAGGATAATCATTGAAAGTTAAGAATATCTGCTACTGTTATTTGAATTTTTATGGATTTCCATTTAATATACATTTCACCTCCTAATACTTTTAACTACTCATTACATACATAACTAGTATTTAAATTAGCAATATAAGAGAAAACGAAACTAATTACGGAAACTGAAC
>JAPMOQ010041020.1:722347-866479 GCA_026543055.1 Argiope trifasciata | reverse complement strand
AGCAATATAAGAGAAAACGAAACTAATTACGGAAACTGAACCAAAAAATATCTCGGGTTCGAACAAGACTAAATATAAATGTTAGTATAATTGAAACAATTATTGCATAGGAATCCAAATTAATAAAGAATCCGGTCTGAGGACTTTCTCAAGGGTCACCCTCAGACAGGGATTCAAACCAGGGATTTTTTCTGTGAAGGGTCTGACTTTCGTCAAGAAATTGACCCCTCGTGACCCGAAAATCCCAGAATATTGAGGTTTTGGAGATAAATTAGTATCACACAAGAAAATACATCAAATTTGAACAATGGTAAGTCAAAATCACAGCAACCAAAAAAACATGAAACCATAAAATCAAATTTGTCAATACAAGAATGTATAGAGACTACTAACTAAATTAAAATCTTACATATCACATATTTTAAAATAGACTTTATAAAATAAGTCAAACTGAAATCCAATAAAAAATCACAGTAAACCTGAAAATCACAAGAATAAAATCAAATAAGAAGGTAGAAAAAACACTCACCAAGCTGAAAAATGCACCTTCAAATACTAGCTGAGAACGGTTGAATTTCCGTAATTAGTTTCGTTTTCTCTTATATTGCTAATTTAACTAGTATTTAAATGTTTCAAAAGTATACCACACATTGTTATGAGATTTCATGGCATAATTTATAAAATGGGCATATTTTGTATAGCTGTAGTTGTAATAGTTGTACAATATCTACAGATATTGTTTGAATTTTTATTGATTTCCGTTTAATATACATTTCGCCTCAAAATTCGCCTAAATATCCAAATGAATCCTTAATCGGAATTTAAATCCAAATATCCCTAATCAGTTTGTAGATGTTTCGAAAATATATTAAACTGTTGTGAAATTTCATGACATAATAATAAAATAAACACATTTTGTAAAATATATTTTAATCAATAATGGTAACATCACAATATTTTCCTAATCAACAAGAGCTTATAGCGGATAAACTAGATATTATAGTTTTGTAAGAGCTGAAGCAAGACATATATTCTAATGCTTTCTCTGAATTCTGAATACTTTTGTATGGATGTGAATAATAGGGAATTTTATGGCCGTCCTATTTATTGGACGGCATATAAATCCTCCATAAAACCAAAATTGAATATGGTCTTTCCTTCTTAAATTTTATTCGGAAATGATATATAAGATTTGTTATGAATAAATAAAAAAAAGAATTCTGATGTTTTTATTACACAGTTATTAAAATAAAAAATATATAATGTATAGTAAGATAAAATATTAAAGTATATCCAATTCAACAATGTAAAATAGTTTTAAAAAATGTTAAATTTAATTTAAAATAATAAAAAATAATAATAATAAATCTTTGACTATACTAAAGCCAAAAAATACCACTTATAAATAATGATAACATAATGTTGAAAAGTAAAAACTCTGAGCTCCCCTGTATGCATGATTAAAGTAAAATGCAGATTAAATAATAAAATGTGAATAATGATAGTCAAATATTGAATTTACTTCTTAAATTTTTAATAAGTTTCCCAACACAAACGTTTATTCATCCTTAAGCACCATGCTTAGTGCACGATATTTATCTAGAGATTAAAATGAATAAATTTCTTTTATTTTCCAATTCAAATAAATTTATTGGTCACTAGTCTAAATGAGAGTTCTCTTTATTATTTTGAAATCAGATTTAAAATGTGGTAAATATCAATGATTGGCTCAATGTTCTGAATGACTGGATAATCATTTAATTAATAATTGTTTAATAATATAACTTATCAACATTATCTTTATAAGATCATTATCAACATTTTCCGTTCTAACTTTGTTTGAGACCTCAAATTTGAATTTGAATTTTCATTTTTCTCTGACAAAAGGACTAATTTTCATTTGATAAAAATGTATTTTCTACAACATATAAGATTCTATGCTCTTATGAGTTAGCACAAAAGAATATTAGTATTAATTATATACATAAATTATCTTTCATATTAAATTAATATTTATATGATATAGATAGACAATACATGCTATCATTTGTTTTAAGTTGAATTTCTTACAGTCCAATATTTATTTTTTCTTTTAAATTTACTGAAACGGTTTGCTCAGCCTCTGACATTCAGAAATGATACTCAACTAAGATTCCTGATAATCCCAATTTATCATTTCTTTGAACATTTCAGTAAATATTCAACAATCATTAAGAACTTTGAATACGGAGAGATAAGGAAGCTTTTGTATCTCAGCTTACAATTGCAATGAGTGAGTACAACCGATATGAATTCAGTCATTATCTACAATTACATACTATATTAAATCCTTTCTACATTTTCTTCCACAAATAAGGGCATTCATTACCTAACTATTCATGTTTGAGTTAGAATATAAATAATCTACAGAAGTCAGAATTCCTACGGATTTAAATTCTTGATGTTCATTAATAGAACACTATATGGAGGAAAATTGTCATTAAGCCCCAGGATATTGGTTTTCTAGGAAAGAATGTTTAAATATTGGAATCTTGAATTCGTTTGATACGTCTGAAATCTAAAGTTTTCTACTAAAGCATCAGCAATATCTTAATCATTGTATGTATGTATAATGATAAAGACATATGTTTGTAAGTCTTACTATACAAATCCACAATTTTTAAGCGGTGTCTTTGAAATTTGATCCAACTTCTTTATAAAATAATAGAAGGTTCAATTTAAATTTTGCTCAAAGGTTAATTTAAATATAAATTAATTAAATATGAATTAGGTTTTATTCTCTAATCTGTGATTTTCAACTATTTTTTGAAATATTATTTCAAAATTATTTTTACACCATGTGATACTTAAATATTGCCTATTTATGACACTAATTTTATGTTGTACGAATTCTTCTCTAATTTTAATAATTGTTTTTTTAAATTTAACTTCATGCATAATATGCATCAATATTTTTTAATGGAATTCATTGTTCTTTTAAATAATACATTTCATTATTTTGCTGGTATTAAAATGATGATCAAGATTTCTGAACATGGATTTTGGAGTAGAATATTGACTACCACTTTTAATACGCAAACACACTTTTATATACATACTTTTTAGTATTCATATAATAATTAAATTCATTCTATTATTATTAAATTTATTCAGTTAAATTCATCTTCTGCAGTCTAATGGAATAGCCAAAAGAAATGTAAATAAATGTCTTTATATGGAGATTTAATAAACGGTTAAAAAAACAATATTTAGAGCATATAACCTGATTATCAAAGGCAGCAAGATTATTCTATATTTTTCAGAAAAGATTTTTAAAAAATGAATGAAAGTGTTCATATTTTTCCATTAATTTGTTTTTAATTATAGAAAGCATTTTAAAGAAGGGAATTGAAAGAAATATTGTAGGACAAAATGCGAATTTTAAATAAAATTTCTGTAATACTTGTTCATTACATATTTTAAAACAGAACTGAATAAATTTAAATATGCAAATTAAGATCTGTTATTAAAATTCATCGGAATTATTTGCGTTTCTTCATTTCAAGTTTTAAATTATCATTATTTTTTAAATGTGTCTTAATTCTATTCAATTCAAGAGAGCTTTTAAAAATCATTATACCAAAAGAATAGAGATCCAGAATCTGGGTAAATCTAATTATGTTCCTAGATTATTTAATAATGCTCAAAATAGCTTTTAAATGTACGCAGTGGCACAGTTTGTAGAGCAAAATTCAGATTTCAATGCAATTTGAATTCCATTACAAATTCCTTTGAGATAATTGTGTAACCATCAACCACTAAGCTTATGCTTTGCGTCAAAAGACAACGCATTGAGGTTTCTTAATATCATTGAAAGGATAATTTTCATGTACAACATATTTTGATAATTTCCGCGAAGATTAAATGTATACGTAATGCAAATATGCATTAAACTGAAACAAAGTTATTTTTATAAATATTACATAAGCAATCATTTTAACATATCTTGCATTACAGTATGCATCCACCAGCTATTATAAAATTATTAGAAGCATTATCAAATGTATATAATCAGCTTAATTCAAACTATGAATATAGAATTGCATCAGCACCATATAAAGGTAATAACGGGTTGATTAACTGAAATTTGAATTTGGACTTCCATTCTGAGATTTGCTCTATAATGGACTGAAAATTTAAAAATTTAATGGATGCGAAATGTGGATACATAACACATTAAATGAAAATTGTAGATAAAATTAATTAAAAATCCTTACTGAAATCTTTATGAATGGCAATTGAATAGAATGGATTTTTTTTTGTTTAACTGTACCAAAGAAAATAAATATTTTGACTTATATTCTAAAATTCTCAGAAACATAATTAGAAGTTCTTAATAATTTTTTTTAAATTTTTATTTTATAAGAAAACTATTTATGCAATATTTCAAAAAAGTATATATATATATAATTGAAAAAACTAAATGCAATTCAATAAACAAATTGATGTAATTAAATGCACTTAAAAAATACCGATTAAATATAGTCGAATTTTTTGGTTTAACTGTATCAAAGAAAATAAATATTTTAATATATATTCAAAAATTCCCAGAAATATAATTAGTAACTGTAAATAATTATTTTTATTTTTATTTACAAAATTATCTGAAATTTTGATAAATGCCTTTATATAATAAAATAATAAAGTAAAAACAAACTGATAAATTATCAATATCTATCAAATATGTTTTGCTGAAATAAGCTTTTATAGGCCAATAAAAAGTTAAAAATAAATAAACTCAATTTTTATTTTCTCGTTTAAATACTTAAAAGTTAAAGTCAAACCAGAAGGTATAAAAGGAATAAAAGATTTATTTATTAATCCATTGATAAAGTTCTTTTAAAAAGGATTTATAGAACAATACCGTCGTTTATAAATATATCGTTATAATTGGTGGTTAGCTATAAAAAATCAGTATTAGTCAGCAGTAAGGTTCTTATCTTTTCAAAAATACAAGTTGAATAGAGTTATTATAATATTTTTCTTATATGAACAGTGCTCAGTTATCAGATGATCTCTGAATACTTTAATTTCAGTTTCAATGTGATGAAATTTTCTGTAAAATGTTTCCCAAAATATTCAAGGAACTAAATAAAGATTTGATTTATTAATAATGAAATTAATGTATGTGATTAAATACTTTTTATTCCGTGTTATTTGAGAAAGTGCATTTTATATTAATTCATTGTGAAATTTTTAAATTTTTATTCTCCGACCATTTTTGCTGTTTTCAGCAAAAGAAAATTATTTAACATTAAAAGTACAAAAACTTGTATAAAAAGGAATTTATTTATGTTTAACATTAAATGATACGAATAAACCAATTTCGAATTTAACTGACCTTTTACATGGCATGAAATATCCTATAAATTTTACTCTTAAAAATATTACTAATTTAATCAATAATATGTCATCATTCATTGTTCATTTGCTTTAAAATTTACTTTATCATTTTTAATTAAAATTTTCCAAAATTGTCATATAATCATCAAAGCAAAGTAAATATTCCATTTTTATCTTGGCGAAGTAATTTCTTTATCACAATTATCAGCAAAAACTCATTTTTTTTTATCTTCCATATTGTGGAAATGTACTAAAATCTTACTGGAAAGAAAATATACTATAACTTCTTTATAAAAGATTGTTGAAATTAAATCTCTCTAAAAATTCTTCGTTATTCTACGCTTAGTTATCATCAGTAATTGAAGTTCATCCATTTTATTGATAAAAACAACTGTTAATAATAGAGAAAATTGGCTTAAATAATGATGGATCGGTAACAATAAGCAACAGTTAAGAAAAAGAGAAAGAAAGCTTTATTCGCTTATGAGGCAATTAAAAGACTGTTTGATTGATCACATTCCCGGATAAACAGAAAAAAGCATACTTAAAATTTTGATTTTTTTTCTTAGCCTGTCTTTAATTTTTAGGTACACCTCTTTAAACAGGAAATGAACAAAATTTTCAGACTATCGCTATTTTTTAAATTTACAATGGTATTAAAAATGCTTTTCAAATTAAATGGTCGTCTTAAAGCTTTTTACATAATCTGCAAATCTTCATTGAAATTTTTATATTTATCAAAATTCTTTTTATTGTCATGATAATCGACAGTATTAAATGTCGATCAATTCTTCACAAAAATACTCTTCGATTTCATTAGCTTGCACTTTGTGTTTGGCTTTGGTATTGACAAGCAACGACTTTGTACATTTGCATTTGATCCTGGACGAATGAATGTCAAAATCTCTGTTAGAAATCAAACAATCTCTTAAATGTATGGTACAGAAGCTTAAGTAATGAAAGAGATTCTCATAATTTTAATACAGATAAAAGTAAAAGGCTCGTCTCTGATTAGACATCTTCAAGAGTAGAATGCTCGTGTAAAAATTAATCTTTTCTTTTTCTAATTTTCATCACTTTTTTCCCTTTTTTCAACATTTGAACTATAAATCTTGTTTGCGTTTTTACATTCTAATTTTACATCCATGCCCATTTTTACTAATAAATATAAATAATTTTTTTTAAATGCTTTCATAATCACAACAAAACAATTTTAGAAATAAATTTGCAAATTAAAAAGAATTATAATCAGTGCAGCGCTGAAAAAAAATAATTTAAAATATAGAGATATAACTTACATTTATAATGCGTTTTTTTATGAATCTATATCAATTTTTAAATGCATATTATTTTTCTTGCAACGTAATTTCATTATTGTATTGTTTATAGAAATTGGCCCCATTGTTTATTTTTATTTAATATCTCTATTCCAATATTTTTTGCTGTTTCTTTTGTACAATATTATGCTATGTCTCAAATCATTTTATATAGTTATTTTAATTTAACTTCTTTAACATATTTCCATTCCTTTTATGAATGAATAGAATGGACTGTATACTCTCCACCAGACGATATATTTCGTAAAAAATAAAAATTTCAATGAAATGTTTTGAATAATTTATAAAATAATTGTAGAAAAATGCTGGTAAAAAGTTCCTTTCATTACATCGTTTTCACAAATATTGAAGACATTAATTTAAATAGTATTATACCAAAATTCTATTATTCACATCAGCTAAAATTCTCTTATGTATATTATATTATAATATAATTATATTATAGAATAAACAGATTGCAAGCATGTGAAAAAATTTTAAAACTAGCTAATAATTATTGAGTTGAATAATTTTGAGATTAAATATTTAAATATGACAAACCGAAGCTTATGCTGTTTTCTTATTTCGAATTCGATAAGTTCTGAAAAATTGATCAGAAGAAGAAACACGAATTTCTATTTTTGCTTCCCCTTATTTCTTCGTTTCTCATTTTAGCTAAATATTTCAAAAGAATATGCAAGATTTTCAATCATTTCCAGTTAAAAACGGTGAATGCTTCTGATGATGTCGACTATATTATTTTTGAAATCCCTCAGGAAATAAATCTATTTTCGTTCTTTATACAGATAATGTTATGAAGCTATGAAATTTTTCCATTATTTAAACTATAAAAGCAATATTGTTTATTACTAAATATCATATCAGGGAAGGATGCACTATACAGATATCAGATGGGTACTAGCACTTTATGAGAGATAGATTTTATATGGATAAAGTGCTGAAGAGCGTCTCTTCAGTAATGAAGTCTATTTTTTTTTTATTTGGCTTCATATGATCTTCTAAAGCCTTTAAAGGCCATCTGTTACGAATTGTTACGAAAAACTTTCTTTAGGTGTACAGATATAAGCTCAATAGGCTCAGTGAAGAATAACAATATTTTATCCTCCTTAAAAACACAAAACAAAACATAGAAGAAGACTAACACGGACACACCTAAAGAATTTAACAAAAAACAGAGTGCGATTCGCAATTAAACAATGTCATGTAAAAAGCATAAAGCACTCAGATAGAAATCGCAGAAATACAGTACTACAACGAGAAACACTTCTCTCAATAACTGTTTTGACTTCATTTGAATTTCTCGGC
This sequence comes from Argiope trifasciata, assembly GCA_026543055.1. NCBI lineage: Eukaryota > Metazoa > Arthropoda > Arachnida > Araneae > Araneidae > Argiope > Argiope trifasciata. Next base: position 858,455 of record JAPMOQ010041020.1, on the reverse strand, counting down.
ACTCGAATGTGCGTCTGTACTTCTTATAAAAGATTTTAAAAAGCATCGAATAGTTTAGAACAAACTTTTGAACTTGAGACATTTATTATCTGTCGCTAAGGTTTTATAATACTCTTCCAGTTTTGTCATCAAAGTTGCCAAAATTTGTTTCGAATGTTGGATCATTGACCAAGCATTCGATTGAATTATCTCCAAAAGTTTGTTACTTGCAAGTAAAATATTTGTCTTAGAAAACAAAATTACTTATTCGTATTAAGCAATACTTAAGTTAATTTCATCAATATGGAAAGAAGCAAAATACTCTTACAACGAAAGTGCAAAACCCACCTGAACTGCTTCAATATCACTTTAAAATTCCGTTGTCTAATTTTATTAAGTGTAATTTATTGACAACCTGTGGCATATTATTTGTTCCTGAGAGTAGCTTAGCGAAATGAGTTTTCGGCCTTGGGAGGGATCAAATAAATAGGTACAGTTGTACATGTCATTTACTTCTTAACAGATGGACAACTCAATTGATATTCTGAAGATCACGATGGGCTGCTAGTGATAATCACTACCACGAAGTACTGCCCTTCTGAAAAAGGAAAGAGATTACTTAAAACATTAATTGTCTTTAGATAACTAAAACCACAAAATTAAATGATATAAACTGCATTGAATAAAGTTTAATTTGATTAAATTTGCAGTGACAGAACATTTACATTGCAATAGTAAAAAAAAATAAACTTTGAAAAAATCAGCACATCTTCTCTTGTTATCGTCTTTTACATGATGATGGATCCGAAACAAAGAACAATGATATAAATGTGTTTCTCAAACTGTCTACGTTGTTGCTATACAAAGTCAACTTTTAAAATAATTGTTGCACAGAATCCAGTAGAAAACAGCATAACACCAAGTTCTCAAAGAGATTATTTTCCTCAACACAAAGGAAGAATAAAAGAAATAAAGGAAAAGGGAGAAATTTTTTTAAATTTAAATTAAATAACAACTGCACTTTCGCTATGTCCTGTGACTGCATTCAAGTTTGCAATCTTTTACTGTTAACAAAAACTGGATTCATAATTCCATTACTAAAATGATTTATTTTAACTTTAAAATTATTTACTGCTAATTAAAATTGCATTTCAATTGCTCAAAGTCCGCTGTGGAATGTTGCTAAGGTCTCGGTTTGATACACGAGGACATCAGGTTCGAGAACCGATTCCACCAAATACCTTCCTTGTAAGCGTGGCTGGTGCAGGTTAAATCAGTCGACGTCAAGTTTTCTTTCCGTTGGTGTGGTGTAAAAGACTATGAAAATGTATGTCAGTTCAGGTGTCATCCGACAGCGGTCCAAAATTGAAGGTCCCGTCTATAAACAGCTCTAGTGTCGCCTTTAAATAGGGCATTATTATAACTGAACTGTGGCAACTATAGATAAAATTGGTATTTTGTTGAATGCAATGTACTATTTTGATACAAAGCAACGATTAAATCTTATTTTTCTAACTATAATATTGCTAATAAAGGTCAACCCATAACATATTTAGCTGTCACGTAGACTAAAGAAAAAAGAATTAGTTAGTGATTGTTTCCTAAAGGGATAATTGCTTTCTCCTTCTTTATTCAGTACAAAGGAAACTAGAGGAGGAAACTGGGAAAGAAAAGAAGAAAAACGTCGGCTAAGATTAGCTAATAATGTTACCGCAGGGTTGTAATGTCAGTCACACATTGTGACGGCATTCAAGTTTGAAGTGAATCTGCGCTAGGTTATCGTTGCTACCTTTATTTATAGCTTATTATTATTATTCATTGAGAAGTCTGGTAGATTTAAGATTGAAAACGTAGGTTTTAATTCTAGTAATTTTTTCAAAATACATATTTTTCAGCGTCATTTTACGAAAAAAAAATTAAATCTTTTTTTAAATATACTTTTAGAACATATGCTTAAGATTTATTACTTTAATGCCGTTTCAAGATATTTCAGTTTTTATTAGAATAAATATTGAGGCCTAAATATTAATTCAAAATTTATTAAAAACAAATTCAAACTTAATCGTATAATGTAATTCACGAAGGAAAGAATTGCCAAATAACGAAAGATTTTAAATATTAAATAAACTGTTTAAATGCCGAACATATTTTCAAAATTCTAGAATTTCCTTGTTTAAACATTTTATTATAAAGGTATTAAAGTAAATAACTGAATTAAATATAAAGCCTTTTAATTTATTTACATATATATGAATATAGTTACCAACGTAATTGAATTATAATATTTCTAACCTATTTGGTGAAAAAAAATTAATATTTGTAAATGAATATTAGATTTTGTTGGATTCTTTTAAGATTTCATTATACTAATTTCATCAAATAAATATAATTTTTGTGAACTTTTCACTTCATAAAATTCTCATTATTCATTCATCTCGCAATTTCGGAACGGAAAAAAATACTTAAACTACTTTGGTCATGAAAAATAGCAATAATTTTAAAAATTAGTTTTAATTTCTAATTAATTCATTTACTGATAATTATTATGGAATTTAATTTATTGCGAGTACGTCATTATGAAAATTGCCACTACATTTTAATGTTTCAAAATCGAGTTTTATGCCAATTAATTAACTGAGAATAAATAATAGCATTTGAGAAAAAATCTCTCAAAACATTTTTCAAAACTTAGTTTTGCATAATGAATTGAAATTAAGAAAAAGTTTCATAAAAAATGTTTAAAATTTTCTTTTTGATTTGAAAATTGTTTCAAAATTAGAGAAATGGAGAAAACCATATTTTTTTAATAATTTAAAATATATATAATATAAACTGATAGTATTTATACATTTTTAGAAAGATTTCGATTAAAAGTTTTTTAAAAGCAAATGCTTTAAAAAACGGCTTTGCCAATAGCTTATTACTTGAAATGAGAAATGTCGTCTGCAGCTCTTAAAATTCTTGTTTAAAAAATACTATAGATAAGTTGCTAAAAGGCTATAGTTAGAAGGGTATGTTTTTGGATTTTTTCAATTATTCCTATTTTATATTTTAAACACTGTATGCAATGTATGGTATTAAAATCTATAAGTGCTAAATCAGAAATGGTATTAAATAAATATTGAAAATTCGTCAATGTTTATTCCCATATGGAAAGAATACTCCATTAAATAAAGGACATAATAATGAAAAAGTTACAGTAGCTCAAACATTTGAGAGCATAACCTTTACCTTTAACTGTTAAATCCGATTTTCATCATAAATAACACATTACCCTAGAAGTACAAACATATTTTTTATTTTTACACATAACAAATGGTTTAATTTAAAGCAAAAAAAGAACAATGAAGAAAAATTTCTAAACTGAAATGCTGCACCCTCATTTTGAATAAACATATACAAATTTTTGCCTCAAAAAATTGAGAACACACTAATGATATATTGTATTATTCTCCGTACAACGAAAAAGTCAATATTTAGTTCCATATTTTTTGGCTTATATAATGGCCTTTAAACTTTGTGGTACCAATTCCACCAACTTTTGGAGGTATCTGATGATCTTTTACTTCCTTTTTCTTGCAATACTTTTTTAAACGGATTTTACTTCTAATTTTGTGTTCCTGAATCGCTGTTTTGAGGGCAAACCCCAAGTATTCAATGACATTGGTGTCTGCGGACTGTGATAGTATGTGTAGTTTTTGTTTATAATTAATAAGACACAACATTTTGACGTTACGTGCAATTTGTTAGGGTCATTGTCCTCGAAACAATTGTCTAAAAACACAAAATTAAAAACAAAACCCATTTTAAAAAAGAGAAAAAAATGAGGTAAAATATTTTCACATTGCATCAAAAATTAGTCGAAGGTCTTACGGCGCTTTGATGCCAATATAAAGACATGCTACTAAGTACTGAACTTTTCTTTCAAGGCTAGTTATCACAAAAATTTCATTGATGTATTCTCAGTTTTTTGAGACAAAAAACTGGGCATGTTTAATTAAAATGCTTTTGAAACATTTAAACTAGGAAGTTTTTGGTTGATTTTTCTTTATTTTTACTTTAAACTAAACCATTTATTGTGCATAAAAATATAAACATGCTTGCATTTCTCGATAATGTGTTACTTATATTGAAGGTCAGATTACTCTCGTAAAATTAAAGTGTTCTCTCAACTGCTTAAGCCACTGTATGCACTGTCTTAAATATTTTTAAATTGAAACCATTGATAAGAAGATAAAATCTGATGACTCGGAAATCTATTGCAAGATATTTAAATAAACAAAAATAAACAAAATAATAAATAAAGAAATACTAACTCTATGAGTTAAAAAAGCGTAATACTTCCCGGCATTTTGTAGATCGAGGCAGTAAAGTTTATTAGCAGCATGTAAGAAAAATATTTAACAAGTGACAAATGGAAACATCTTGCCCTTAGTGAAGTATAGTTTTTCCTGTACGACTGCAAATAATTATTAAATAGACAAATATTGCATATATATCTCTTCAATATGTAGGCGAGTCATTGGTGACTGCTAAAGTGTTAAAAATTATATATTGCTATTTTTCAAAAAAAGAGATCCATAAGAGAAGAAATACTAGTTGCTGATTTTAAGGTTTCAATCAAGACAAATATTATATTCGTGTTTAAATTAATCAGAAAAATGAATAGAATATTTAGAACAGGGGTTAAAAATCATAAAAATATATAACTTTAAAATTCCAGTCAATTAAAGTTCACATATGAAAAACATATCATCATGTCTTATAACTAAAAAAAAAAAAAACATTTAGAAGTATATTATACGAAATTTAAAGTTCAGCTCATAACTGCTAATTAATATTTAATTTCATGGATTTCTGTATGAAACCAGAATTAATATTTATTTTATTTTATAAATAAAATAATTAGACTTTTTGTAATTATTACATGACACGTATAATATTATTAATAAATAATATCAAGTGGAAATATATAATAATCAAATAAATGACGAATGACACTTAAGCATTATGATTTTGACATAAATTAATTTTACATTGAGTATTTTTATTCTATCAACAATGTTTTTAAATTTAATATAACACAAATATACATATATAACAGATATAAATATATTCATTGCAGAAAATTTCAGAAAAGAAAAAGCAGTTGTCATAAATTTTTGCTAGAATAACATATTCACTTGGGACCTAAAATCTTCCTTTACACCATGATTTCTTAAGGATCATTAACTGTGTATAATTCATCATTTAATGAGGAAAAGACAACCGAGTATTAAAAGGGATTAGTTTTAGAATTTTATTAACAAAATACTACCGTTGATTAAACTAATTTAATTTGTTATTACTGCCTTAATTCTTTTTATAAATAAAATTATTTATCGCGCCATTTTATCTTGACGTAAGCAGTTTTATTCGATGATAAAGAAATAATAAATCATTTTATTTAAAGTAAGCAATTTCGCATCAAGATAGAGAAATGATAAATTATTTTACTTGGCCTAAATAATTACATATAAGAACAAAGAAACCATAAATCATTATATCTTGACTTAAATATTTTAAATTTGAAATAGAAATGATAAATGAATTGATCTTGGAGTAAATATTCTCATGAAAAAATAAAAATTTTACAACGTGAAGGATTTACATATTTATCTAATATCTCATGTTTTGTCAAAAAAAAAAAAAATAGCAAAAGTTTGTAATGTATTAAATGGTAATAATATTTGTAATGCTTGTAATGTTTTGTAATTAATGGTTTTTAATGTTTGTAATTAATTAAATCGAACATCTTTTTATTACAACAAGAAATAAACTTCCAGAATTATTAGATGACATTCTAAATGAATTCAAATGTTTTTAAAATTGTGCCATTAGGTTACCAACAAACACATCCAGTGTTTTCAGATCACGAAAAATAAATTATTGTTATGCGCCATACCTCCATTTATTTATTAAAAATAAATTTAAAGTCTTTTACTCTAAATGCAATTTTCAAAATAGATTTACTTTCATACAAACATTTTTAATTTTTAAAAAGCCCGAAATACTATAAAGGAAAGTAATTTAAAACCTTTCATCCGATTAAATGGGAGTTCTAGAATATGCTTTAGAATTAGACACCTAAATCATCTATATTCATCAGCAATATTTTATCTGTGATAAGTGTGTATATGAAAAAAATCTTCTTTCACAATATTTGATTCATGATTTATGCAGTTTCTTAAATTATTGATTCTTTCATAGTTTGGTCTTTATTGCAATTTCAGCAAAGAGTTTTTGACTCAAAATTTTCCCGATAGCTAATTTATTTAGAAGGCCTTATTCACATTACATTCATTATACCAGATACATCTTTAATGAATTTAGTTCTGTAATATCCTTCTCATATAAAAATGGGAAACTATACGTATCAACAATCTGTTTGCCAAATAACGGCACATTTGCTAAGCCGTGGCACCTTTTTTCGCTTGAAGGACTCAAAGAATTTTTAGAAGTGAAAATAAATTCAATAACAGGAGACTTCAGTTATATCAACAAAATACCTTAGAAAATAGATTTGTCTTGAAAGTTGGAAAAGATTAATTAAAAACGAAGTTCCACATATATATTTAAAAATAATTTTTTCATTTGAGAGCAAACATGCTTTACTTTTTACTAAAAGGATGGAGATTTCAATGTCGAAGCCTATTGAAATTACGCTAAATATTGATAAAAGCAGATATTTGGTAGTGATTCACCAGTCATGTTAGTAGCAAAAGAAACAGACATAGAACTGTAATTTTGTTAATACTGATAACAGCAAACATTTATTTATAATAAATGTCTTTAAAGGGAAAAGACTTGTGAAGATTAATTCACAAATCAAACTTTAAAAGATAACGATTTAAAAAAGATCTTAGATTTATTATTTTTGTATACGCATAAAACTATAAATATACTTCATAATAATTTTATAAAAATAACTAATGGTTGATTATTTTCATTCGAAACTGTCACGAGGGTTATCAAACGAAAACCGCTGGCGGCTGTTTAACCACTTTCTGTCACTTTTGTGTCAGGGAAATAATTAACGTCAGAAGAAAAAACTCAAACTCATTGGAAGTTCAAAAGAGAATGCAGAATAAAAATTGTTTAACAAAGGAGAGTAAACACATCTTAATTTTTCTATTAATGATGCAATAATAATTGTATATTGGAAAACATTTTAAAAAGATTATTGTATTTAGTTTCTTGTATGATTGCAAAGTTGCGATTCTTTAACCAATTCTTGATGAATTAAAGTTATGAAAGTATGTACATTTTTCTATTCTCGTTGGAGGTATAATATCAAGTCTTAGTTGTTGAATATAATTTGTGAGCAGTTGATGACATAGATCATAATCATTTTGATGCAGTTTAATGATAATTGCAATTAAATGTATTCATGTGCTGTAGTAAAGCACATACTTTTATCGTCTTATGTTTCAGAAACATGATCATTGCAATATTTGAGTTCAGACACTAAATTAATCCAGTGTTGAAATATTAGTATAAAGTTTTGAAATAAATTTCAAAATTTTAAATCTTAAAATTTTGAAATTATAATTTTAAACAAATGGAAACATTAGTTCCACTTTTATGAATCTGCAAAAGTTTATTTTAAACCTGGAAATAACAGAAATGTAATAAAAATAAAAGGAAACATTTTTGTTTATGGAATCATTTTTTTATTTGGTATTCTTTGGCTAGCTTTATTTATGAAAGTGTTTAGAATATTATGCGAGTAATATGCAAAAACATGAGTGTATCATCTATGGTAATTTTCCTCTATTATTATTACTTTTACTTCGTTAGGACTGCAAAAAATTGTCATTTTTGGAATAAAAAATTTTATAACATCAGCTTACTGAAAACAATCTAAATGCAATCGAATGCCAAAAGAAGAATTGATTAACCGAGTTATAAAATTTTGCTTAGTTATATACAGTGCAGCTATAAAACAGAGTGCTATTAAATTTAATAATGTGGCGCTTAAGAATGAATATAGAAAATCTATTTCAATTGTTTTCCACTCACTCTGTTTTTAAAAAGCAAATATTATATTCATAGCATGAATTGTCTGCAATCAAAATTTGTTAACTACATTATATACAGAGTGATAAATTTCGATAACACCGAAACTAGGAATTTTCAAATGATAAAGGGTATAATTTTTAAAGGGAATAAAAATAAATGATTTTTTGTATATCAAACATACAACTATAAAATGCAATAACTGACAAAACCTTCGAATGCATGATTATGTCGAATTCCATGAATGCAACTTCCCTCAGAAAGGAAAACTCATTTTTGGAATATGTTTGTCTGTATGCAACCAAGATACTTCGAAAACTCTTTAACTCAAACGACTGAAATTTGGAATATGGACTAACAATAAATTTGCTGATATATGTGTATTTTTTAAAGAAAAATATCCAGCTGTCCATTAATGTCTGTCCATTAATTTCCAGGCGAGCATATTTTTTGAGAGCTTAAGCAGCGGTTGAACGCAGTTTATTCTTTCGAGATTGCAGAATAGCTAAGAATAATACTCATCCAAAGAATGAATAAAAAGTGGCGTAAAAATAAGTCTAGACTTGAATTACATTTTGTTCAGCAACTTTCAACTAAAAAGTCATCGATCAACCATTTTCTATCGGAAAATACATTAGCGAATGAATCTAAGAAACGTTTACCGGAGTTAAAAAAAGATTTAAGAACCACTGAATAAACTAAATTTTGATGATCTGTGTAAAGCAAGAAGTGGATAAGGCAAAGGTACATATCAAGAAAGAAATTAATCATTACTATTTAAATAATATAACCATTAATGAAACTTCTATGAAGCTTGTGCAAATTGACTACTGAATAATTTTAAAAGAGTTGTTTTTCAATTTTAGTAGAGATTTAACGACATTTTTAACAAGCTTGGTAAAATTTCTGAAGATTTTTGAAGTAAAGTGTCTTTTAGAGTTATAAAGGAAAATAGCTGAAGCAGAAAAGACATCGGTATTTACTATCTCGAATACGAAGTCTACAAAGAGTAAGTGTAACTTTGACAATTCACACTTGATATTATGATTTTGTTACTTAACACTAGATATTTTGATGGATCTCTATGTTCGAGGCTTCTCTCTGTCCAAAAAGAACTTTTTTGAAGATATTAAGTTTGTTTAGAATCATGATAACTCAAACCTTTGCTGAGCTATGCAGATTAAATTTGATGTATAGAAATTTCAGAATATTAATCAAACTCTTCCACATTTTCAAAGAAATCGATCTCGAAAGAAATCTATCTGGCTGTTCGAATGTAAAATAAAACGATGAAACAAAAAGAGCAACATGGATAAGATTTTTTTTTATTAATGTACTAAAAGTTAGACTGATTTTACAATAAAAATTCAAAATATAATATCGAAACACTCAACTTTGAAAATCTAGATGATGTTTACGAGCAAATTAAGCGACAACAAATATTTAAACTTTTATCTTAAAAATTTATCAATTAAAAATACAGCATCGATTAAAGTTTTAAATTTTTAAGAATATTTTTAACAAGGTCATATGTGTCAATGAAATTTTCCAATCACCAGTTTTCGGCTAAAAAAATTATTTTATACCTTGTCATTCACTAATAAAAGGGTATTTTAATATTATTTTGAAATTATTATTCCTTTCTTGTTCTTGTATATTGCAATTCTGTTATTTTTGAAAACATGGAATATTTTATATATTTTTTTAGATAATAACCAGCATTGTTTGATAAATTATAACCTCGTGTATTTTTTTATCTATGATTTTTTTATCTTTTTAACTTTATTTATTGTCATTTTCATAACAAAACACTTTCACGTAATGATGTAAAAATTGAAAGTTATAGCACTGTGGTATGTTGTTTTTTAAGAACCCAAATATAAAACTTTTCAATTTATCTTCAAATTCCAGGAATATTTCAAAACGGTTGATCCAGATTTACCGTTAATCGAAAGAATTATTAATTTCCCCTTTCATCATAAAAATTAAATTTAATCAAAATAAAATTTTTAAATTTAATATGAGTTGAAAGTATCTTTTATGCTTCTTTAAATAAAGCTCCAGCTTTTATCTTCCATCTTAATGTAGAATGTGCATGATTGAACTCCATGTTAGTTTTCAGTTTACTTGTCAGCAATTATTTGAAGTAATGCGACATAACTTCAAATAAATTTTCAAAGAAATCATTTAAAATATTTTACATGGGTTTGATTATTCATGTATAGTTAATGGAATAACTGATTCTGAAAGACATTAAAACAAAATTTAATTTACAAACATGAACATTTTGAAAGCATTCACATAAAAGCTTCCAAAATGAATTCTGAAAATCTTCAGACCCTTCACCAATTTCTACCCTAAAGCGAAACATCTATTCTTGGGCGAAATCAACCAGCTTTGCGTTCCATTCGTAAAGAGGAATTTTATTTTCTTCCATATTTGTATGGAAATCGGTTCATTATAAGTCAACCCCGAAACAAGTAAAATATATGAATACAAAGGGAATCTTATGTTCATCTGAATTAGAAATGCTAGTTTGTTGGTTTTGTAAAGAGCTAAAACTTCTATCTTTATTCGACAGAAGTTTGAATCATGCATTATGCATTAAATTTGACAGTTCTTTGAGTAAATCAGAAATATAAAAATAAGCGAATATAGAACCAACCTTCTTTATATAAATGGATGTTAAATTTATAATTAACAGTTTGTTTGTCATGTAAATGAAAGTAAGGGTTGTAAAAATAGTATGTTTCATGGAACTATTTCAAATTAAAATCAAACAAGGGCTTGTTAGAAAATACTAATTTCGTTCAAAAATGTGCTGAGTGACTCTCAAAGTAGAACTTTTGAAATAAATGGAAATTGAAGAATATAGCTGTGAAGTGCCAATCATTTATTTATTTTCTCAAAGCTAATTTTTCCTTACAAAAAGGGATGAAATTTTAGGAAATTAATAAAGAAGGAATAATCTTTATTTTGAATATAATTTTGAGCAAAAGAAAAATATATGCTTTAATTGTATAAATTGTTACTTAAAAAATGTGATGTAAATGATAAATTGTTGCAGAAACGTTGCTATTTTTTTCAATCCTTGCAGATTCCTATCAACGTATAAAATGTAATTAACTTAATAACCTTATCAAAATACTTCGAACTGATTTTAACTAATGTTTATCTTCTTTAAAATTGAAAGTGCAGTCATTAAAAGGTGTTTATAATTTGAAGGTTCCTTCCTGATGTTTTAAATGAAAAAATCAAATTTATTCCATGCGCCAGTGTATATGTACACTGAAGTGACAAAAGTCATGGGATGACTGTTAATATCGTGTCAGTCCTCCTTTTGCCCGGCGAAGTGCAATAACTCGACGTGTCATGGAGTCCACAAGTCGTTGGAAGTCCTCTGCAGGAATATTGAGCCATGCTGTCTGTATAGACGTAAATAATTGTGAAAGTGTGGATGGTGCAGGAGTTTGGGCACGAACGGACCTTTCGATGATGTTCCATAAGTGCTCGATGGGATTCATATCGGGCGATCTAGGTGGCCAGATCGTGCGCTGGAGTTGTCCGGAATGTTCTTCAAACCAATCGCGAACAGTTCTGGTCCGGTGACATGGCGCATTGTCATCCATAAAAATCCCATCGTTGTGTGAGTACGTGAAGTCCATGAATGGCTGCAAGTGATCTGCAAGCAGCTGAACATAACCATTTCCCGTCAATGATCGGTGCAGTTGCACCAGAGGACCGAGTCCATGCCATGTAAAAACAGCCCACACCATTATGCAGCCACCACCAGCTTGAACAGTGCCTTGCTGACAGTTTGGGTCCATGGCTTCGTGGGGTCTGCGCCACACTCGAACTCTACCATCAGCTCGTAACAACTGAAATCGTGACTCATCTGACCACGCCACGGTTTTCCACTGGTCTAGGGACCAGTCGGTATGCTCACGAGCACAGGAGAGTCGCTGCAGGCGATGTCGTGCTATCAGTAAAGGCACTCGAGTCGGTCTTCTGCTGTCATAGCCCAAGGAAGACAAATTTCGCCGCACAGTCCTATCGGACACGTCCCTCGTACGTCCCACATTGATTCCTGCAGTTATTTGACGAAGTGTTGCGTGACTATTAACATTGACCATTCTACACAGACGTCGGCGGTCTCGGTCGTTAAGTGCAGGTGGTAGCCCACTGTGCTGTCCATGATGGGATGTGATGCCTGAAATTTCATACTCTCGGCACACTCTTGATACTGTGGATCTCGGAATGTTGAATTCACTAACGAAATCCGCAATGGAATGACCCATGCGTCTAGCTCCAACTAACATTCCACGTTCAAAGTCTGTTAATTCTCGTCGTGCCGCCATAAATCACGAAAAACCTGTTCACATGAATAACTTGAACACAAATGAAAGCTCTGGAAAACGAACTGCGCATTTATACTTTTTCGCTGCGATACTACTGCCATCTGTATATTTGCATATTGCTATCCCATGACTTTTGCCACTTCAGTGTATATTTGAATTAAAGGAAAGTATGATCCAAAGTTTAATAACTAAATTACATTTTTATATTTTAGCAAAAAATATGTTAAAATACTTTACAATATCATAGATATATTACATTTTTGCTACAAATCAATTTATATATTTTTTAAATTCGTGATGCTCACTTCTAAATGAAATTGTGATTTTTCAAAGAATTTTATTTATGATAGCAGAAAACATATCATGTATTAATTTAAAAATTATTTTCATGAAGGTATTAGATTTTTAAGACATTATATCCCGTGCTGTATGTAGTATATAAAATTGTATATTTCATACCGTCTGATATTCTCTATATTCTTTAGGAGTAAACCATGTTTTGCTTTGATATTATTTTTTCGCGAATAAATAATGAAAAATAATTGTGATATAAATATTAAAGTGGTGCTCTAAACTCACACAAAATATAAAAAATAATAATGAGACCTAAAAATAAAATTAACAATTATTTTAATTTTAAAAATTGGGGGTGGGGCGTTTTTGTTATTTCTTTCTTACTTTCAACATACTCTTATTTAAAATTAAAATCTTAATCTTTTAAACAATAAATTGGAATTTTTGGAATGGCTTTGCACATTTAAGGAAAGAAATCTTATTTTCCAATTGAGATGAACAAAAATACCACTTTGATATCACAAAATATTATTTTTCAGCTCAAAATTCAAATAACGTTTAACTGAATACCTGTACACGATCGTCATAAATGGGATTCTTCTACTCCCCTAGAAAAATAAACGTTGTAAATACTGTTGCTAAATTAATTCAGATTTTCTATTAGTTTAATTCAGAATTTTTATTTTAAAACTTTTTTTTCTATTTTATGAAATAACTAGGTGTCTTACACTACTGCCGAAATTCCAAAAACAGGGAGAAAATGTTAAAGAAACATTTCTACACCAAACGGAGCTATTTGGGGGTATAAATAAACCTTTATTCATTTTTAATTGTACTATTGCTGTTAACTATTTCCTATTATTCTATTAACTGGAAGAAAAAAACTTTAAGAAATTTAACTTAATTCAAAATTATTTGGCGAGTTTAATATTTTAAGAATAACGATTTTATTTATAAAGCTTTGTTTGCTGATCCACATAGCGCTGTTAAGTAACTTCTAATTAAACTTAATTATTTCCTTAATAATGATAGATATTTTAAATCAGTATATTTTCTAAAATAAGACGCATTTCTTAAATTAAGAGAAAAAGCATAATGTGAGAGAGAAACAATAATAAAATAAGAAATTTCAAAAGGACTTTTAATGCTTTACCAGATTAATCTTTGAATGACAAACCTTTTTTTAATCTTTTCTACTGTTACTAATAGCAATGAAATTCCATCTAAATCAAATTTTAGAATAACGTTTTTTTCCCTTTTTGATGTTAAAATTGTGAATAAAGCACTATAATTAACAAAGAAAGAAGTTTTGTAAGACCAATTTAAGTTTTTTCAGGATTACATTTCACAGAAATTATACTCCATTTTTTTTCTAAATCATCTTTTCCCAATCAATGTGTCTCAAAATGTCAGGCCTCTTCTAATTTTCAATAGGAAAAAAAACAATAAAGAGCAAGTAAGTCATTTGTAAGATTAAACTCAAATTCTTTAGATTTTGAAAAAAAGGTTGATTTACAATAATTACCGATTCTTTGAGTATATGTAGTCATTACTGGAAAGTCAAGGAAAGGAAAGTTGTAGATTTATATGCATAATTTCTAAACAGTCTTTAAATAAATGTGTTTAAGTAATCAGTAAACTAAGTGTTAAAGAATCTTGATCTGCTAGAATCGACATTGTGCATGAATTCTTAAGTTGAGATTCTCCTAACATTATTATTGCTGTTAGAAAATGACACTTTGGACCAAACCCTTTTGACTTATTATGAAAATATAGTGTTGATTAGAAGAAGAATTTATTTTTATTAATTTTTATCTGTAACCATAAAAAATTCACCTTGTAGATTTATACGTATAATTTCCAAACAATCTTTAGATAAACATATTTAAGTAATCAGTAAACTAACTATTAAAGGATCTCGTGAATTCTTAGATTGAGAGTCTCTTGCCATCATTATTGCAGACAGAAAGTGATACTTTGAGAGAAAGGGTTTTGGCTTATTATGCAAATTTGATGTATATTAAATTTTATGAGTACTTATGAAAAAAATCCCCTCGTCCTGTTTGGATATCCAATGTGAACTTAATGACATAGTTATTATAGCATTGAACACTGTGATTGTTGCAACTTACGATGCCATAGACAAACAAGCAGACGGTGGCAGCAATTTAAGTAGAGTTTATGCAGTAGTGTCTGAGGGTAAAGGCCGCTGAGCATCCGAGGGCAGAAGTCTGATAAACTCAGAAACTCACTCACCATTTTACAGAGGGACTATTTCACTCACCTCACAAACAGATTACAGAGTAAAGAACAACATACCCAAACCAGAACTCGATCCAGGGACTCTCAGAGCCCTTGAAGAGGAGCTACCCGTAGACCAGGACGTTGGCAGCAGTGTGGTAGATGCATAATTAATTATCGCTATTACAAGTTAACAAATACATCAACTTATCATACACAAATGTGACTCCTGATTGAATCTGATATAAATGCTGTCTTGGCAAAGTAATTGAGAATCAGCTATCATGTTTCAGACTTCCCATTCCAATATTCGAGGAATCCCTCCCCCTGGGGTGATTATAAATATTAAAAAGAAAAGACGAAAAATAAAATTGAAAGAAATAGCTGATAATTTACAACATATATTTTCTGGGTAGATATACCCTTTTTTATACCTTATCAGTGAGTTCAACACCACCCAAATTAGTTGTCAAAAGATATGTTGGAATGTTAATAAGATATTCCAAATATGATTTCTGTAATTTCTTATGTGGTAAGAATCAGAACCATATTTTTTTATGAATAAAAATATTCTAAAAATTTAAGTCCGGTATAAAAATTGTAATATTACACAGCCATACATAATATATTTTATCCGGCCTTTCTTTGTAATTTTTTTCTTAAAATAATTTAAAATTCTATTTTGAAAAAAGGTAATAAAATTTTCAGTTGGAAACTCTTAACTCTGCGATCATAACTTGTTTAAACTTCTTCAAGCGTCAACTTTAAAAGTTTTATCTAGAAATATTTCATGATTCTTCTATGAATTTCGTATAAATAATATTATATCTCACTAAAACATACTTTTTAGGTAATGTGTGTTTTAATTATAAAATTTTTCTAAACTTGAAATTTTTAAGAAGTGAAGTGTTTACATTTGTTCTTTTTATAAAAGTGTTTAAATTTTTAAAAGTATTTTCTTATAACAAAGCATGCTTACGATTTTCCTTCAGAAATATTAAATGTACCGCAAACGTATGCATTAATATGTTTCAACATTGTTACAAATATACCATTAACCATCTGACTGCCCAATTTGTGGATTGAAATCGCTTCAAATATTGTGTATTTTGTGGGAATATTTCAATTTATCAGATTAAAAATACAATTTTCTAATAAAAATCTATATGAACTTTCTAATAAAAATCAGTTTTAAAAATGTTTCTATCTGATAATTTTTATAGTAATGGAAAAATGACTCTCTGATAATTTTTATAGTAATGGAAAAATAACTAACTAATACTTTCTGAATCATTATTTTTTTTTTTTTTGAAAAAAGATTGCATTTTGCTGAAATAATTTCAAAAACACAATTTAAAAAAATTCTATAAATATCTAAATTACTTTAAAATAAACATCTAAAAACTATCTGGTTCTTTTAGTTATGAGTTAGTAAATAGTTCCAAACCCAATGTTTGGCATGATATGCAAATGAAAAATGTCTAATAATATTTGGATGATGTATTATTTTGTATAATGAATTTAGGGAATATTGATGGGAAATAAGCAAATAATTATTAGTTCATCTCAATTAAAATAATTAATGTACATAATAATAAATTTTCCTTTCAGATAGTGAGCAAAACCAAGAATCAACGTTTTGAATTTTCATTAATGAATATAGCTGAAAATCATTATTTGTTCTTCATTTCTTCCACAAAAATTCATTTTCTTATGGAGTGCAAAATTTCGACAAAGATCTAAATGCTGAATTCTCCTATTTTATTCTTGAAAAATTTATTAATTAGAACACACACATATATAAACAGTTTTATAGTACTGAGTTATTCTTTAAAGCTGAAATAATAAATTAATATTCATTAATGGCATTGATGTTTCTTTAAATCCTATGAGTGAAATTGGTATCATGAAACTTTTAAATGAATATCCTTTTAAATGAAGTAAACGAAATTAGATTCTTGAAGCTTCATATAATTTAATTTAAAGACGGATTTGTTCACAAATAATTTGCTTGAAGTGGGAAATTTGCATCCACTAAAGGATTCTTCGAAATTCTAATTGAAACATGAGTTTTTTTAAAAAGAATATTTTTACATTCTCTTAAATAAATTCTATCGTCAATGGCTGACATGTTTTAAATTTAATGATATATCAAGACCTTTTGTTGTTATTAATTCAATAATTTCTCTTTTATTCAAACAGACCGCTTTCTTCTTGTTCTTTATTAGTTCATTTATAATTATTTTTCATAGAAGCTTAACATTTATAATAATTCAAATGCAGATTATTATGAATAAATAAATAAATAAATAAATTCTAGAAATAAATTAATTAATCAATCCTAGAAATAAATAATTTTATCAATCCTAGAAATAAATAATTTAATCAATCCTAGAAATAAATAAATAAATAAAAACCAAAATTAATAAAAAGTAAAGTATCACAAATACATATACCATAGGAAAAGAAAAATTTCTTCATTGAAAGATTTATTTACTTATTTATTGATGCAGTAACTTTAAGGCAAAATATATTAGGTCATTTGAGTTTCTATCGGAAAATGCATTATGGGTTTATGTAGTATTTAATCTAAGGATAAATTTAGAATTTAAAAATCACTACGTTATTTTCGTTATCCATGAAATGTAGCAAAGAAACAATAAACTGATTTATAAAGTTTATTCAATAAAATATTTCAAAAGAATATTTTAATATCCTGTTTGTTTGGAATAAAAGCATTTTCCTGTTTAGTGACGCCTTTTAATATTTATAAATTCTTATTTTGAAAACAAAGACATTAGAATATTGAAATTTTATAAAAAAACCTAATTGAAAAATGAGTATTCAGATCTGAAAGTATTCATATTATCCCCAGAATTTATTGTTTGTAATATTTAAAACAGAAACGCTGAAAGGCTCAAATTTTTAATAAATACAATTTCGCATTAGTTAGAAAATAATGATGATACGTACTGATTAATTTATAAATATAAAATGTTTTTAAAATGCAATTTTATACATTCAGTAAAAAAAATGAAATGGTTTTATATCGAAAATATAAATGCCAGTGAAATTCATTAAAAACATAAAAATATTTTAAGCGTATTGGAAGTTATACCGCTCTCTCTTAATAATTTAGTTTTTAATTAATATTTGCCAATTTCTTTTTCAAGACATTTATTTTTGAATAGTTTTGTTAGGATATAGTTTTCAAATTTATGGGGATGTTTCGATTTTCAGAATTTAATAAATATTCCTTATTCATGAATTATTAGCAGACTATTAGTAAGAGATTTTTTTAACTTACAGTTTTTGATTTTATGGATTTCATATTGAAATTCAAACTCTTTATAGCTACCTGAAAGGTCAGATACCTATCTAAATTGTATAATTGAAGAACTCAGGGCAAGAAGAGGTCGCTGCAACTTCAACTCCAAAAACATACTCACTACTTTTCACTACTTTTTCTTGGAATTGAATAGTAATTGTACAGCCTAAAAATTCAGAAAATTAAAATTAAAATATACCTGAAAATCAGAAAGTAAGACAAATTTTCCATTTAACGAATTGTAAACGATAGAAAAGAGTTTAAAGGTGTTTTTAACTATTTTATCTTTTTCGACAAAGTCAAATTTTTTCATAAATAATGCAAATATCATATTGATTTTTTTCTTCCTATGTCCATTTGTGTAAATTTTTAAAAAAATTAGATTTGGTTTTAAAAGAAAAAAAAAGCTTTTTATTTATACATTTAAAAAACGGAAATACTTCCCATTCTTATCGACTTTTGCATCCACTTTGATATCCTATACAAAACACAGTGAACATACCTGGATTTTCATAGGAACTATTATTACATATTGCCTATCGAGTTCTATTATTTATTGGCTGCCGAATAATTATTATAGATGGGCAACCAAAGTGCGATCATATGTTCTTTCCACATTTCTGTATTTTTATGAGAAATAGATTTGACTCTCATTACTTTTGTACATCACCAGTAAGATCGTCTCCAACATTATTTCAAACAGAGAAGATATTCTGCATAAAATCCGTTATTTCACAAATAGCTATTGAAACTTTAATAAGTAACATAAGATATGTTGATATATTAAAACTGAATTTGATATCCTAATATAATTTCAGTAGTTGTTTTGATTTTGCTGATTTCACTAAAATTTAATTTTGTAAATAAATTATGTACTTACAATAATAATTTTTGTAATAAAAATATACATTTTAATTATTTGATTGCAAAATATCAAACTTTGAAACGTATCTAGAAATTAAAATTTGTGCTCATCATACTTTATTTATATTACCCGATTTTCAGAGGTAATTTCCAATTATATTCAAAGATTCTAATTCTATTCAGATTTTATAAAATAATTGGAAAATTATCTTTTTATATTTTTTTTCTTTTCTTTCTTTTGTAAATAGAATTAATTTCTAATTTGGCTTCACTTTTGTTTTGCTAAGGTTGAATTGTTATTCTAAATTGTGTACATTCTTAAATAATTTTAGATATAAAAGACAGATAAGTTAAATTAAAAATTTGATGTGGATTGTAAATAATAAATAAATTTATATTTTCAATAAAAAATCAACTTAAATTTAAATATTTTACAGATTGCAAGGATAAATTTAACTTTTCAAAACTGTCTTTTACTTTACATCCGAATCCCCTGATATTGATAAATATGCATTTTCGGAATGATAATTTTCCAGTAAATTGAATTATTATATAGTTGCAGAAAGATTTTTTACAATAGTTATATAGCTATTTTTATTAAATTTTGAAAAAGAATTGCTGGAAACTAAATATTATTTGGAAAGGAATGGAAATCTATGCGATAAATATATATTAAATGGCATATCAAAATAAAATGAAAATTGTTTTGTAGACTAAGAAATTATACTGCAGAAAAGATCAACGATACGAATGAAAGGACTTATAAGCAAACTTTTCTCAAACTTGGAATGAATATTTATTAAGATAAGTAATATTTATTAGATTATGTATGTTTTAAAGGACATAGTTTATTAAACCTAAAATATATTTCTTGAATATATGTTTTCATGAAAGTGCAGAAACAGTAGGGAAAATGAATTTTCATCTCTTAAATTATTAGACAAATTGAAAAACATTTCAAATGTATGATACAGCTCAATTTTGTAACAAATAATCAAAATTTAATAATAATAACATAATTAAAAACAGAATACAATTTCAAGTTAAAAATTTCAATTTCATATTTTTACCATGCATTTTAAGTATGATCAATAAATGTAATTTTTGTTGATATATTAACCTCCTCGTCGTCTGTAAAGCATGTAGCGCGTTCAAGCAACCGTAACGCATTTCAGGAGTTCTTCTACATTTTTAAAATTTTTAAACGATTTGTGAATGTTTACATGAATTTTTTTTTTTGTTCTAATGCGGGAAACAGAAAGTTTTGTGAACAGGAGATGGCGATGAAAGTGTTGGTTTTTATTTAATCATAAAATGTCTAAAAACGGATTTTGAAGAAATGCAACAATGTTTTTCGTCAGAGTTGAATTCGGCTGGAGGTTTAGCAATATAAATGATAAATAAATCTGCCCAAGAGAGCCTCTAGAAACGGTTATAAACTACGATTTGCATTTTACAAAAGACATTTAATCAAAATTTAAAGATCTGAACTCAGTTTAATAGTTGTTGTTGAATATGAAGTTAAATTATTCCTAGGAACTACTGAAATACTTATTTACCTGAAAGAGCTAGGATTTTTTAATAAATTTTCCTTATCCCAATCATTGCATACTTAATTCATTGAATTTGATTTTGGTGCATTATACACATACATTCGCTTCGTTTTCTCTGCAGCTATAAAATAAGCATACACTAAATCTAAACTTTTCTTAGTAAAAAAATGGTCGAGCTTCAAAGTCAACTTTTATCGCTAGCGTAATTAACGTTATGCTGTAATCAGTCTTCTAACCACTTTGCTTCGTACAAAAGAAAAGAAATTTGTTTCGCAAGGTGGTACTTGAGAAATTCTTTAATTAAGGCATGAATTGTGAAACTCATGACTTTAAGATCCCCAGGAATTCATTTAAATTTATGTGTACAGCCTATTTTATGGAGACGATGTTTTCTTTTTGTGCTGATATTCTAAAATCTAAGCATGTACTGGAAGTTTTGATGTGATTTTTTAAAAAAAATATTATACTTATAAGTATTTTTGTTTTAATTGAATAAATTAGTTTCTAGTGAGAAAAATAATATAATTCGAATTTATGAAAATAATTTGAAGAAATATTTTGTTTGAATCCAATATTAGTAAAATGAAAAAGCACTTGAAATCAGTGAATGTAGAATTTCATTCCTTACTTTTGAAAGAAAAAAAAAGAATTGGTGCAATAAAAGTGCAATAAATTAACGAAGTCAGTATTTATTGGATGATTTTAAATTCAAAATAAAAAAGTAAGGTCGAAAAGAAATTAATTAGAGGAATAAAATATATTTTATATATATATAACACTGTCTTTCGTTCGTATTCTAGAAAAATGTGGAAATATAGTTTTTAAGTAAATCATTCTAGAGTTTATTCAGAGTGGGAATATAATTCATTCTAGAATTTGTTCAGAATGAGAAAATAATTCATTCAAAAATTTGTTCAAAATGGAAATATAATTCATTCTTGAGTTTATTCAGTATAGTAAGTAAACATTTCATGAAAATCGTATCAAATAGCTCATAACTTTTTATACTTCTGAGTCCCTAAGGTCACATGCTACATTTATTTTTAGTTCTTTGTAGTTTTAATTTTACGATTTTTCTAGAAAGTAACTCTATTTCTTTGTATTTTCTAGTAAAATAGCTTACAGTTTTTTTCAAATATAACATCATTTTTAAATCATGGCATAATGATTATTGGAGGGTTTCTTTATTCCTCAGTCAATCTTTAAATCAATCAGAGGTTGCAGAGATTTTCCTTATTCATCCTTTTTATAGAAATTCTTTCATAAAAATCATCACGTACATCAGGTGCCAACGACAACAACTCACTGCAACAGAAATATCTAGAATTCTTAAAAATTCAAAAAAAAAGAACTAAAATTTCAATTTTAATTCAATTTTAGCCCTGCCTTGATGTCGATGCAAAACAAATGATATTCTAACTAAATGAATTTTTTATTTGCTCATAAGGATCGTAAAAGTTGTTGTTCTAGCAGAAATCATTGCCTCATCATTTGACCTTGTCTTTCAAAAAGGACTTCTGAAGGTTAGGAAATTTGTTCCGCTTTATATTGAGGAGCAATTTTTCTAGTTGTGAAAATAGTCGGTGTTTGAATTACAAAGAATCTGAAACTCATTACTTCCGACAGAGTGACAACAACAAGTTTCAATGAATAAAGAAATTTTATAGGTGAATTAACTGAAACGAAAATATACTATAGATATAGAGAAAGGCAACATGTTAAATTTTCCTACTTCTAGTATTTCCTTCTATTAATTTTTCTTGTGTTCAACTCTGTACTAGGTACATTTGCATATAACTTCAAAAATGTTTTTATGGACATAAAGAGAAATACTGAATTATCATTATCCTTACTTTGAATTTCTTGATGACAACAGCAAAATCTTATGTGTTCTTTGTACTCAATTCATGTTTTATTTCCAGAAAGCAGTTGTTGAAAATCAAATAACAGAGGAAAACAATAAAAAAATCAATTTATTCCGAATTAAATCTATCTCTTTTGTTTTAAGAAAATAATTTGCATCATTAATTTAATCAATTTATTAGTCGCAATATATTAATACAAAATCGCGACACGTGGGAAAAACTTCATGACTGAACATGAAAAAACTTCAAACTGAAACTTATAATTTCAATCATGAAAGGAATTGGCAGAGAGTGATCTATGTTTTAATAAGTAGGTTCAATATTTTAAATTAAAAATTTTCATTTCCTATTAGAGGAAATCAAATGCGATTTTAGCAGCACAAGTAAGATTGTTTTCTTAAAAATACAGCCTTTTTTACTTCTTCCAGAAATTTCCTTTTTGAATAAGAAATAATTTTCATGCATACTTTTAAATCACTATGCATTTTATCTCATAGCAAACGGCTCTATTATTTTTAAAGAGTTTTGATATAAAAAGTGGTAAAAGATGTTGCTTTACTTATGGCACTTTACAAGCCCGCTGATAGAAAACTGTCAGTGATTTAAGCCTAAATGAAAGTCTCTTGTTAGTTCAGTAGCGAAAACTAGGGCCAAGAGTACAACTTGAATACTTCATGCGTCATATTCGCTTGCACAACCTCATTTTAGAGGGAGCATATTCATATAACTCACAAATAATACACAGAAGAACAACCATGATTGAACCAGGAATCAATCAGGAAAACACGCTGCCCCTATGCCAGAACGCCTGCACTGGTAAACGATTATTTTTGTAAAACTACATCGTGTCATCCCAAAATTTCTTTGAAATTTTGCTTCAGTTTCAAAAGATGTAGTTCAAATATTTTGTAATGGGGATTATAGAGAGATTTATTTGTTTAATTTTATGATAGCAATAAAAACCTTCGACATTTTTTATAAAATCCCTGTCTTCTTGTACCTTTTTCATATTTTAATCAAATATATGGTACTTTTATAACTAATATGAGGATATATTATTTTTCAGTTTATCTACAATATTTAAATAATGTACTGTTGGAATTATAATTTTAAGAGGCATTTTTACATTAAGCAAACCAATTTTATTTCGTAATTAATAAAATTTCTACTTCGTAGAGCCAAATGTTTGTTTGATTGTGAATTTCTCAATTCCTTCTTCTTTGAAATTTTAATGATCATAAAACCTCTAATTTTCAGTTATTCCTTCATGTTTCGGAGATGCGTCTTTTTTTCAATCAAAGTTAAGGATCTTTTAACAAAATCCTGAAATCCTGAAAAATGTTAATTACCCATAATAGCCAATTTTTAGACACAATATAAAAAAAGGCATGCTATTATGTCCCCAAATATTATTTAGAAATCAAAAGAGTTGTTTAGAAATTGCGCATAAGTGATTCTGCTTGAAATATTTTCAAATAAATATCGAAATCAAATGTTTAAATTAGTATCAGTTTACAACATTTTTCCATGCAATAATTTAAATTATAATATTAAAGTGAGTGACTAAATTTGATTGAACAGATCAAACTGAAGACTGATTTTAATATTTATGTTTAGTCCAATTGTTTGCTATGTCTCCAATTCGAGAATTTGAGGAGCCTTTGAAATCTTGCAAGATGAATTATAGGCAAAATATACCCCAGTTATCCGAGGAAATTATTTTAAAGTCAAAAACTAATGTAAATAAAATGTAAGAAATGAGCAGAACACAAGACATCAATACATCTTTATCAGTCACCTGTATAAAACAAAAGAAAATATTGAAAATATTTGAAGCGGCTCCTTTTTTACAAACGTTATTACACATAAAAAACATAAATTATTATTTATTTAAAGTATTATGTAATTAGAATTTAAATTATTATTAGATATTTAATTTACTATAGATTATTTGAATTTACATTTACAATGAAAGATGAACAAGATCAATTTATATACAAAAAAATCATTATAGAAATGTTTATTTATGTTAAGCATTGAAAAATTTTGATTTAATTACTAGCTTGTTAGTACAGCAAGTTCTATGGTAAAAAAAAACGCCTTTTCTTTAAAAATTATATGTAATACTTTTCCCATATGCCTCTTTAGCCAATAAATGGCGAATTTCCATTTGCAAAATTAAAAGAAAAAACTTTTTTTCGCCTTAAAACCTCAACATCTAGCTTTATTGTGCTCTATGGGTTCATTGCTTAGAACTTTTGCATTACTGAAGACGCTGTCTAAAATATAAAGCCCAGTTTGGAGAGAAGTAAAGTAACTACAATCTAAAATGTTAACTTTTTCTATCAAAAATATTATGATGTTCGTTATTCAAGTCTTAAAACAAATAAATTTTCAGATTTGAATTAAAATCTGGTATTAAAATCATGAAGCTTTAATTCATAAAAAAGCATTTGATGTTTTATGAATCTGACATTCATTCTTTTGAATAATACTTGAATAATATTTTTATTTATTTCATTTGGATTTTAGAAACATTCATAAGAGCAATTATATAAAAGATTTCATCAGAGATTATTATTATTTTTATTTAATACTACACCTAATAAGGAGGGCTCTAATCTTTAAACATTTAACAATAAAATGAAACTGGATTTTTTTAATGTAGTTGTTGAAAAAAGAATTTCAAACAAATATATGCTCATCATTTTACAGGACATGAAAAAATATTGACAATTACAATTAGTATTCAATGTTTAAGTATCTATAACAATAACGAATTCAACAATATACAGAGAAATAAAGAATAAGTTATAAAAATTTTTATTTCAATCTCTTTCAAAATATGTTCCTTCTTTTAAGGTTTCAAAATTTTTTATATGATGTTTTATTTTATTTTATTTATAATGATGCTTCATTTAACGGAATTCTGGAGATATGCATATTAGCCCTATGATATTTATTAACGGTTTTGGTGCTTTTTGTAACCAGTGAAACACATTCAAGCTTATTACAAAATATGAATGGGTTAAATGAATAAAATAGCATTTTTAATACTCACAAAATGCAAGGCCCATCTCATGTTCTAAAATAAGGCAGATATTCTTTGCATGGTATGTAAGTAATTTGATCACTTACCACTATAAAATTTCTAAATTTAACTAAAACTTGTATCTCTAAAATCTCGAAAGAAAGCAAAGGTTATCTCAGCAATGTATGAACAACAAGTTATCTCAATCTTGTATTACATTTAGAGTCATCTATTGAACACCGCATGTACTTTTAATACTTTCAGAGTTAATAATATTAAAGAATTTTTAAAGAAAAAGGATATATAATAATTAAATGCTTTTGATTTAGATTACAATGTATAAATTAATTATAAAATTTATGTAGTTTCATAATGAATCTATACAAAAGTGTTAAAACTTACAGAACTTAGGGAAAATTTTGCTTGAACTCAGATTGTTAATACTATATTGTCATGGAATATATTATATTAAAAAGATATTTGATAGATAATTTTGGTTAGGAATGTTTATTTCTTTTTATCCTGAAATTACGCCAGTTGAGGACTTAACTCCGTCTGATAGTAATTGGATTTTTGTAATTCCTTCAGAAAAGAATCTCTTCCCGTTCACTATTTGGCTGAAATTTTGATTCTATTTTGATTTTAATATAAATATTAAAATCCTAAAAATCAGCGGCTTTTAAGTCATTAGATCACAGTTCCTACAATCAAAATTATAAAGAATTGGATCAAAAAGTAAATATCTATTTAGATTTGCCGTTATAAAATTATATACCAGATTGCATTCTTCTTGCATGTTCATATGACATTTACCATGATCATTTACATAGAGACAAAACAAGCAGACAAATTTCTTCTTTATCAACTGTGATAAAGATTTATATATTCAAACTAACATATTAAATTTCATTTTATGAGTCTGTACAGATGTATTTCTATATTCACATTCATATATAAAAATACAATCAAAAGCAAACAGTTTTTTCCTAGATAATTTCAATTTAAATATTGTATACTAAAAATCAAGCATTTAGTCGGATTTCAATTTAAAGTCATCAAATCACAGTCATTTCGGTCAACATTGTGATGAATTGGTTCAAAAAGTGAATCACTATTCACAATCCATATTATAAAATCATATGCCAGATTAGATTAATCCAGCATTATATTTACCATTCTCATTTACATAGAGACAAAAAAGAAGCAGAAAAAATTCTATCAACTTTGACTAAAAGTTTATTAAGTTGGAAATTATAAAGGAAACCTTGCATATGAAATTTCATACTATGGCACAGTTTTATAATGTTGTCATGTTCACATTCATATACAAAAAGACAATCTAAAGAAAATAGCTGTATTCTAATTCTACAAGATTTGAAAAATGAAAATCAATAAAAATTTTCAACAATATTTTCTCACAAATATAATCTTCATTTTTCATATAATTTATATTAAAGGAAGTTAGAGTTAAGTATTATATTTCTATGCACTATACTCAGCAACGAATATTTAATAATGTAAAATGCTAATTTTTTAATTAATAGGAGTATAATACCTTTCTATTGTACCTCCGAATTCAAATTTATAACTAATTATTCCATGTCTATATCTGCTTATTACCCTTTGTTATTATAAACCTTCTAGCATAAGTAAAAATATTTTTCTAATAAGGAAACATCCGCAAATGCTTGAAAGTTAAAATTTTCTTCGGACGCAATTAATGCCGTATTTTAATCAGGAATCCACTTAGTTTGTTTTATGAGAAGGATCTGAAGTTTGCTTCTGGAAGAAAGCACTTAAAAATTTCCTTAATTAAAGAATGATTTATGGAACCTTTGACTTTATGATCTCTTTAAATTAGTCACAATTTATTTGAATTATTTTGTTTCGCACAGAATGAATATTTTTCCCCATTTATGCTTGCTTTAAGATTCCTGTGAAACTTAAAACTTTCTTCCAATCAGTCTTAAAATGGAAGAAAATAAATATTTATTTTTTAAAAGAATTAGAATTATTCTATTAGAATTCGATTTAATGCTAATAGAATAAAATGTAAAATGAGTAATAATTTGAATAAAAAAATGAAAAAGCATTAATTGAGGACCGGTTTCATCGGATTTCTTATAATACCAGTTCAATTAAAATTTCCTAATTGAACACTAAATTAAAACAACGTAAATTGCTAAAATTAGAATACTTTTATTCAAATTCTTTGAAGGAATTTAAATGTATTTAAAAGAATATTAGAAGAAACTAGGAAATGAGTACCATATTGAATAACATTTTAAAGGCATTATTTAAAGAAATATATTTAATTCTTCTTAAAATAATTGTTCAGTAAAAAATGTACAAATGAAACACTAGATTGAAACAACATAAAGCCCGAAAATAGAATAGTTTTCATCATACTTTTGAAGGAATTTAAACGTGTTTAAAATATTAATGAAAATCATTTTTTTTGTTTCACAATAATCAAAGAGACTTTTAAAAATATTGATTATTTATCAATTTTATATATATAAATCTCTTATATTTTATTAGATTTGTACAAAATATAAAGTAATTTTACGGACTTTTATTTTACATCTAATTTCGTGCTTACAAAAATGTTTTATGTCGTTTTACTATATAATCGTCCAAATATGATATTAAATTTCTTATGAAAAATTTGGCAGTTTTGAAAAAAAGATTCCTATAAAGCTATTAAGGTACTATTTGTAACAGCATTAAAAAAATCTTACTTTTATTCATTAACAAAAACTAAGCCTAGTGATGTAAGCTTGAAGATTTACAAAATATCAAGGACAGTTTTTTTTTCTTTATACTGCAGATTACTTTCAACACAGTGTCTGGTAACAGTAACCTTAACAAATCTGGCGCCTGTAATTCTTTTGGCAGCCAGGCACCTAAGCATAGAAAATGTTTTTGATAATCAATTTATTTGATTCATCAAAGTCAGTTCAATATTTTTTTATTTGTATGTCAAATACAAATTGGAATGTCGTATTATATTATCGTTCATATATGAGATACAATTTCTAAAGAAAATATAACTTTGCCAGGTTTAAAAATGTACTTTTATTAATTCATAAGAAAGCATACCTTTGATCTTAAAGGCTTCTTTATTTTCAATTCACAATTTATAACTCATTATAATCAACTGCATGAAAATTTAGAATTCAATTCTTGACATTTTTCCATTGCAATATTTTGAAATAACAAAATTCAAAGAATATTACACATTAT
Organism: Argiope trifasciata; assembly: GCA_026543055.1. Taxonomy (NCBI): domain Eukaryota; kingdom Metazoa; phylum Arthropoda; class Arachnida; order Araneae; family Araneidae; genus Argiope; species Argiope trifasciata. The sequence continues at coordinate 829,638 of JAPMOQ010041020.1, read as the reverse complement.
GAACTTAACTCATTAATATAGTCTTATATAAGACATTACACGTCTAGTGCAAGGTAGAAATGAGTGAGGAAATTGAAGAATGAAAATGGGAGGTAAATTTGAATGTATTCAGAATATTTCCTCTACTGTTGCTAATATATCGAATAAATAACATAAAAAATTAAGATAATATTAACTTCAGAAGTATGTCTTTATTCAAAAAGCATAAACACTAAATATTATTTAGACGTTTCCGTTTGATTGTATATGCCTACATCATTTTGCTGTTAGCCAATGATATTTTTTAATTTTTTAAAAATGTTCTGATTAAAACAATATAAAATTATGATTCCCATCATTAAAATACTGTTTGCTACAAATGACTTCACTGTTTTATAAGGTATTGTGCTTTTCAACGGAACTAATACAAATTATCAGATATATTAAACTACAAAAATCTAGGTTTTAGAAGTAAAAGGAAACGCCAGGAACGGGATTCGAACCCACCACGCACTTTGCGAATCAGTTTGCTTGAAATGGCCGATATCTCCCAAACACAATAAACTTTTCTCAAACCTCAACACTTTTTACACTAACCTTAATTATGCAAGCATGAATATTTAAATCAATCGCTGCCGTTTTGTTTTCCCAGACCACAACTTACACTCAACAGGGAGTGTGAGAGATATCAGCTATTTTGACGAATCTGATGTATTTACCTCTAGTGCTTCTCGGCCATCTTGGCCCAACGAACGCTGAAAAACTATCTTTAATAATGAACTATCAAAGCATGTTCCACCTTTTTTTGAGTTTGCATAGGCAAATAAGAATTGAAACATCGTTTTATTTCATAATCGTCCTTACATGAAATTCTCTTTCTTACTAGAAATATGATTCCGACAGTTTTGGAAAAAAAAATAGTATGCATGAAAATATATTTTTTTTTGAAATATTTTCTTATTTACATCAAAAATAAGATTAATTTGAAATTTAAAATTTTAACAATCCATGTATAAAATATTATAAATATTTTTACATTGACGAAACTGTTAACAATGCAAAATTCTTGTTCATTTTAAACTGAATAAATTTATGAAATCACATCTTAAACATGAAGAAAAGAAGTCAAATATAATAAAATTTTTGAAAAATAATCTAAAAATTATTTTAATTTTAAGCTGGTCAAATATAGATTTATTTATTTTTACTTTATTTGGCAATGACGCTCACAAAGAAAATGCATTTGGAATTATCAAACTATTCTAACTCAAGATTGCTATAAATCTCTCTGTTTCTGCTACGAATTAATTTAAAAAATAAATTTTAAGTATTATATCAATTTGTCTGCTTGCGAACATAATTCAAAAAGTTGTCGAAATTCGGTGTCTATTCTTTATGCCAGTTTTAATATAGATATCTTTCTAACTTTAAAGTAAATCCGTTCACAGGAAGTTAGCATTACAACTATGTTGTTTCCACGAAACAATAAGTTATCTTAGGAATGCAACACATTGTTGAAAAAGTAGATTGTTATTTTTAGCACCATTATCAATTATTTGGTTTTCTTTAAAAACTCACTTTTTATGCATTTTTGTATTTAATGGTAAAATTGATCTTATTGTATCGAGTATTTCCAACACGTTTTCCGTGTTAAACACATTAAGGAAACTCTTTAATAGGAATTGAATATAGAATTATTATTAATGTGAAATTACTATTTTTTATTACTGTTATTGAATTATTATTTTTTATTATTGTTATTGAATTATTATTTTTTATTATTGTTATTGAATTAATATTTTTTATTAATGTTATTGAATTAATTTTTTTTATTGTTATGGAGTTATTATTATTTTTATCCAATTATTTAAGTAATAGGTTTTATATTTTTATATTGTTTATATATTTTTAAAAAAATTATATTCTTTATTCCCTGTTGTTGAGTTTTGTAACATATGGATATTTTAAATTTGAAAAGATATAAATCATATTTCCGTTACTTTCCAGAAATAATTTATCATAATAAGACGGGACAAAGTGGGATATTATGAAATAAAATTACTGTATTATAATTTTTGGTGTATCTTGGCGATCGAATTTCATATAAATTAATCTGTACTATTTTGGTGCATTGGATAAAATTTTAAAAATTTATGAGCATACTTAACTTAATTGCACTCAAACTTATACTTAATTGCACTCAAACAGAATAAATATTCAAGTTTCCAAAGGTAAAAATAATTTATGTAATGAAGCAGAAATAAACTCTAAGTTGTTCCCTGGTTCTCAAAACCCAGGAACTCTGATGTCTGAGTTCCTCTTTCAAAGATAATTTTCTACATTTTTCCCCAAACACTCACCGATAGAATACACTTTTTTCGTGAGTTGATAGATAAAAGAAAGAAACACTTATTTTGTGGATACAAGAAGGCATAAAACCTTAAAAATAGGCACCTGAAATGAAAGTTCTAAAAAAATATTTCTCTTACTTCTAATACAGAGTAACCATTCAAATGAACAATGAAAGAAAGCATCAAAGGTATTCAATATATCGCACTTAAAAAATATTTTGCAAGGATATTGAGTATTTTATGGTTATTTCTGATTTGGACGAGTTCAGTATAAAAAGAGTTAAATAAGTGCAAATGCAACTATTTACAATAAATAAGATTATTTTTTATGTCAAGAATCGTTTTTCCCCATACAATATTAAATTACATCTTCTTAGAATTATATTCATTTTTTAGTTATTAAATATGTCGTAATCAAATTCCATTGCGATTATTTGAAATATATAAAGTGTGTAAATTAATTTCAGTGATGGAATTTATCCATACGATCTTCATGTTTCTAATGTCTTCATCTTCTTTCTACTGTCTTCATGTTTACACTAGACTTTCAGCTTCATGCAATTTAAGATATATATATTTACTGTCCATTCTCATTAAAATACAGCTATCAAATTGAAATTAGCATGAAGACAATTTATAATTAACTTCATTTTGTCTTGTTTCTGTCATTTCGACTTCTTTGTTTCAATTACATTTTTTTTTAAATAAAAAGCTCACACTTATTAAAATAGCTGTAAAATTTAAAATTATTTTTTCAAAATGTTCTTATTTAATATTATACAAAAAATAAACATTTATTTAGATGTCAATTAGAATTCAATAATAAAAAATACACTTATAATTTCCCTAATTTCATGTGTGTATCTACTTACATAAATCATAAATAATTTTAATCGAAAAAGAAAGTATGAAGAATGTTATAACTTTTAATAAAAGAAGGAGAAACAATGCTATTCATTTATTTTTATAATACTTATTATTTATTACATTTCATCAACATATTTTTATTAAAGAAAAAATTACTGAATGTAGTAGCAGGAAATAAAGCCACTAATATTATCTTTTCAATATTGATCTTTTTTGGACAAAATAACATATTTTGTGGCCTTTTGATGTCAAAATTTTTTTTCTTGCTTACCTTGTATGTATAAAAGGAAGTGGTTATGTATATTCATGCATATGTATATGATGCCAGGTATCTCACTTCTCGCCATTGAGTTTCGTCTGAGACCTGACTTTTTGCCACTAAGCATCGCCTCTTCTGGAAGAGACGTGAGCGAAGCTTAATGCCTAGACGAGACAAGATGATTATGACGTGCTTAAATAAACGATTATTAATTCCATCATCATTTGTTCCTCTACTTTTGTTTCATAATTCCCCTCCTTTTCTAAAAATTAGATGAAGATAGAAACTCTGGCGTATCCACAGGAATTTTGACTTGTAAATCTACTTTCGTTTCATCATCTGACTTCTGAAATCTAATTTATTTTTATTGTTTCATGATTATTGCTTGGCTATCAAGACGCCCACTAATTGTGCATGTGATGTCTAAATAAATCTGTCAATTCTCGAAATATGAAATTTGACACACAGATAATTATAATCAGAAACATGGATTTTTAAATTTAATACGGAGTTGTCTTAAAATTTCGATTTCGCGATTTTAAAAAACAATGCGATTTTTTTACAAGGGGGAAAGGAAGGTTGTTCAACAGTGTGTATCAAAGAAGCAACCAGTTAGAATCAGATCTTTCTTAAAGAAATCATGAAGATGTTTTTAATTAGCTCTTTATGCAACCACTATAAGCCAAAGAAGAGTGAAATTACTTTTGAGTAAATTTGACTATGTGAAGTATATTTCCACAACTCTGTTTAATTTATCCAGGAACTTACATTAAAATTGAGGCGTTGTATTAAAAGTATAAATATTAATTCAAATAGTCCAAAGTTTGACAAAGAACATCATTTAAAGTCTCCTTTCATTTGAGACTATATGCCTGCATCTATCAGCTATTCTTTCACTATTTGAAAATGTGTTTTGCATTTAAAAATACATACCGAATAAAAAATTAGGATTATGATTAGGGATATGAATTGGCATAAATAAGATGCAATAATTTAATTTGAGCTTTGTTTTGAAAAGGAGCTAATACCAATTATCAGATATAGCAATATTCTCAAATGGCGAAAACTCTAGGTTTGAGAAATAAAAACAAACGCCAGGAGAGGGATTTGAATCCACCTCACTTACAGCGAATCAGTTCGCCCGAAATCGCCTGTAGCTCTCACATGCATTAAAATTTTATTAAAACTTTTCACACTAACCCTAATTGTGAAAGCACGGGTATTTACAGCAGTCGAAGCCGGTTTTGTTTTCTCAGACCACAACTTACACTCAACAAGGCGTGTGTGAGATATCGACAATTTTGACCAATTTGACGTCATTACCTCTCAGACATCCTAACACTGCAAATGTTAAAAAAACTATCCTTTCTAATGAATATTTCTATTGAATTCAACCTTTTTTTGTGTTTATGGAGGCAAATAAGAATTTAAATGCCGTTTTAATGTCAATTTCTTAAGAAAAATACGATGATTCACACAGTGCTGGAAAAGTATTATTAGTATGCTTCAAAATATATTTTTTTGTTTTATCCATTCTCTTATTGATATAAAAAAGATAAGATATATTTAAAATTTTAATTTTAATAATGCATGTATAATAATATATTCTAAATATTTTCACATCGATGAAAACTTTATCATTGCAGAATTCTAGCTCGTTGTGAAATGAATAAAAGAAACTACTTATAAAATCACAATTTAAACATGAAGAAAGAGGTTATGCAAAAAATGTACAAAAATATCTAAAAATACTTAGAATTTTACGCAGATGAAAAATTTTTTAAAAATGTTTCATCTTTTTTTATTTTATTTGCCAAAGAACGAATTTATAATTATCAAACTATTCTAATTCAAGATTGCGACAAACTCCTCTGTTTTTGTCTTTCATACAAAAAGTAAATTGTGAGAATTATATCAATCCATCTGCTTATGAATATAATCGGGCTGAATTTGGTGCTGGATTTTTATACCAAATTTGTATACTTCTTACAAACATTAAATGAAATCCTTGTACAGGAAGTTTGTTTTCCATGTTCCCTTGATGAGACCAAACATTATGAAGGAACCGGAAGAAATTTCGTACATAGTTAAGGGTATAAATTTTATCTTTCGAGATGATTAAAAATATATAACCACTTGGAGGAAATTTAATTTGGTATGCAATATTATTTCTAAAATTGCAATTTTATGTCACATTTTAGTTTTAATCAGTGGACATAGAATGTCTGAATTACATAATCCTTTTTATACATAAGCTTATATAAGTAATATTGAAAAACTTATGATGTACGAAATTGTTCAAGACCATATAGCAATATATAATCTGGTTATAATTAAAGTTCCACTTTGAAACGATGATAAAAGGAGAACTATAGAACCAAATGTTAACAAATTTGATAATAATTTAAAGAAAGTAAACACATGAAGGAAACGCTTTTAAGGAATCCTATGTAATATATTTATATTTTTTATGTATTTTATTAATCTTTATATATTTCCTTCATTCTCGCAGAGTTTTTTTTTAACTAATGTAGACAGTATCAATTTGAAAAGGTATAAATCCCATTTTCAGGGCTTTTAGAAATAGTTTATTGTAATTAGATGGTATGAAATGTGATAGTAATAAACAAAATTATTGTGACATTATAATTTTAAATGCATATTCTATCTAATTTCACATATGCATTAAAAATTTAACAGAATAATGTTCGTCTATTGGTTAAATTCTTATAAGTGAATTTATTATACTCAAACTCATGTGAATGTTCCAGTTTGTTACGGTAAAAAGAAACATTTATATATTGGAGCTCAAATTACGAAACTCTTAAATGAGTCGTCTGATTCTCAAAATCCTTAATCTCTGCGACTTCAGAGAACTAGAATATCTCTCTTTCAAGATGCAATAAATGCCCTGCATTCTATGAAAAAACCCCAAAGACAGAATGTAAATTTTCATTTACTGATATACATAGGAAGATTCCTCTTATTTGATGGCTACTAGGAAGTTTTATAGCAAGGAAATATGGGTCTGAAATGAAAATTCTAAGAAATTCCCTTGGAAATTAAAAGCTGTATAGAGCTACACAACCATTTTACGAAAATATTTTTGACACCCAAATATATATAGAACAACTACTTTAGCCTGCAATGCATTACCTAACAATGCAAATGCCTTTTACCTAACAACGCAAATGCCTACGATATTCAATCCGTCATTCTTAAGAAAACAGAATGGATATTTTGCAAGGATATTGGACATTTTGTGGCTTCTGCTTTTTATTTGAATTGGTGGTTGGTGGTTTTTAACGCAGAAGGAATTAAATAAGTGCTATTTTAAACATTTATAAGTAATGAATGTCGAGTTTTATACCCTTCCATCATTTTTTACATTATCAAATAATGCTATAATTAGATTCAATTGCGAGCGTTTTGAAGGGTATAAAGCAATGAAATTAATCTGTGATGGAACTTGCCTGTATAGAAGAAACCTAACATGTTACCACCAGATTTGTATATCATTTTGGCTACGTCTTGCATGAGGGAAGTTACAATAATCAATAATAGCAATGTGATAATTTTTTTAAATCATACAGTGTTTCGGAGAAACAACATATTGAAATCCAAAGGAGTTTAATTAAAAATCTTGTAAATATTAAATTTTTGTAAAAGAAAAATAAGTATTTTAGATATAAAGATGTTTATTTATTGAGTATTTTAGTTAAATTTAGTTATCAAATCTAAATTTATATAACACCACTTTATAATCAACTTCATCTTGTCACAGCTCTTACAAATTCTGTCTTTTCAACTCAAATTGATACGCTCCTAATTTTAAACAAGACTTCAATTCATTCTTCGAATTAATCATATCAGACTAAATTCAGGCTTTTTGCTTCCATCGCATTGAACAATGCAATTGTTCAATAAAATTTATATAAAGAGAGAGTAAATAGTCCTTCATTAAATAAGATAAACATAAAAAATCTTACAATTTCAAAGAAACATTTAATATTTTAAAAGAGAATAACACAAGGCATTTTCATTTATTTCACTTAAATAAAATACTACTTTCATTACTAAAAAGTTTACTACTTTTAATAGCAGAAAAATAAGCAAATACTATGCAATCTATGGTCAAAAGTTGATCTCGTTTGAATCAATAGAACATGCCTTAAAAATAAACGTACCCTGTATATAAAATGAAGTGTTTTTGCATGTGTCTGCAGAGTCTAAATAAATCTAATGCACAAGAAAATGAATGCTCACGAGTACCTGCTTCAAAGAGTTGCATATTGTTTGAGAGAGGAGTAACATATAACGATGTTGCTGAGCTTGATGGGAAACCACCAATTGCGAAAAATCTGAGATTGCAACTTCGGTGATAGCCGTTTTGCAAAACATGTGATGCACGCAGACAAATATTGGCATAAAAGAGGTAATTTTGTAGAAATATAGATTCTTCCTAAGGTTTTAAAATACAAAAAATATTGAAAAAATTTTATTCCTTTTTTAGCTGTTAAATTAAAATTTTAACAAAATCTTTTAATTTTTTATTTATATTAACGATACCTATTTTTCCTACATCTAAACTTATAATAAAACTCAATGTGTGTGTGTGTGTTGGCCCTCTACAGGTCAGACCGTTGGACTTACAGCTACCAAATTTGGTACATGTATACCTTGGAGGTTGGGAATGTGCACCTCGGAGCCACTTTTTTCTAATTTTTAATTATAATTTGAATTAACTAAAATTTAAGTGAAATTTCAACGTTTTTCCGCTATAACTTCCGAAAATATTATCGCACAAACGTGATTTTTACATCAATTTAAAGATAATAAAAAATTAGCTTTCTAATAGTATCAGAGTTTTAATGTATAACTTAAGCCTCTATTTTTAACGAATTTTTAAAGAAATATTTTGACCATGTTTTTTTGAGCACTTGACTGGATAAAATAAAAGAAAACAATGACGGAAGTTCAAATAATTATAATAATAATAAAACTATCATCGTAAATCAAGTATAAAGAAATGATACTTTTAGCACGTGACTGGATAAAATAAAAGAAATATAAAATGTGATATTTTCTAAAAAAATAAATGCAACGCAAAGGTTTCTATAACCGTTTGCAATATCTAAATCATTTATTCAACAAAGCTTCTTTATTTACGGTAAACCTGATTGAATTTAGACAGGATATGCATTGAAATCCCGACTTAATGACATAGTTCTATAATCGTTTGCAATATCTGTATCATTAATTCAATAATTTTTTTCCATTGTAAAATGTGATAGTTTCTAAAAATAAATGCAAAGCCAAGGTTTCTATAAACGTTTGCAACATCTAAATCATTTATTCAATATTTTTTTTTTCCTTTTTCTCTTTCTTTCAAAAAAAATACTTAATATTTTGGCAACATCACGGAAAAAAACATTTTTAATTTCAGGCCAACCAATACCCGGAATTACTTCAAGGCTAATGAATATGTGACTTAATTGAAAATTTTAGAACGCATTACTCATGGTGAACCAGCTGGTCGCCAAAGGTGGCTAGTATTAAATAGTTGAAAAATAAAATCATTTTTGATATTTAATACTATAGTGTTATTATCGGAGTGCTCAAAAATCTCCTTAAATTTTTGATAGTTACAATTTTGAATTAATTTGGGAAAAATAATTTCAGATGCACATTTTTACCTTCCAACATATGATTGTATGGAATTTGATGCTCTCAAACTCAAATAGCCTAGTCTTTAAAGAGCCAACACCCACACTCTCACTTTACTCCTGTATTAGCTTGCATGGAAATTATTAAACAAGGAATGTTCAAAAGACAATTTAAAAAAAAAATACTGTTGTTTACACTCATGTAGACCCTCCAAAAATATCCATTATGTACATATTGTTGTCATCCATTATATAATACTCTCAGTAAATAAAATATATATATTTTTTTTTCATTTTCAAATAAGATTAAATTTTTGTAATTTTGACTTCTGACGTTAATTAAGCTAAACACAGTAATTCATTGAAAAATGTCCTAATTTTCTCCTTATATCAATAAAAGCATATAATTAGATTTTTTTAATATACATTATTTGTTTAAAAAATCTAGAACAAACGCAAGCAAAAGAGAAAACGTCTAGACATTTTATGTCTGTTTATTTTTTCTTTTAAAAAAAAAAAAAAAAAAAAAAAAAAAAAAAAAAACTGGAAATTGAGTAATTCTTGTTATACGATCCAAAAATAAAACTGAATTGGAGATTAACTCTTTAATTATACAAAACCAAATTAGTATTTTTATACAAAAATAATGAAAATTTTTAATATCAAATTCAACATTTATTCGATGGAAATTTATTTTAATTTTGAAATTTTTGAAATGTTCCTGTTTTATTAAAACTTGGAAAATTTTCTTTCTTCGACTTTTCTGTATACTTAGAAAATACAGCAAATTATTTCCTTTTGTCATTCTTAGCAGATTCAAAAAATATAGAACAAATTGTGATGAAAAATGAATACTTCTTACCATATCAATAATACACTATTTCTCAACAGTCTCAAAATAACATCAACAAAAGACTTTCATCAATAAAAAATCAAATATATTCTTCAACAATTCGAAAACAACAACAACAAAAAGCTTGATACTCATTTTGCAGTTAGAATATGCGTACTACTATTCCACCACCTGATAGTCTATCCCTCTAATTTATAAATAGAAATTAAAAAAGAATTTCCCACAATTTTGATTAGTTTTATTTAGTTTTATTATCGTCCTGTGTTAAAGCAACGTTAGTGCAATTTGGAAATGGAGCTCACAATTTTGAAATGCAGTCAGATGACGCATGTTCACCGATTTAAAGTACAAGTGCTAAATCCCTAATAGTATCTAATTTAAATACTCTCTTTATTTTTTACATTCTTAGAAATTATGGTTGTGATGTGAAAAATTGCTAATCCTTGGAGAAAGTCATCGCAAAGTCTGCAGGTAAATGTCCGCCATTTTCTCGGTATCCGCGTTTTTAGTCATATAACTGACTCTCCGACCACCAGAAGGCACATGGATAAACTATACTGAATTAGCATCATTGGTGAGAAATTCGGTTGAGTCATAAGTGTCATCTCCGGTCATGGGGCGACCCTTCCCTAAGGAAGTACGAAATGCAATCGATGGGAGAAGTCAAACCTTCGCTTGTTCTTGTATTAGACAGGTTGACGAGACCTTCTACTAAGCTGGAAACTTTTCATCCTCATTTCGAAGCGAGTCCCACTGAGGGGACATCCGATTAGTAATGCAGTACAGAACATTTCGTTTCCTAATACAATGATTTGAAAATAAAAATCGTTATCCATATTTAATGAAGCTTGTATTGCGCTTGTAATTTCAAATATTTTAAAATTAATAAATCACATACTGAATAAAAAATTACTGAATTATGATTTATATCACAGAAATACGAGTTGGTACAAATAAACTGCAATTTTTAGTGTGAATTGCTTTATTTCAGAGCTAATAACAATTATCAAATATAACAACACTCCCAAGCGACGGGAATTCTAGATTTGGAAAATAAAAACGAACACCAGGAGTGGGATTCGAGCCCACGTCGCACTCAACGAGTCAGATCATGCGAGATCGTCGATAGCTCTCACACGCATTAAATTTTTCTTAACACGCAACACTTTTTACACTATGTACACTAACCCTAATTAAGCAAGCGCTAATATTTACAGCAATTGGAGCCAGTTTTGTTTTCCCAGACAACAACTTACACTCAACAGGGCGTGTAAGAGATATCAGCAATCCTGACGAATCTGCTGCCATTACCACTCGGCCATCCTGGCACATTAAAACCGTAAACATTATCTTTGACTATGAATTATTAAAGTGCCTTTTTTGTGTTACTACAGACAAAAAAATAATGTATCGTTTTACTACATAATATTCCATATATGAGATTCCATTTCTTTAAAAATATATAATTGTGAAAGCATTAATGCTTACTGACAGTTCTAGATGCAATATATGCATACTAACAGTTTTGAAAAAAATTACTTGTATGCATGAAAAAATATTTTTGTATTATATATTTCCTTATTTTTATAAAAAATAAGATATATTTAAAATTTAAATATAAATAATCCATGTATAATAATATATTCTAAATTTTTCCTCATTGATTTAATGTATTTTAAATAATACAACTTTAATTTTTTTATTTTAACCATGCATGTGTAATGTATTTTTTTCTCATTGATGAAAATTTTAACAATGCAGAATTTTAGCCCTTAAAGAACTGAATAAAAAATAATATTTGTAAAATTACATTCTTAGCATGAAAGAAGAAATCAAGTAAAACAAAAATGTAGAAAAATATTTAAATAATTGCAAATGCCAGAATTTTTAGCAGATCAAATATATATTTTAAATTTATTTATTTACTTTTGAACTTTTTTTAAACTTTATTTGGCTAAGAAACTCACAGAGAGAAATAATTTGCAATTATGAAAATATATTCTCGTTTTTCTGTTCTCAATAAATACAAAAAGTAAATTTTAGGAATTATATCAATGTGTTTGCTTGTGAGCATCATTCAAATGGAGGTTGAAATTTAGTGTTTGGGTTTTATGCCAAATTGGTAGATTTCGATCAAACTTTAAACAAAATCCCTACACAGGACGTTTATAATTCAAGTAACTTTTATGACTCCAAAAATTTAAAACATAATGGAAGATACTTGATAAATTGTCATAAGTCACAGTATTAAGAATATGGATTTTTATTAATCTCAATGAATCTACTTGAATGAAATTAAATCTGACTTATAGTATTGTTACTAAAATTATAACTTTATGTCAAATTTTTGTTTTAGTCAGTTGAAAATGAGATGTCTGAAATAAATTATCTTTTTTATACGTAAACTTATTCAAATAACGTATTATAACGTAACGTACGCAACGCTTGTATTTTATTTATAATTTAAAACATTTTATAGTTCTTAAAACACCTATCAAATAAAAAATTATAGAATTTCGATCTTAGAAATACGAGTTGATATAAATAATCTGCAATACTTTTGAGTTTATTGTGTTTTCTTACGGAACTAATAACAATTATCTTATACTATCTGTTCCCAAACATTTTGCTGATGCAAAAGAAATAATTTTGGAAATATAGTTAAAAATTTTAAATTATTTTCTTGTTTAATTTGAAATTATAAAAAGAATGATATTTATTTTTTATAGGTAATGAATACATTGGTCAAAATTTTATGGTATATAAAGGAGAAGTACAAACAATTTTGATTCTATTTTTTGACTTTATTATTCAAATGCTTTAGGGTAGACAATATTTTACGTTTTATTGTCTCCAGCAAAAACAAATAAATTTCTTGGCTGTCCGACTAATAAACAGTCAGCATACAATTGACCATGTGAAAAAGAAGGATTTTGCAGTTCCAATCTGTACAACTGAAGTGATAAACTTTGGGCTTTGAAAATGATCATATAGAATATAAGTCGAATGAGGAACTGCAGTCGCTTGAAATCAAAACGCATGCCGTTGGGAATAATAGGAATGCGTGAAATGAGTAAATCTTCTCCAGTCGACTTTCCTTTAAGAACAGTTGCCTCCCTTTTTGCCGTATATTGGTCTTTTTATTCTGATGCTCGTGATCAGGTAGCATATAAAGGTTATCTTTCAATTCTTGCACAAATTGATTATGAGATTCAGAAGCACTTTAAATTTTATTTAATAAAAGATCTTATTTATTGCTCGTTTGACTTTCCATGCTTGTTTGAGGAGCTCGTATTTACCTATTTATACAGGCTGAGCTGGTATAGCTACTAAGTGACAAACGTTTGTGGGCATATTTGTCGAAGCAATCAACAAGATATAAACTTCTATAACCCAAATATAGTTTGTCGTTTCACTGAATAAATAGAAAAATTACAGCATGCACTGGAAAATTTCCATTAAAAAAAGTGTACTAGTTAACTTGCTCGGCATCAATAATAATAATTCTATTTTGTATGCGTGTGATAAACTCTGAAAAGGTGTGCGATTGGCTGCAGACAAAATATTGTGCCCATAGTAACATTCTGTACTGAATGGCAACCTTCTGTATCGATGACTATTTATTAATGAGAAGGAAAAAAGTTAGCGCTTGCATAGAATATTTTAGATATAATTTCACCCATATTGATTCGCATCAATCATAATAATTTTATTTTGTTTAATATATGTGAACTTAATTCAGAAATTATATGTGCCGTTTACTGTTTTTCTTTTGTCAATTGCAGTACTAAAATATAAACTTCCTACAAGTGCAAGCAATGAAGTTCCCAAAGTTTCAGTGCAATCGGTAGAACGGTACAACAGCGCATAAGATACGAACAAAAAAAAATCATTTTTATATATTAGATAACGACATTCTCAAGCAACGAACACTCTAGTCTTAGAAATAGAAAAGAAAGGCCTGGAGTGGAATTCGAAGCCACGTCGCTTTCCTACAATATCGCCAATCACAAGAAATAAATTTAGGATTATTTTATTTAAAAGATTGTAAGTCAAATATATCTCATTTCTTGTAGTTTTTTTTCCAAGTACGAATTTACTTAATACATAATCTTGTTTGAAAGATTATTCATATAATAACTAAATATATCTCTTTAAAACATAATATCATAATTGGTTCTGCTTTCCTACTTTTTTCTCCAAAAATAAAATCTTTAGTCTTTCTTTTTGTCAGTGCATTTTAATGATTTAATACTATTTATATAAACACAAATCAGGGACAATCATTTTTGAAATCTATTCTATCCATCTTTCTCCCATATTTCTACAATCTAGATAACATAGAAAATGCAACAATCTAAATAGATGGAAGTTATTTAGTAATATTATATTTAAATTTTGTACGGTAATTTTTTTAAGTTCCAATAATTTTTGAAATAAATTAAAAATTCAATTTTTCAACAATATCATCGCAACGTTCAAACTGTTTTCAAACTAAGTTAAAAGTAAATTATAACAAATGATGAAATTTTATTGAACTGGAAAAGTCTTTTAAGAGCACGAATTTAATTCGTCAAAAAGCATTGAACTTATGAATTAAAATTTTTAAGTCTGTCTAGGCCCTTGAATTCCATCTATCACATTTTTCTATTTTCTGGTTTAAATGATATGCTGTTTTTTTTTAAAAAGTAGAAACCTAAATCCCTGAACATATCACAGAATTCAATAAAATTTCAGCAGTTCGGAACTGCGAGATCATAAAATAATACTAGCACTTCTTCTCTCTCCAGTCGATTGAACATGACATTTCAGACGTAGAAGTCAATTTATACTGTGAAGAACCTTATAAAAGTCTGTAGCTTCAATCAGCTGCCCAGTAAAGGACTATTCAGATTGAAGTCCAATCAGGTAAAAAGAGAGAAAATGAAAGTACGAGACTGGAACAAGCAGTATTATACTATTTTCCTGAAGAAAAAAAATGGCTAGATATATCAATAAAAGAATGAAGGAAAGTATAAAGTTTTCTCGGAAGACGAGAACTGTAAAATGGTCTGTGTCGATAGTTATATATTTCTTTATCTTGAAATGCTTCAGTTAAAAAAAACTGTAATACGACTGCCAAGCCAATTTGTTTTCCAGCGATAACTTGATACAAAAAAGTTATAGAAATTGAAATATCTTACCTTGCTTCTTACGAATATATATCGATCAGAGAATACTTCACAAATTGGAAAGAATATTGTACTAAATTTTTTAGTCAAATCAGAAATTTACACTTTTAATGAATTTATAGAACAAGATACTCATTCTAAGAAACAATAATTTTTCATATATGTGTTTTACAGATATAATTTTATGGAGTGTTTTATACGATTATTTATCTAGCATTATGTTGATTTTTATTTATCAATTTATTGTTTTTTACTATGACCTTGATTTTATTTAGGTGTAGTAGCCTCGAGCAATCAGCGCATTCACCATGAATAATGGTTACATTTGATTTTAAATAAATCGTTTTTCTACCCTAATGATTCTTAAAAAATTTCTGACATAACAGCGGTGCTTTAATTACCTTGTATATGTTCAGTTTTCTGTTTCCAACAACATTTCTCTATAATTTCAACCATTGACACGGTTTGTTTTTTGGTATTCTTGTTTCCTTCATTAAATTATTATTTCGCCATAACATTAAATGTAGCCAAGCAGGATTTGACACCGATGGGATTATCTCTGCAGATCCCTTGATTGTTTGCCGTCGCTTTCTTTCTTGTTTCCTCAACGTTAACTTCCATCTTGGGTTTATCCAACTGGTTAGATAACTCAGTATTACAAGCACCGGGGACAAAGGATGGCGTTATATTATACATATAATATAATGCAATCCTGTGTCTATAATACATGATTCTGTGTTTCTTGCTTATAACGCCATCCTGTATCCCGATGCCTATAAGTTATCTAACAACTGGATGAGCACAAGATTGAAGAAAGAAAAGAAGAATGAAAAAATGTTAAAAGAAAGGAAGAGACGACAAACCATACAAGGATCTCCAGAGAGAATCCCATCGGTGTCTAAAATCGATCAAATCTTACAGGATTCAATTTTTGTTGAAGTAATAATTAGATGGAGGGGGCAATCGTGATTGTAGGGTGACAATGATGACTTAGACAAATGGTGACAATGGATTGAATTTGCAGGGAAATGAGATTACTAACTGAAAAAGAAAAAAAATGATGAATTAAATTTCAAACACCTGTATGAGACTTATAAGCATAAACAAATATTGTAGAATCAGAAATCTGTAAAATCAGTCCTGTTAATTGATTTCCATCGTGAGAACTACACTTTTGAGATTTTTTGAATGAATAATTTAGTTGATTTTGATAATAGGGATTTTGGTCTGTGTTATTATGTTATATTTAGAAGAATCTTCTAATGGAAATCAAGCCATAATATCACACGAAGCATTATAACGAAACTTTGTAGACGATTTCGTCTTCAAGAGCGGGAACGTTGAAATTAGTTTAGTATAATTTTCTGCAGTAATAAGTGTAGATTTCTCCATAAAATACAATTTGGAGTTATAACTGGTGCGTTCGTTACTTTTATACCATATTGATGTTTTTGGTTTATATTTGAACAATAGTCTGAACACTCCTTACCCCCCCCCACACCCCACACAAAAAACCTTGGTTGGAATCTGCCACAGAATGACCCTTGATAAAGTTTTTAGGACGTATCCACCAATACCTGATTTTTATTCTATTTTTTGTAATTTAAATTTAATATTTTTCTAATTTGGTTAAGTTTATTTGTACTTCAGATGTCACTGCAATGGCTCTCTATAAATGCAATGTATCTTTCTTTTAATATTTTGACTTGGGAAATATTTACTTTATAAGTTAGTTTCACAAATGTTGATTTAATTTTATGATTTGCAGTTTCTCTTTCATATGTGTGTAAGTGTTGAAGCAAATACATTTCTTTCATATTGTGAATCTTGGTAAATAATGTGGTTTTAGTTTCTTTCAAATATTTATTTACATAATTCTATTTGCAATTATAATTTTTTAGACAGCTCGTACGACAATAGTTAATAGTGTGACGTTTCTTAAAAGCAATAATGGTCAACAATCTTTTAATGCAATGTATTTTTAATAGGTATCTAATTGCACACCTCACAAGTACACATATATAACAATATCAAATTTATTTCAGCATTTAAATGAGTCATTTGTTAACAGGCCATATTTCTCGAAACACATCGAACACACAGTTTACACACAACACCATTCTCACGTCACTCCATCATGACTTATCTCGTATTCGTGTTTTTTTTTCAAGTTCGCACACAGAGGGCGCTAGTCAACACAATAGCTATGAATCAGCTGAAGAGGTTGGTTTTATTTATTCTCAGATTATATATTTAATTCATCCATTTCATTTTAAGAGTCAAATTACCATATTTTTGTTCAATTTGTTCGATGCAATTTTTCTAAAATGTCTAGGAAAAATTGTTTATTTTCTTAACTATTGCATTTAATCATATGAGTCCAATTAAGTGGAAAATTGTTTGAAATAATAATATTTTTTTATTATTGTGCTTTGTGTTCCAGTTTGAGGACCTAGATTCTATATAGCCTATAACTTTTAACTCGGAGCGTTCATAACAATGAGATTGAATATACCTTAATATCACATGTTTGGCTCATATTTTTTTTGGTTGAAGTGAAGTTTAATGTGCCCCGCAAGATTGTCACCAACATGATGCCAACAAAACGATCTTACAGCGTTCTTAATGCTGTTTTGTTTACTACTTTTTGCAATGGTTGAGTTGTACATGAATTACAAATATTTTATAAAAAATGTTAAATTGAAAGTAATAAAAAATATATATTGAAGATTTTAATTTAATTCTGTATAATATTTTTTTAAAAAACAATACTGTAATGAATAATTCAATACTGTAACGATCAAATAAGAGAGTGGAATGACAGAGGTTTTTTTTTATTCACAGCCATATATTTTTACAGAAGAAGAATATGTTCTAATCTAGGTTAAATATTCGCCATTTACGCAACAGTTGTAGGTTAAAGTTCTATCGTGAAAAAGTTCAGGGAAAGAGGCCTCTAATAACTCCAAGAAAAACATCACAAGGCACTCACAGGGTGCTAGCCAGAATCTCTACCAAGGTGGAATGTCGAAACCCGTTCTGGAACACGTTTCAGTGATTCCATCACAAAGGGACCACCCGGAATCCTGCAGTGGGACACCTTTCCTTTTCCGGAAGATGGGTCCTTCTGGAAGGATCTATCCCCTCAATGAACTTCACGTGTGGTCTAAAGCTCAGATGTGAACAATTGGGGAAAGAGTTTCAAAAGCTCGGAAGCTGGTGGCGTTTAACAATGGGAGCGTTAATAGGTTGTGAACAGTAGTCTGTCCGGAAATGCCGCAATTCGTGAATAGTACAGATGAACGTTACATCACTAATCTGTTAGTTACTTATTAGAACGTTACACCACAATTTTATTTTTAATGCGAATACGAAAAGAAAACCTTTATTCTTTTGCAATTTTTAATTGTCAGTATGAGCTTTAAAAATAGTCTGCAAAAATTGACTTTAAAAATTGTTAATTAAAATTATTTATTATCTTTAAATAAATAAGATTAAAGATTACTATGCACAATTAAAATTATTATTTGTTTTTAAAAATTGTCTTTGCAATTATATTCATTTCAGTTCTGATAATTCTTTTTGTGCTCTCTTAATTGTTACATCAGTAATTGTGCAGGAATGGATGTCTGGCGAATGGGACGGCTGGAAGTATTTGCACCTGCAGAATGGATGAAAGGTGAGTGGAATATGTATATGTATATATTTTACGATGATGTTAGGAAAGAATGCATGTTTGTATGCACTGTTCCTGTTATCCACGCAGTGATTTTGTTCAATGTGCTTGCGATGCAGCTAGGTTCGTGTCCCGCTGCTAGCAGGCTCTAAATTTTGTATTTAGACAACAGATCGACGTAATGGATTTTTAAAAAAAAACTTCTTTATTTAAAAATTGTTAAGATAAGCAGAAATAGTGATCTCAAAGGTTAAAAAAATTAAATAAAAATCTCAAATACAGATTAAATACATCTCAGATTAAAATAAAAATAACAATATCAGTAAAAATCATAATTTTAATGCAGAAAATAATATCCATAAATTTTTTGCATCAGTGCCTGCTTATTTTCCAGCCATCTTTATTTAAAAAATGGAATCCTTGGCACAAGTCAAGGGGGCACTAAACTACGCTTTAAACTTTCTTTAACCATGAAAATGCGATGTACATAAAAAAAACAATAAACGGAAATAAAATTAATTTCTTAACGGAAGTTATGCACTAATTCTAATCATTCTTGCAATAAACACGTTGCCATTTTTTTGTTGTTGTTAAATGAGACAAGCCATATCATTACTTTGAATCTTCTCATTAGAATCTTTGACCGTCTAACATGATCTTCTGTAAATGAGGGAGGAGATAAAAATTACTCGGTGCTAAACCGCTAACTCAGTGAAGGGGGAAACGATGCCTTTTTATTTAAATGGAAGATTTTGTTCACCAAGATTATTAAGTGATTCGAAAGAAGCGCTGATGTAGGAAATTGATCTAATACAATGATCCGCGACTTCGGAATTCCTTTTTCGTTTCTTTGCATCGAAGTATTTCCAGGCAAATGAAGAGCTTCAGAGGAATGCAAGCCCCGCTGTGCCATCAAGAACGTTTGAAAAGGGGATCTGAACTTGGTTCCTGAACCTGGTCATGAAATTTCTGGAATTTGATGACAATTATATCTAAAAATAACCACGTGTATATGTAACTTTTAGACAAAAATTTCAGTTTATTCCCTAATTTTGTTTTTTATAGCTCGAGCCTGGAATAAAAGAGTACTCAAGCTAAATTACGGAAAAAAATGTGCTTATTGATTAACGCCTCGTTGCAATCATAAGTTCATTAATAAAAATGTGAAAACGATATTCTTAGAATTAAATCTGCATTGGCTAGGGAATAGTATAGTTAACTAATGAAAACTTAATTGATAAAATAACAGTAAATTAAATTCAATAAAAACAATAGTCAAATAAAAGATACACAATAAAAACAATAGAGTCAAATAAAAGATATACAACAAAAGCAATAGAGTCAAATAAAATAAATACAATAAAAGCATTAGAATCAAATAAAATAAAAACAATAGAAATAAATTGTCAACACAAGTTCAGTTGTAAAAATATAAAAACTAAGAGCAAGGTATTAAATCTGTGTTGACTTGAGAATATTATAGGTGATTATTTTTAATTTAATGAGGAGAAGATAAAATGTGTTATACTATGATTTATAAAAACATTTAAATTCTTGTTTCAAATGCTTTATGAAAATGTTTAAAACAAGTGCTCATAGTGTGCTTTCAATAAGATATGTTTGCTGCCAAAATTTCAATTTATTTCAAGTGTTCAGATTTCATCTTCGGAGATTTTTCAAGTTTGATTTTCAAAATAAACGCAGGATTTGTTTTTTCACCTCTTCACTTCTGAGCTTCTACAATTTAAAATAAATGTTTTCATTTGACAAATGCAGTTCGAAGAATCCAGGATCTAAGTTAAAAATGCGAGTATTTTCAAATATAGAAAAAAAATTCACTGGCATTATGTTTATTCATATTTCTCGAAGAGTTTCATTAATAACAAGAGACTTCTTCTAGTATTTAAAAGAGGTTTTACTTTTCCAATTTTAAGAATTTTTGTCCCTGAGAGAGAAGACTTTAAATATTTAAACAACGTCACAGCTACTTTAAAAACAGAAAAAAATATCCTTCCTCTGTAATATAGTATAGTATTTTTCTAAAAAATAAGTAATGCTTTCCTTGAAGTTTATTTAAATTTTTATGCCGTAAATAATGCTATTCTTTTTTCAGTCCAAGAAACTATAAAATGTAAAATAATCAGGAATAGATTTCTTTTGCCTTAAAAATAATTTGTTCTGTTTTACATTCTTATTTTCTTATTTATATAATAGTTCTTTTCTGCCATTTAAGGTTAAATAAGGTTCCTGATTATTTATTTATTTAGAATATATATGATATAAATAACTGAATTTATAAAATATAGGTAAAAAATCTATATGAGAAATTGTTTGGTTTAAAGAAAATTTGTATTATTTTCGGTTATTTTCTTTGACTTCTTGATTATGTGATAAATTTATGTGCCATTCAAAGTTAAATGTATATGAAATAATTCAGTTGTTTGAAAATTAAACTCGGAATATTAAATGTAATTGCATACCATGGAAATAACCTCTAATTCTGCATTTTAAATATACAGCTCAAAATAAATAAAATTATTTTATGATAAATGATAAATAAAAAAATAAACTACAAATTCGAAACGAAATACTAAGCTATAATAAAAAATTATAAAGTATTACCTAGTGAAAGAAATTGTGTGCTTGTGTGTGTGTGTGTGTGTGTGCACTCAGCCTGGCTGAGGTTTAGAAATATTTGCCGGCGTCTTCGCGTAGTGGTATTCCGTCTTCCCCATGATCTGGGCCTCCCGTTTTGGGCTTGATTGTTCTGAATTCTTTGAGGTGTGAGAATGTGCCCCTACCTCCTGTAAAAAGGGGTTCTGCAAGCGAATAAGATGCATCAAATAGCTAAGTCGTACTCTTGGTCTTAGTTGGCGCTAATGAAAAAATAAGAGATGTTAACTCGGTTTAAATTGCTGACACAAAAATGCCGGTGTGTTTTTAAAGTGCCATGGGTAACAACAGAAATATTGTTTAAAATAAAGGAAACTATGTTTCATTTCACTAATATTCTGAAAACAAATGATAAAATAAAATAACAAAACCTATAAATTATTATAAAAGAAAGATTGATTTATGAAATATTTAAAGAGTAAAAAAATATATATGTGTTCAGTGTTCGATTGAACTTAATTTCACTTACTGATATCTAATATAGCACATTTCTTAATGGATTCGAAGATGAAATTTTATGTCGAAGAGTTTAGATTAAATATTTTATAATGTTTTGGTGACATAACACAAACATTTGCTTCTTGTATTGTTTCTGATTATCACAGGAAAAGAACAAATATTTCATTGTGTTTGAGCAAAACATTATCTTTCTTATATAGTTTGTTTAGATAATCTGAAGTAATTTTCTAAGGAAAAGGAAATGTTTTTAATTATTTATTTTGTATAATCAGTTTTTCAGAAAATTTTTAAGAACTGTAACTAAAATTACTGCATCCGAATATCCTTTTTTTATGATGTGATAACATGACATTGTTTTGGTGCGAGGTTTTTGAAGCCTGTAAATCCGTAGACAACACATTTTTAAAGCAACAAAATGAGTAGGCAACAAATTGCCGATTTGTCACTTTTGCGGCATCAATTTTTCGCTTTTAAGCTTATTAGAAAATAATGCAGAAGGTTGTCACATTTAGAGATTTATCGACAACTAAAGTTCTAATTTGATTTCCAAACTATTCATGCTCTGAACTTTTGCGAATTGTTTCAATCAAGTCGTTAACCATATTAGACCGGTTCGAAACAATCACGAAATATCAGATTATGCATGCGGCGATATTTAGGAAAACGACGGCTTTTTTTTCTTGTCAAAATCGGTAGAGCTCCAAAACTTAATTTGCCAGCTTGAAAAATCGAAAATGAAAGTTTAAAGAATGTCATTCATGCATGTAAACATAATAACTAAAAAAAGGCTTTACATAGAAAAGATGAATTTTGACTAGCAATCTTGTGGCCATAATTGCGTTAAATATTGATATTAATTGGTAGGAAAATGCATATTTAGTTATTATGCATATTAGTTGCTACTAAATTAAACAAAACTCAACGATTAATCACCAAAAGAATCACTAAATATCGCACAAAAATAAATTCTGTCATAACTCTTGTTCTATAAATGGCATTCAATCAATAATATACAGGCACTGGCTTTCTTTACTATGCTAGAATGGACACAACTTTCATATGCGAAACTCTGCAAATAAAATTGTCAGCACTCATGACATTTATGGCCTTACTTCAGGTTCACGTTTTATGTAGTGCAAAAAAGAAAACACCTTTATTAGGGAATATGAGAGAAAGTTTCCTGGATTCATTTTCCCTAGTTTGTTTGATTTTTATCTCATAAATAATGTATTAATGTATCTTTTCACAAAATTATTTCTTATTTGTGAGAGATTTTTTCAATTCCTTACTATTAGTTCACACTCGCCAATATATATTTATTAATATATCTTGTTCAAATTTTTTATCGTTCATGAAATACTTTTTATTCATTCGTTCAAGTTCAAATACAATTTTCAAACTTGTACTGGTTGATACTTGATGTTAATATAGTTTCTGCAAATATTAATTTATTAATTAAATGTAACAAATTTTTAATACATTGAGTTTTCGCAGTTTGTAATGGAAATTGAAATCAACTGATAGTAGCTCAATGCAAGAGGTAAATTCAAGAAGTATTTTTCAGCATTTTTCCCTCGATGGGGAGGAATGTGAATTCAATTCTTGCAAAAATCAATAATTTTTTGATACTTAATAATTGCTTTGATAATTATTTAATAAAAAAGAAAAAAAAGAAAAACTTTCTTTGTTGACCAAAGTAGGAATTTAATTATTTTTATATAACTTGTTTATGTTAAAACATCATTATTCGACAACTGATACAGCTTTATAAATATTCTTATAATAGATTAGCAATATGAAAAGTATAAATCAAATGAAATTTTGCAATAATTACTTTTTCTTATAAATGCGAAATGATTTTTGTGCTTTCTTAGGTTGAATTAAAATTTTAATACAAAATTTATAAAAAAAAAATGATTCGAAATTTTAATAACTACATTTCGTAGATGGATACTTAAAATGGGGAATTATATTATTTTTAACATATGTTTATTCATTTTGATTTAACACAATATATTTGATATATTTCATGCAATAAGTGTGATTTAATTTTTTCGTATACTTTTAAATCTCAGGGGAAACTAAGTTGCTTCATTTGTATCGGTAAAGTAGTTAATGTTGTCAGAGAACTTAAGTTTTCGGGAGTTATATTTGACAATAAACTAACTTTTTGATCACATGTAATGCAATTACGGAAAAAGCTTCACAGAACCCTGAACATCATAAAAGTGCTTTCAAATACAACTTGGGGAGCTTAAAGAAAATGTTTGAACCGCGTGTATAGAGCAGCTATTCTCTCAAAAATTGATTATGGATGTGTAATATATGGATCGGCCAGACATAGTGTGCTTACTTAACCCCATTCATCATTCTGCGTTGCGACTTTGCAGAGAAGCATATTGCACTTCACCTGCAGAAAATCTATATGTTGAGTGTTCTGGGCTTTCTCTAGAATATGGACGTAAAATGCTTACTCTTCAATATTATTTTAAAATTTTATCTCTTCTCGAACATCCATTTTTAAATATAAGCAAAGTCAGTCTATAGTGCTCTTGCAAAATTTAAGATCATCCACCATTCCTTCCTTTTTCACTAGAGGCATAAATATTCAACGAAATTTAAACTTGGATAAATCACACATTATGCCCAATTCAAAGTACCTCAGTTCATGGAGTTTTCATGGATTAAAATAATTAAATCCCTTTAAAACATTCGACAAGTCTAACTCAGCTCCCCCAGTTTACCAGCAACTTTTTGCACAACATCGAGGAGTATTCCAAAATTTCATTCCAGTGTTCACGGATAGTTCAAAATGCTCTTTTTATACTTCATTTGCTTGCGAGTTTATCAATTCTGTGATCTCATTCGAACTTCATCTGTCATGTCCAATTTTTACTGCAGAAAATCTAGCCGTCTTTTATGCATTATCACAAATTTCTAATGGTCCTCCCAATAATTATACTATTTATTCAGACTCACTGAGTGCTTTAGCATCACTCCATCGTTTCAGTCACACATTAACATTTCAAATTATTGAATTGCATGATAGTATTTCATGTAAAGGTTATTCTCTCCTATTCTGCTGGGTTCCCTCACATTTAGGTATTCCTGGCAATGAATTAGCTGACGAGGCAGCAAAATCAGCTACCAACTTTTAAATGACCATGTCCCTTTTAACGATATCAGGATACATATAAAAACCCTTCTAAATTTGGAATGGCAAACAAAATGGGACAAAGCAAAAGGGAAGATGGTAAAAAAGCAAACAAGCTTCATTCTAACAAATATTCCATCGCCTGTCGGTCCATTTTAAATAGTAGAAAATTGGATAAAACTATTACAAGCTTAAGAATTTGCTATACTGGACTTACACATAGGCAATTGTAGTTGGGAGAGCTCCCCCCCTCGATACACTTTATGCCAATAACTTTTAACAATACGGCACATTCTGACAGATTGCCCACGTTTTGATTCTCAACGAAGTGCCTCCTCCTCAACTTTTTACTTTTTTATAAAAAATTGTTTTTTTTTAACCTTATTTAAGCATTTTTAATGTTTCAAATCCATATGGCAGTTTATTTATGCATGCATTTTTTAAAAATATTAAATAGAATATTAAAAAAGATATTTTAATTAACCTTTTAAAACATGACCATGCAAATTTTTATGAACCATATGTTTGCATATATCTTGTGGTTGGCGCTGCATAATCAGAAATGCTTTTAGCGCCAGTAAACTCCATCAAACTCAAATTCGAACTCAATACTTATAATTTTTCTTGAAAGTCTTAATTCCATATTCAAGGTAATTAAAGTAAATGAATTTATTTATATTTGATAAAGTATTTCTACTTTATTTACGTATTCATATGAAGAAAATTCAGATAAAAATTTTCTCCAAAATTACAAACTATTTGTTTTGAATATTGCTTTAAACAAAATTTTAGAGATATTTATTTAGCTACATTACATATATAATTAATATTGATAGTAATAATTATTAAATAATCAGTATGTCACTTCACCGAACAAAAAATTTTAGAGAATGAAGAAATTCCATAATGTAAAAAGGTGGTCTATACATATTTAAACAGTTCTTATTCAAAGAGTTTAACAATTTCATTTTAGGATTCACACTGGATAATTTTTTATGGTTTACGAATTGGTCCTAAGTTATATTGTTCCAGCTTAAAGTAGCTTGAGTATATGTATTTTTTCCTAGATAGCATATCGATTATCAGATTATTGACCTTCGCCTACAGGACAGCATTTGGAGATACTTGTGTGGTTGCTAATTTTCATTTGGATTTAATTTAGAGAAAAAAATAAAACATCATGATAATTAGAAAAAAATTGTGCTGAAATTGACCCTTGAAATATTTATTTGTCAAAAATAATAAACATGAAATTTAGGGCAGTTAAAGAAAATTATGGCAATTGTTCCCGTCAAAATCCAAATATTTTTGTTGCGTGGTAGCAACATAATGCAGCCGAATATTATCTTACGTACGAATCATATAACACAATGTTCGTAAAGCTGATCCCAATCTTTTATAATACCATAAAAACTGAGTAGCTTGTACTAGAAAATCATACCAATGTTTCCAGTAAGTATCAAACTTAAAGAATAGTATAGAAGTTTTTTTTTAAATGTTCATTTCACAGAAAAAAATACACTTGATTTCAGATCATTGTGAAAGTCCTTGTATAATGATGGCAGTGTATTTTGAATAATAAATAGGCGATTATATTTATAGAAAAATATGGTCGAAACTTGCAACTAAATGAGAAATGCTTGGCATGACTTTCGTTATCAGGCCCGGAATCAATCTTGAATTATTTTGTAGAAATCATTCGAAATGCTAGCGATCGAATGTTGTAGTTTGGAGGAATAGATCATCTATGAACTTGCATATTTATTTCTTATGTTTGACACCTTTATATGTTTTATTACAACTCCAAAGTTAACGTGGTTACTTTTTTCCACTGAAATTGCGTTTCATTAATGCATTTTTTGAACAGTATATAGGTTATCAAATTTTAGTTCTTCGAATTCTTATATTCACAGCTGAAAATCTAAATAAAATTATTTTATGCAAGAATTTTTGAACTCATTTCTATTTATTACTGAAAATAAAATGAACGAATTTTTCATAACATCTTAGTTCCTTTTAAAAAAAATGAATTTACTTTTCAAAGCCAAGGTGCGTAAACGAATGTAATTTCAATATTATTCCTTAAAGAATGAAATTTAAAATAAACCATTTATTTTTTCTTATATAAAACTACTGACCTGTCAGCATTTTTAGTTCGAAACTAGATTTTTATTTTCAAGTAATAACAGATGGTTATCCTTTAAAATGATGTTTGAAGGAAAGAGCAGAAAATGTCAAACCTGTCTTTACCTTTTTTCGGTCTGGATCACCTTTTCGTGCATGAGATATATTGAAAAACAAGATGTATTACTGTACAAATACCTTCTGTGAAAGTTGTCCGATAGAATCTCCATCAAAATTGCGGTCAGACAGAAAAATTCACAAAATCGATTTCAATTCCAGTAGGAAGTCGAATATCCAGGGATAACAGGAAAATTCCACGCAAAAATACCCAAAGTGAAAAGAGATGTAGCCTTAAAGTCAATGTTATTTTTCTTTGAACAGTTTCAAACTTCATGGGGATAAATATGGAAATGCTTTTTTTTCCTTATAAAAGGTCAGCAGAATCTACATCCTCAGCAGGAAACCGCATGATATAAAAAATATCAAATAAATGAAGTCAAATGAATGCATCAAAGTTTTTTAAATGCAAGTTCAAGCCAATTTCAAATTACTTTATTTAATTACTTTACTTAATTACTTAAATTTTAGATATAGTTAACATTTTTAAGAAGGAGTTTCAGTGAAAAAGGATTTTAAAATTTGTGAAATGATTTCAAAATATACTTCTTAATAACTGATATATTTGTACAGTTAATAGAAATTTTTTGACATAGTCATGTACTTTAAAACAATCGAATCAAAATAGCTACTGCAAGCAAACAACCATTTTAACCCAGTAATTTTTATCTTCACATCACCCTTGTTACTCTCGTTATTCAATTATTTATTTTTTAGACTTCTATCGTCTAAGTATCATTAAAATTATAGGTATATATTATACTAACGTCTCTCAGCGAATATTCTAGGAATATTTATTCAGGTTAAAAAATGCCCTAATTATTATTTATAAATAAATTGCAAGGGCTGTTCAAGTTAAAAGGTAAGAAACGACCCTATTGGAATAGATGAAGACCTTATTCAAAGTATACATCATAGGCCTGAGCACAACGATCTCATTCATTAATAAGACGAAGGACTCCTTCTTCCCATAGTAACTAAACCCAGTCCTTCTCAGTGTCCTTGATTTCACCTTCCGAGTTGAAACGCTTTCCTTTCAGAAGTTTTCTCCAAGGGACCAAGCATTTGAAAATCGCAGAGCGACATGTCCGAGCTGTAGGGCGAGTGACTGAGCTGCTGCCACTTCAGCCTGACCATTTTTCCATATGTGACCGTAGAAGCCAGTGAGCTCGCGTTATCTTGGAGCAGAATCTCACCTTCTGTGAGTTGCATTAAAAAGTAGGCCAAATCTGAAATCTAAAGAGGATAAATTATTCCTTATACAGCTCTAATTCATTAGTAGATTATAATCATGATATTTTGAAGAAATTTCTTGAAGTTTGATGAGTATTTGACTTATGTTTATCTACATACCGTGTTTGTTGTAAATAAAAGCAATTTCCTTTTCTCGATTTTAATGAAAGAAAAAAAATGCTGTTATAAATTTGATATCAAAATTTCTGCATGTAAAATAACGTCTTCTCTAAGCATTAATATTTGTAAAGCTTATACTGACGAATTTTACTTTCTTAGTTGTTTTAGTATCTCTTGGTTGTGTCAGCATGTCAAAACCAAGACATCACTTTCATTTTTTATCAATAATAGACAACTATCCAAACTATAGGGGGAGTGATAGAAATGACAAATGATTATTTGGAAACGCTGTTTTGCAACCAGAGGTGTATGAAAACCCTTCCTTTGCTAGAGAAGAATAAAAAATAAATGATGTTATACTAGTATGATTTTCTGCTAGGAAAGCCGAAAGAACTGTAAACCAGCTGAGACATTCCAAAAAATCGATTTGAATTTCAAAAGGCAAAGAGAATATTCAGGTGTAAAATCTATACCGCAATGTTTGATATAAAAATAAGTCAAACCCAAAAAAATTTATTAGTTTTTTTAAAAAGAATTTCAGGAAATTATTGAATTCAATAGATAATTGAATGCTTAGCCAAAACTGTTAGAAAAGATTAACCAACTAGATTTGTAAATGTACTGAGCACCATTTAAATGATTGAATATATGATAGATTCAACTTCTTAAATAATCTTTCTAAGTTTTAATAATAATTATAAAAATTGGAGAATGAACATTAATTATAAACCAAAAAGTTATTTAAATGTTTCGTTTTATTTCATATTAAGAAAAATATAAAATGAGTAGTTCTTTTCTTAAAAACAATTCGTTATTATAACTAATTTATTATTAAATGAAAACTTCTTTATTTGAATACTTTTGAGGTATTTTTCCAATAATCGTTTTTCCTCAATATATATATATATATATATATATATATATATGTAGAGATTTAATCAGCGGCCATTGCTGTTAAATATTTAGTTCTGCTGTTAAATATTTTTCCACTTTGTTGCAATAGATGTCGCTATGGGTATCACTAGATATGGCTGAACCATAGTCCAAAACGCGTGACGTAAGAATTCGAGAAAAAGCGAACTGCGCATTCGCTCGCCGGACGGAGACCAGAGAGGGTGTCGTTCCGATTATGCATCTTTAAAAAACGTAACGTAGTTTCGCCATGAAACAATTATTAACTACTCTTTATCCTTGGCGGCATCTATAAGTAATTCCTTTTTTCTTTTTATTTCCTCTGTTGTAAATAGTCCAGTCGTAATTGTAAATGTCTTTTTCTTTACTGTAAATAAATCTCTTTCATATTCAAAAGCTTCTTTTTTCTTCATTCAGTGACCCTAGACACTGAACTAAATGTTGTTGGATGGGCATTCTGTCCCACACAATTCCTACAAACTTGGGGGCACGGCCCCGGGATCTGAATTTGAAATTTGATTAATTTCTTTTCCGGGCTAAACTTTTTGGTTTTCTTTTCTTAAAAGCAGCTTTTAGTATTTTATACGTCATAAACATTAAATTGATCGGACGAATGACCCTCTCTCAACGAAAAAGAATTTTAATTCGTATCATACTGGCACAGTAAATTTTCCCATCCTAAGAATCGTTCATCATTGCGCTCCTACGAAGAAAGGAAAAACAAGTAAAGTCGTCTCAACGATCGCCAGAAAATTTCCCCACCACAGCAGATTCGGAAATGTGTCGCCCTTGCATCCACTCCTCGAAATAAATCATCATTTGGCCTCGTCACGTCTGTTGTTTCCAGTGTTAGAATGCAAACTCTTACAGGACGTCGATCCCTGTACTGAGTATAATTTATCATTTAATAATCTTTTGCAAAAATCCGTATTCAAATCTATCGAAGAAAGTGTGTGTTAATTTCATCAGTTTTGTTTTGATTGTTCTCTTCGATCCCAGACAAGCGCCATAACATCTGTACAGTTTCGTTTTGTTTTGTTCATCTTCAACAGCATTCAACAGGATTTGATTCATTGAAATAAAACATTCCTGCACGTGTGAAAACTCCAAGATACTTCGCCGTCTGTAAAAATTTTAATACTATTTAATATTTAATAATCTGTAAGTTACTTTTCTTTCCTTAGCATATTCAAAGTTTCTATATTTTTATATCGAAAGATATATGTTAATTTGATATTTAATTTCAATCATCAAAAGTGCGTAATAATATTTCTTTTTTTTTAAATAATCTAAATAGTGATTTTCAAGTTGTTATATTTATGTATTTTATTTAAGTACAAACTGATTTATTATACTTCAGATATTTCTTGTTCCGTAACTTTACGAACCGAAACTAAAACTCAGTAACCGTTCTGATAGAATTTAATATGACCTTGAGACGACGCGCCAAAGTGGTCCTAATACCAATCGCTCCTAAGCGATGAGTCATAACAAGTATTGAATGTATATTTTTATTATTTTTTCTTTTCGCGCTACGAAAAACTGTTCTGATTTATTTTCTTTTAAGAGTTATGACTCAGCATATCCCATCTTTTGATCGTACAAAGTGTGCACTTTTATTTTCAATTCTATGAACGCTATTTTTATGAAGTTTTCTTTTTAAAGATAATACGTCTTCAATATTTAACTCAAATTTAATAGAATTTGTTTGCTGTATTTTTTTTACTAATTGTGCATATATACTTCAAATTAACAATTGAAATATTTAGAATTTAATTTTTTTTCATGCCAAGCTTACATCTAAAAAAAATAAACGCATAAAGTTATTTTGAATATATATATTTTTTCCATTGCTGAAGGTTACTCATGGTTTTCTAATAAAGTATTTTATTTACTATTCATTTTAATAGCATTTTATATTAGGGAACTCCAATGGTACAAATACTTTTATATATTAATACTGAAGATAATTTACTTTGTTTATTGTTTAAATTCATACAGTATTTTTGATGTAATTTTGGGTTTTCTTACTTTACAGTATATATATTGCCAAGCATTATTTTGAAAGTTATTTAGTGTTATTTTTTCAATCTTTAATTCAGTTGTGTAAAAATATTTTGTGCATTTTAAGATCTGGTTTTAATTAATTAGTTTTAAATTACCCAAAGATTAATTTTTAATTTTAAGTTTCAAGCAAAGCTAATTTAATTTGACTTTTATTTAAACCTGCTAAAGTATAGAGAATTTTGGATAAATTTCAAAATTAATACAGTTCTTTGATTGGCACCAAACTCCTTTTTCTTTCAAAATGTCTTTCTTACTAAAAGGCAAAAAAGAAGATTTAATTGCTCTCGCGAATCAGTTCGGCGTAACTGTTGAAGCAGACTTGACGAAGCCCAAAATTAAAGATCTGATTTTAAAAACCGATGAATACGATGAGGAAGATGCCAAAGTGTTGTTAGAGTGTATCATTGAGGACAGACATCTAACAGAAGAAAGAAAAGAGCGATTGCGGAAAGAGGAACGTGAACACGAACTTGAAAAGCTGAAAATCCAAGCTCAAATAAATGTTGGTCATGAAAACTCCGCGGGTATTTCAGTGACTAGTAAGACTTCGCAAGAGATGTTTCACCGATTCAACATGAAAGATGACATAAGTTTAAATTTAACATTATTTGAGCATCATGCCAATTTAGCGTTATTACCGAAAACTCAATGGGTCCAGAAGCTACTAGGATTAATTCCTCTGGAAGTTGCTCATTTAATTGCTCGAGAACCTGAGGAAAAATCGAACGATTACGACCATGTGAAGCATCTTCTGTTACAGAGATTCAAGTTGTCCCCGGAGAAACTGCGACAATTATTTGTTTCACATCAAAAAGCTCCCGAGAAAACATGGCAAGATTTCTATCACGAATTGCAGACTTACTTTGATGGATGGGTAACAGGTCTAAAAATAGACACCTACGAAAAATTACGTGAACTTATCATTGCGGACCAGATGAAACGGAAGGCACCACAAGAGTTTCAGAATCACTTTCTTGATGAGTGGTCATCCATAACTTCAGCTACTGATTTGGCAGAAAAATTCGAGTGATAGGACGATGTCAGGAGGACATTGAGACCAAAATCATCAGATCCATTCTTCAGAAGGGAAGAAGAAAATAGAGAAGCAAATAAATTTCTGAATCAGCCACGAAAATCAGCGAATTTCCAAGAGAGAAATAACAAGTTCCCGAAGAGACCCTTAGAGCCAAACATAATCTCATATGTCAAGGTAAATAAACCATTTAGACCTGTGAATTGCTGTTACTGCCAGACACTAGGACATTATGGCGTAGAATGTCCACGACGATCCAAAAATACGAAAAATAATAAGTCCGAGAAGAAACCTTTGCAGCTAAATAGAAACGCACACGTCGAAGAAAATAAACGATGGAGATCTGTGAAATGCTGCTACTGCCAGAAACCAGGACATTTTGGTGTAGATTGTCCACGACGACCCAAAAATACGAAAAATAACAAGCCTTTAGCACCTTTTGTACAAACTTGCTCCGAAATTTCACGAGAGAAAATAAGAACAAGAAGATTAGCTTTAAGAAACAAAACTATCGACGCATTAATCGACACTGGTAGTTCAATAACACTCCTTCGAGAAGATATCAGCAAACAAATCATCAAGCCTTCAGAACTTTTAAGAGAAACAATTACAATATCTGGTTTGGGAAAGTCACAAGTCAAAACAGAAGGATCATTTCAGCAAGATATCGAATTAGATGGACAAAAATATTCTCTGACATGGCATGTGGTACCTACTTCATATTTAGATTTTCAGGCAGTTATTGGATCTGACAATTTAGAACAGGCCTCACTTCACTTCACCAAAGAAGGCGTCAAATTTCGAAAAAGAGAAGATGTAAAAATATTTTCCATGCATGCGCAGCTATACGAAGCAAGACCACAAGATGAAATCGAAACAGAGCACATTTCTAATCCCGAAGTAAGAAAACAATTATCGGTGCTAATTTCCAGTTACAAGCCAGAAAAAACTGAAGCTACAGATGCATCCATTAGAATAGCTTTAAAGAACGACATTCCAGTCAACCAACCTACAAGAAGACTCTCATTTGCTGAGAAACAAGAAGTGAATAAACAAATCGACGAATGGCTAAAACAAGGAGGAAAAACAGAATTACATACGAACGCAAGTCAACATGGGCATGGAGCCATTTTACTGCAAGAAGGCGAAAATAGAAAACTATATCCGGTCAAATCTACTGCTACTGAAGACGCAAAAGCAAACATTCAGAATATACAGGCCGAAAATAAGGAGAACTATGACAGAAAGCGCAAGAAGGCCCCAGCATATCAGAAAGGGGATTTGGTAGCCATTCAACGAACTCAATTCGGAACTGGACTTAAGTTAAGACCTAGGTTTTTAGGACCATATAAAATTGTCAAGGTAAAACCGAGAGATCGGTATGATGTTGAGAAAGTAGGTGATCATGAAGGTCCTCATATGATCACATCATCTGCTGATATGATGAAATTTTATTCACCAGGCTGAATAAAACGCAATCAGCGCGATAGTTAATTAGCTATTTTATTGTGTTACATATTTCATTTTTATGTATATTTTAATATTCTAACAATTTTAATTCAATGAATATGCACATTTTTTCATGCTCCGTGTATTATATTTTCATTTCGTAGTGAACTTTTAAATTGTTGCATTTATATTTTCGATGTTTTTTCCAGTGATGTAATAAGAATTATTACTGCTAATATTATGTACTTTTCTTTTAACAATCGATACACTCAAAGTGAATTTTAGATTTGTTGTTTTTTGTAACAGTTTGGCCGAGTTTAATTTAATATCAGTCTTGAATGCCAGTATGTAAATAACGATGAGGTCATCGTTCTATCAGGATTGGCCGAGTTGTAGAGATTTAATCAGCGGCCATTACTGTTAAATATTTAGTTCTGCTGTTAAATATTTTTCCACTTTGTTGCAATAGATGTCGCTACGGGTATCACTAGATATGGCTGAACCATACTCCAAAACGCGTGACGTAAGAATTCGAGAAAAAGCGAACTGCGCATTCGCTCGCCGGATGGGGACCAGAGAGGGTGTCGTTCCGATCATGCATCTTTAAAAAACGTAACGTAGTTTCACCATGAAACAATTATTAACTACTCTTTATCCTTGGCGGCATCTATAAGTAATTCCTTTTTTCTTTTTGTGGTTGGATGGGCATTCTGTCCCACCCAATTCCTACATATATATATATATATATATACACTGATGGAAAAAAATCACAGCACTAGGAAGGAGCTGTGCTAGATAAACGAAATTTGGTGGGCGTGTTTATACATCTGAAAGATGACGTCGATTCAAATTTCGAGCTACGCGCGTAAGTGTAGCGCTAGTAGCGACACTATGAACATGCAAATGAGGTTTGCTTTAAATAAGCGCTGTAAGGTTTGTGATCGTTATTTACAGTTGAGATTTGACGTAGTGTGTTAATGTTAGTCAAGGATGCCTCTGAGAAGACGAAGAAGCCATTATCAACAGCTCACTGAGTTGGAACGAGGTCGTGTTGTAGGGCTACGAGAAGGTTAGTTTTATTTCCGCGATATTGCTGAAAGACTTGGCAGGAATGTATCCACAGTGCATAGGTATTGGCGGCAGTGGTCAAGGGAAGGTACTGCCTCAAGAAGACCAGGTTCCGGGCGGCCACGTGGTACTACTGAGAGGGAAGACCGTCGTATTCGGCGTATGGCTGTGGCTAATCGTACTGCGTCTGCAGCTGAAATTCGAGCTGCAGTTGGCATCACAGTGACACAACGAACTGTTACAAATCGGTTACTTCAAGGACAGCTCCAAGCCAGACGCCCTGTACAGTGCATTCCACTGACTCTAAACCACTGCCGTTTGCGACGTGAGTGGTGTCAAGCTATAGCTCATTGGAGGACGGAGTGGAGATCTGTTGTTTTTTCTGATGAATGCCGGTTCTGCCTTGGTCGCAGTGATAGCCGTTTTTTGGTTAGAAGGAGCCCCTGCTAGTGACCTGTCTGCGGCCTAGACACACAGGGCCTACTCCTGGAGTTATGGTTTGGGGAGCAATTTCGCATGACAGCAGGAGCACTCTCGTGGTTATCCCACGCACCCTGACCGCAAATTTGTACGTCAGTCTAGTGATGCAACCTGTTGTGCTGCCATTCATGAACAGCATTCAAGGGGGTGTTTTCCAACAGGATATCGCTCACCCTTATACCGCTGATGTAACCCAACATGCTCTACAGAGTGTCGACATGTTGCCTTGGCTTGCTAGATCACCAGATCTTTCTCCAATCGAGCACGTATGGGACATCATTGGACGACAACTCCAGCGTCATCCACAACCAGCATTAACCGTCCCTGCATTGACCGCCCAAGTGCAACAGGCATGGAACTCCATCCCACAAACTGATTTCCGACATCTGTGCGACACAATGCATCACGTTTGCATGCTTGATTGAAAATTCTTGCGGTTATACCGGTTACTAATGTACCAACATTTCACATTTGAAATGGCTCTTCTCGTCAATGGTTCTACCTGTAATCTTGAATTTTTAATCAATTAAATATGTTGCCTAGACAAATATATTCCTAAAATTCCATTACTGTACAGTAATTTTTTCTTGGTGTTGGGATTTTTTTCCATCAGTGTATATATATATACATATGTATTGAAATTACAATTTGAATACTTCATTATAATTCATATCAACTGGAATAAATGAAACATTATAGTTCTTTCTGCTAACTACATGATTTCATCCCTTGGTGAATTAATACAGGTTTTTAAATTTGGAAAGAGTGAATTTATGATATTAATAAATATTGGGTATGAATGGGTATGATTGTTCTTTTGAAAAGCATTTTTTTCTCATCTAGGAAAGAAATATTGAAAATTATTCTTGGTTTTGCAGCATTTTATTATAAACAATATCAAATAATTCATCACATCTCTTGGTTTTTTTTTTTTCTTTTATTATTATATCTAAACAGAGGAGGGGGGTGGGTAGTATGAAGAGTAGAAATTAATATGATTCAAGCGTTTACTTCTTTGAACATGATTAATTAAAACTGGTCTTAATTAATCGTGCATAGAATTTTTATTACTCTTGATTTTTGCCAATGTGAAAGAGCAGAGACTCTTATGCTGTATAAAAAGTATAAATTTTCCAGTTGTTTAAAAAAATATTTCATTTTATTCCAGTTGATATGAATTATAATGAAGTATTTAAATTGTAATTTCAATATTTAATTAAATTGTTAAAACAATTGAAAAATCATTTGCATTAATTGACGTTTTTGTTGTAAATATGCGCAATTGGCTTTCCTATAACCAAACATTTAACTTCTGAGCATGATTTCTTTTTAAGTATAACTAAACTGGAAACCATGCTCAGAATGCAAAAATATTCATTTTACAGAATAAATAATTTTTGATGAAGCAAAATTATTCAAGACAGATTAAATAATAATAAATTTAATGATGTATAAACGCTATAAATTTAAGTAATATAATGTGGATGCAAATCTAAAAGGCCAAGAATTTAAATTTAGATAGTTCTTTAAAACAGTATGAACAAATAAAAAAATGCTGATGAAAATAGTATTGCAAAAAATTACCAGCTACGAATTTTTTAAAGCGTTTAAAATTGCAAGAAAAATAAATATGTGTAAACGTGAACTTTATGTCTTAAAAATGTGGATAATGTCAGGAATAGTTAAGATAATGCTTAAAATGGATTGTAACGAATCGTTAAAAAGTTTATGTAAAAATCAATGAGAAAAACTTCACTAACTATTGTGTATTTAGAAAATTTTTATGTGTAGGGGACTTCGGAAACGTTACATTTAACAAATTTGAAAAGCCCTTTCTGAAAGTATATTCATGTTCATTATTTCTTTATATTCTAACTGAAGTTCCTTTTAATAAAGAAAACATCGATAGTTAAAGCCATAATAGGAAAAAGCTTTTAAATATGAATAATGTAATATTTTCTCTAAAAGGCTTTTACTAGTCTTTATGATTTATCCGTATTTTTCTTCATTAAAAATATCAAAAGTTGAATAAAAAACATATTCAAGCGTAAAGCAAAAGCGTCAAGATTTTTTTATTAATTTTTTAAAGCTATTTTATTTATTCTATCTTTTATTTAGTCGTTTTTCTAATATTTAATTTTAATTCCTTCCTCTTAAATTGGAATCAATTTTCAATTATAATATCAACTTTTCCTAAGTAGAAAAATATTTAAAACTAGTTAGAAATTATATTTTTATTAAATACATGATTATTATCATCTTAATAATTCAAACGGTATTAGATTCTAGATATATTTTTATAAAAATCCAATATGGAAAAATTTACTAAAATATTTTCTAATTTTTATTATGTATATGATAATAATTAAAACATTGTAATATTAAAATAAAAAATAATCTTACTAGAGCTATTATATTATGAGAGCTTAAAGCTTTATTCAAATGAAAAGGTACAAAATATCGCAGCAACGTAACCGGTAACATATTTCTCAATGAGGTTATAGGAGAACGCAGCGAGACATCTTTGAGTCTCTAACATAGATCGGAATTTGGAGTCTGATATGTACTGCGAATATGTATCCCATATTTACTGCGAAATTCTCTGAAGACTACACAGGCCTAACAAGAGCAAAATACTGGAGCTACTCACGGGAGGTGAGGTTATGCTCCATGACAAAGCGCGTCCACACGTCTACAAAGTCACACACGCGGATTTGGCCATGTTCAAGTAGGAGTAGCTCGACTATCCATCAACATCCCTGGCATGTCACCATGCGATTTTCATGTATTTGGTTCCCTGAGGATACATCTCAAAGGGGCGTGATTAAACTCTGACGGTGAATTCAAGGACGGTGTGTAAGACTTGGTTTCGTTACGCCACAAGGAATCTGGGAACAAGGAATCCTTCGGCTCGTTAATCAATGGAATTGTTATACTCAGTCCTATGGTGAATACTTTGAATAAAATCTTCATTAACAACTACAGCGTCGTTCGGTACCTTTTCCTTTAAATACCCTTTGTAGCTTTATTTTTATTAAAATTCAGGAAGAAACAATTTACTAAAAATAGGTCATAATTTTTACTACGTATATGGTAATAGTTAAAATGTTGTAAGATTAAAATAGAAATTATCTTATTATAGCGATAATTTAATTAGAGCAATATTATTCTTATTAGGTAAGACTATATTGACATTTTCTAAACAGTATGTTTTGTTCTAATTTTGTCTCTATATTTAATTGCTTTCATGTCTATAAAATGCAAACATGAAAGCAATTAAATTAAGCATATACCAGCAGTGTAAAGGCTTCTTAAATGAGGCAATCTAACTTACATATTAAAATATGTGAGAATTATTTATGAAAATTTCAAAATCAGTGACTCATAAAATATTACACAGCGAAAATGAAATAGTTCTCATTTATGAAATTGTGAAAAACTTATAATAACACAGATATGCATATATATGCTATTTTCAAATGATAAATTATTTACCAAATAATTCTTAAGTATATTTTTTATATAGAATGTTTTGAAAACAGTATTTTTGTAAACATCAATTGCTATTTTCTAAATTTTGAAACCATAAAACAGTTTCATAATGGTTTATAATCTTGAGTCAATGTTTTTCACCAAGAATGAATGAAATGATATTTCCCCACTGGGGAAAGAGAGAAGATACGTTTATCAAAATTGTTATTAAATGCGAGTGTTATAAAAGTTTAATTATTTCATTTCCTCCAAAAAAATTACATTCTATGAATATTGTAGCAATGATGCCATTTTTCAACCTTTTAAAAATGTATGTAATGTCAAAGAAGCATACGTATCAATAGAACGATGCTGGTAAAAGTAGGTCAATCTTTTAAAAATACATCTGCTTTCAAAGAAGCATACATATCTAATAATAATGCAATACTGGTAAATGCAGATTTAAAAAAATTGGTATTTAAAGAAGTTGATGAATATTGCCTGCGCTATTTCGAACTTCATTATCTATTGCCTTCAATTATTCAAAACCTCCTACGGAAAACAGAATCATGTTCTAACACTACAATAAAAAATTTTGGGGGAAGGTAAATTCAGGTGCCTTTAAAAACTAGTCAGTGGCACGGGAAGAGGTCTACAGAGCCCGTTCTTGACCTATGGCTCTAGAGGGCAAGACGTAAGTCTCAGTTGTGCGGTCAGCCAGACGTGGAACCACCAGCATTTGATTACCAAGCCTGCTTGGACCTCAGCTTATCACCCCACTGAAGGGATGAAAGGCTGAGTCGACCTTGTCTAGTGGAAGAACCGAACCCCAGACCTGTGGTGCGGGAGAGCGGAGCGCTATCACTACGCTACAAACGATTGTGCATCCTTATAACCAAGTTATATATAGACTTGATTAATTTATGTTGGAAACCAAAGGAATAGCATGCAAATGCAATTTAATGCTGTTTAAATACTTTTTTCCTTGTTGATGTTTGTTTAATACTGTTTTACTTGGTGTTTGTTTAATACTGTCTTACTTGTTTGTTTAATATTGTTTACTCAATATGGTTTCATAATCGATACTGTTTTATTTGATGTTTATTTAACACTGTTTACTTCAGATTATTTTATAACAATACTGTTTTATTTTATGTTTGTTTGATACCTTTATAATAATACTATTTTACTTGATGTCTGTTGCACGGTTTTTCAATTACTGTAATCAAAAGCAGTACAACATGAAGATGTCTAAAACTAAATATAAAAAATAATGCACCCTTTTTGTGAAAGTAATGTTATTAACGAAGTGATTTTATTCAGAAAGTTTGAAGGAATTGCACAATTCTAGGATAGTTTTTTATGTATATTTACCAACACATTTAATAAGCAGTAAGTAAAAAAAAGCTATTTCCTCCCTGTTTTATTGAAAAAGATTAAAATTTGATTTCAAACACATTCACTTAACACTAGAATTACCAGGGGATTATTTTGATCCACTAAGAAAATTTTTTCATTTATTTTCCTTTTTTTTTACAAAAAAAAAGTTTGCTGAATTTTTATTATGATATTTTTATCAATTTTTGATGACATTTTTAAGACACATAATCGCAAATATTATCTTTTATTCATTTTTTTTAAATTTTAGATGAATGTATATAGCATACCTCTATCATCCTTTTACTGCTTTAGACCATTCGAATATATATTGTATAAAATGCATATATTTACGCTTGAATATTAATAGCTTGAAAAGGACGCACATATATACAGGTGTAAATATAGAAATAAGTATATGTTAGTAAAATGTGTATATAAAAAGCAAGAAAACGAAGCCGAAAGTCAATCACATAGGAGCCATTATAGATTGTTAAAAAGAAGATGTGTGAGAATATTTTAGTTGAAAATGATGGTAGAAGAACAGATATTCTTAACGACATAAATTAAGAAATTAATCCTTCTTTTAGTACATAAACCCAGTTGAGTTTCCTTTTCATCAAATCACACCACATCGAATACATTGAAAAAAAAAGAATTTCTATTTTAACTTCATAAGAGATAAACTAATTCATAATTTTTCTAATTAAATATCGAAAGGGGTTGTTTTGAACCCTTTGGTAGAAATAGGTAAATGCCAATTAATAGCAAACCTAGTGTTAAAATAACGAAATATTTCTTTTAGCATCCGTTTAACAACATAATTCGAAGATTTCTATTTTTTTCAGCTATTAAATGCAATGATGCTTGGATCACCCAATCAATAATTTAAAATATCACCATGAAGAGAAAACATCACCATATCAATGAAAACTTTATTTTTCAACAACAACAGATATATGTCTCTGATATTTGAAGGAAAATAGAAATGTCAAATGTATCGCCTTTCAAATTCTTATTTCAGCCAGAATATCTGAAACACCTTTTCTTACATGAGGTGGATAAAAGGGTAAAATGTATTATACTAGTATAAATGTCTTTTGTAAAGGTCTTTCTGTTAAAAGAAACCAAAAACATTGTGATTCAGCTGTAAAAATTCCTGAAAAATCAATTCGAACTTCAACAGATAACAGAATATTCAGGGATAACAGAAAACATCTATAATAAAATGTTAAAAATAAAAACAAATCTAAACCCAGACGAAAATCTTCTTTTTAAAGTTTTCAAGAATTTCTAGTGGTAAATTCGGAAATATATTTTACTTTTTATACAATATTTGTCAATATTGTTTCTAAGGTGGGCCTATCAGATGTAAAATCCCACTAGTCGACATTTCGATGATTGCATCATAGTGACTACAATTTTTTGTTTAAGTAGCATTTATAAATGCAAATTGAATTCACTGTTTCTTTTAGTATAACATTATTCTCCATTATAAAAAACATTGTAAATCAAATTTAGTATAAATCAATAAACTTGGAAAAGGCTCCAACAATTAGCAAAATTTCTTGGTGATTTTTCAGATTTTTTCAATAAACTAAAAATTTAACATCTACATTAAATGCTGTACAAAAAGGTATAACTTATGTAAAGTAGTTTCGTTTGCATAAATTTAATAATAAAATAGACTGATCATTTTGTGCTTTCAAACATTATCATGTATTAAAATAATTTGAAAATAACATGTACATAATATTTTATAGAGAAAAAATTACACTTGGGATACTTTTTATTTGAGAAGTAAATCTTTATTTACCGATAGAACAGATATATGATCCATAGAAATTTAAATCAGTATAATAAATACATGTCCTAAATATATACCGCTATAGCATAGGCGATATACCATAATTTTATCTCTCAAATGAAGATTTAGAATCGATTGTTCAAACAGTTTACATTTTAAGTAATATATTGCTAAAAATAAAAAAAATGGAAATTAAATGACATGAGTCCGATTTCATAAATTATGTCAAGTAAAAACAAATAAAATAATAATGTCATAAAAAGGTTGAATTACAGCTTATAGTCATTTTAGTTACGAACTGTATTTAGTAAATATTTCAAAGCAATTCTTAATAAACTCCATCATTCGATGCTAATCATTCAATTCCAATTATTTTATATTGAAAGGAATTTAAAAATGGAATTAAAACCAACTTTTTACAGTGAGAGGGTTGTAGTTACATTATTTAATCAAAAAATGCATTACAGTATGCAAATGTATGCAAAGTACAGTATATATATATATATATATATATATATATATATATATATATATATATATATATATATATATATTTGAATTAGATTACAAAATAACAATAGTAGAATTATTTCATTGGCTAATTAAACCAAAAATTTTCTGAATAGAAAATTTATTTTCACAAAGAAATTTTAAAAATCACTATTTCAAAAACTATTAAAATATAATATATATTTAATGAGTAGTAACTTAAATTTGAAGCAAGAAAAGAAACGGCATTCATTATCAGAATTAGAATTTATATTATTACATAACGGCTCATTGATTGGGACATCCAGATCATCAAATTCACTAATGTATCTTACTCACCGAGATCTGTTAACACATTGTCTTCAAAGAAGAAAAGATAGATTTGGATTGCTGTACGAATTAGAGCATGCGAATTAGGCTTAGTATATACACTGTAAAAAGTAATTTTGGACACGAAATATTTAATGCTAGAGAAAAATGTTAGTTATTTCAGAGCTCTTTGTTTCTTGGATACACTGTGAGTTCCAAACCCTCTCCTAACTCTATCTTAGCATGAGTAAACGCATATTTTAAAATTATTTTTATATTATTTTTAAATCTTGTAATAAATATTTTCTCGTAAAAATTATGTTTTTTTTCAAGACAGCATGTATTTCTATGCATAAAAATATATTAATACTTTCTACATCCCCTCTATTAATACGCATTTTTAAAGATATATAAATATGCATATCTTTCGACTAAAAGATAGAAAAGCATATACAGTATATTCTTATTTCTGAGTCTATTGTATCGATCGAAAACGGATTGAAGAAATAAATTCCTTCTAATTTTACTTTTAAAAAATGAAACATAATACAAAATGCTTTTTCCCCTCTTTTTTCAGTTTATAATTAAAACTTGTATTGCGGTGAGAAATTTAATTAGATTTAAGTCCGTGGTTAAATGGTAAATTCACCATAAAGAGCAAAAAGCAATTACATATGCTGTTATATGTATGGAATAAATTAATTTCAACAGGAAGTAAATTAATAAAATTGATAAATTTATGGGAAATAGGGGAATTGCGACAACGCGTAATTAATATTACATGAAGTAATAAAATATATTCGAAAAAACGTCTTATAAAGACACAAATATTCTTACCATTATTTTCCTCTAATTTACAGAAAAGAACGCTGTTTACGGTCTGTTTCTATATAATGCACTTAATTCAAATTTTATGTTTTCAAAATTCAATCACATGGCATATTCGGAAATTCTTTTTTTTTGTCATTGAACATTGCCATTCTAACAAATCTAATCAAAATTTAATTATACTTCGCTACATTTTAAAATAATAT
Source organism: Argiope trifasciata (assembly GCA_026543055.1). Classification (NCBI taxonomy): domain Eukaryota; kingdom Metazoa; phylum Arthropoda; class Arachnida; order Araneae; family Araneidae; genus Argiope; species Argiope trifasciata. Next base: position 785,440 of record JAPMOQ010041020.1, on the reverse strand, counting down.
TTTAGAGGACGACGTAAGTAAAACGCTACAATAAATTAATTTTCTTATTTTTTTTCATAACAAAAAATTGAATTGAGTGAAAGAATGTAAAAATAAAAACCATACATTAAAAACTACATTGATGTAATTTCGGGTCGGAAGAAAAAAAGAAAAAAGAAATAACTTAAACTAGATAAACCATTTTTTTTGGCCAATCTTGCAAGTTCTAATATTTTCGTTTATGCTTCCTTATTAAGATGAAGTCATTTCTTTCTTTCCAAAAAGAAACCTCTGCAATTAAAAAGAAAATCAGAGCAATTTCCGGCTGTTTGCAAATAATTGAAACCAAATGAACCATGTTTATTGAAATCAATTAAAAATAAGTTTTTTTTTTCTTAAAAAATTGCATTTTGATAATGACTTTTTGAAAAAGTAGTACGAATATAAAGTTACATTCTTTATAGATTAACTTAGTCAAGCATTAGTGAGAAGTAACTGGGCAAGTTTTTTCAGGGAGAAAGGGCTAAAATTTAAAATAAAATCCTGTCTTATAGCTCATGTTAAGTTTCTTAACAGTATTAAACCTAAATGAACCACATTAGCAGGACCGAATATGAGAAAATTTCATGAAAGTCCTAATACCAAACATACTCTGCCACTTCAGAAACGCTTAGGCAGATCATGTTAGGCAGCACACGTTAATATTTAGTTATAAAAAGGTTTTTTATTAAGTGCAAACTCTCTTTTCTTTTCAGGAAAGACACCTGTATACGACAAGCAATAAAAAAAGGTTTACAAGGCAAAGGAAAAAGGCTTTATTAACAATAGCCATAGGATACAAATGGTAATTGTCATATGTAGGGGTCACTTTTCTACATAAACACGAATACTTTATATGTAAGATAACACACATTGATCGTTTAAAGTTATAAGATCAATCTCATAGTATTACTTAATGTTTTATTTTGTTGAACACATTGCTGTAATAATCCTTTACTTTTTGTAGGCTGAAGATATCCCTTTGCAGAATAATATGGAAAATTCGAGTTTATAAAAGGAATACCTATCGAAAAAGGGTGGAAGCTGAAATCTAAAAAAATTTTAATGCTTCTGAACTGTTTCCTCAGAATTAATCAGCATATGTTTGATGCAACATGGCAAAATGTTATTCTAAGTGTTATTATGCCATTAACTCCAACTTCTCAAAATTAGTTCATTGTTTCCAAGGATCTTCACTGCGATTATTTGCATTAACTGTTTATTATGAGTCAAGTTCGATGTTGGAAAAGTATGAATTCTTTTTTTACGTATCTCGTGAGGTAAATGACCAAGATGATGAATCTGCCTTTTAGATTCAACTTGCTTCATCGAGAGTTGGATATGATGGAATTTTATTTCTTAGTAAAAATATAATTTCAATCAATACAAAACATAAAATTAATTCAATTTGAAATCAATAAAATCCTTAATAATTATTATTAAGCTGCAATTTCCTTTCATCATAAGCATTGATTTTATAAAGTTAAAAGCCTTATGACGTCCTTATCTACTAATTAGTTGTTTAAATTATATAAATATCTTTACAGATTGAATTGGATGAATTCTTAAATTAGGGAATCATCCGAGAATTCTAAATTAAAAGTAATTAGTCGATTCAATTTGAATTGAAATATCGATGACTGATAATGAGTACGACCAAATCGCATTCCATCCAAACTGTAATTTTGGCTAGAGATTTCTCTATACCGATGAGTCATGTCAGTAATATATATTTTAATTAATATTTAAAAAAGTCCAATACATTAAATTTTACCTCCTGTACATTTGAGCTATAAGAGATACACTGTTAAAACTCTTAAAAATTCTCAAACTCACAAAATTTTTAACTCTTTCTTTAAAAGTTGAACTCTCGAAAGTTTTAATATCTGGAATGCTAGTTCTTTCGGACAGTTAGAATTGTCCAGCTTTAGAATCCAGACTGACATACTCAGTATTAAAAATTTGATTTTTAAGGGCATTCTTAGTAAATATTAAGCAGCCTTAAGTATTGTATTAGTAAGTATCTTTTAAAAGTCTTAAGAAACTTTTCATTTAATTGATTAGTTTTTAAATTTTATGTTTTAATTCTTCACTCCAGCCAAAAAAGCTTAAATGACTAAGGAATTTCTTCTTATTTTTAACTAATGGTAAGCAATTACTATCTTTTATTTAGGTGTGAGATTTTTTTGTTCGTGATATTTTAAAAAGTTTGGTTCCATTTATTTTTGTTGCCTGGAAGGAGAAAATCAATCTGTCTGGAAACTGCACTAATCAAAGGACATGCATTATACGAGACAATGGAAAAAGGAATCAATTTATATTCGTATGATGCATTTATAAATGTGAGATTCTTTCGATATTTTAGTCTATGAAGAACACAATCAGTAGGCAATATAAAACGACTTTTACTAATACGGGCAAGGTTACGCAAATAACAAATGCGCAGCGAGACATACCCTTGCAACACACAGCTGCACATCAGAGTAAACAGTAGCCCACAATTACCAATCAGTAGTTATAGCACTCACAGCACACAGAGTGATCAGGTAGAATTCAGGAAGAGGAGGAAATCTACGTAGTTATACACTGTAGCGTTTTCAAACGCCTGTAATTATCTACAGTTTCCTTGCCTTAGCTGTATCCAATTGCCGACTCACTATTCCAACATTTGCTACGCCTCACGCAATTCGATGCTGCTACTATGCTAAACATTAGGAATCACGATCACACAAGGGAGTTCACCAAACACTTGAGCTCCACATAATGCCTGTGCTTTGTTGGACTGATACAACTATTCGTCACTAACTCATTATGCGACTCTACAACCAACTGTCGTTGGCTTAAAGTTGTCGACCATATGTATTTCTCGGAGAAAGGCAGAAAAAGGTTCTGGAATAATTAGGCATATATCGGTATATGTCTAATCCGCCAAAATTCTAGAAAATTCTTGTATTATGTATAATGTCACTAAATTCATCACAATGTTCTCGGATCAACGACTCGGCATCTGATCAGCATTCAAAAAAATAACTGTAAAACGGTCTTTCCATTGCTGGAATTAATAGTGCTGGAAGCAACTTTGTATATTCGTAACAATATATTAATACTAATAACAATTTACAATCAATGTTTCAATTTTCAATCAATTTTTATTTTATTTTAAATGCCATTATAAATTAAATTAATATTTCTAGAAACCATTTAAATGTCTTTTTGTCACTTTTATCTAAAAAAAGAAAAAATATTTTCAGTTAATAATGAATACTTGAAATCTCATTTTATAAGAGAATGAATTTATTTATTTACTTTATTTGAATTCGTTCAATAATAATTTTTTTCAGATCTTTTATAACTTTGGAACATAAAACAAAATAGCAGCATCTTTATTTTTAACACAGACACTTTTTTTAAAAAAGAAAAGCAACGGTTTCCTTTAACAGAATATAAATAAAGAGAAATAGAAAATGTCAAATGCATCTTTACAAATGTTTTTTTTTCTTTTCTTGAATGTCGGAAACACCTTTTCATGCATGTAAGAAATAAAAGTGCAAGAGGTATCAAAGCACAAGCATCTTTCGTAAAGGTTTTCTGCCCGTTACAACGTCAGAATTTTGATCTAGCAGAAGTTTTTTAAAAAAAATAAAATCGTTTCCTACGATTTAAGATGAAGCAGAATATTCAAGAACACGAAGAAACACTTTTTAAAATAAAAATAAAAGCAAACTAGAAACAAAATGATTGCTATTTTTTTAATTAAGGGAATGTTGAACTCAAATTCGTTTTTCCCCCCTCATATATTAAGTGTTAGCTGAATTTGCGTCATAAGGCTAATTTTCTTGATATAAAAAACTATTTTATATCATTGAATGAATGCATTAAAAGAATTTCAGACATTCAACAATGCAACGTTTTTCCGAGTTACAAACGTGTTCATTCTTTATAATCGAAAAAAAAATAATCCAAAATCAGAACATTTTATTTCAACTTTGCTCTCTTTTCCCACATAAACAAAAAACTTTGTGAACAGGTATAATGAAAGTAGTTATGACAATCAATCAATGAAGGTGAAAAAAGCGGAAATTAATGCAGTTATTAGATCTAGATATTATGGAATTTAATCTTTGAAAAAATGATTAAATGTTCGAAGATCAGAAGATTTTATTCTTTCCCTCATAAATAAAAAAAAACTTTGTGAAAGTATATAATGTTGCTAAAATAGATGTGACAATCAATCAATGAAGGTGAAAAAGGCGGAAATTAATACAGTTATTAGATATTGATATTATGGAATTTAGTTTGGAAAAAAAAACGATTGAATGCTCGAAGTTCAGGAGATTTTATTCTTTCCCCTGCTTTCCCACATAAACAAAAATACTTTGTAAAAGGATATACTGATGCTAAACTATTAATAAAAATTAATCAAAGAAGGTGAAAAAGCCTGAAATTATTACAATTATTAGATCTAAATATTATAAAATTTTATCTAGAAAAAAATGATTAAATATTTTGATTTATTTTTTATGATCGATGATAATCTGTAAATGTAATGAAACATTAGAAAAATATTAGCACTTTAATTATTTTCTAATTTTTTTTAAAATTCATTTTTATAATATTAATTAAGTTTGATAAAGGCAAGTTTTGAGCAAATTCACCACCAGCTGACATCACGTGTATTGAACTAAAATTAAAATCATTTAACTCATAAAATTAAAATGCTATACGAAATAATTAAAGCAATTCAGTGTCGTCACCAACGCACAATTGGATAAAAAATCAAAGTCACTTAAAAATCCTTGGTATAAATCATGAAACAAATCATTTTTTTTAAAAAGTTATATAACAATGAAACTGCTATATATTTATAGATTAGATAGTAATCTTCATGTTATTTAATAAAGAGTTAAGAATATTGGTTTCGGTTTTAATAATCCGCCGGGCTCTTTTACTTGTAGTGGGATGTATGGTGTATAAGGTAAACAACAATGAATCAGTCCTTCAGTAAAAGAACACAAAGACGACGTTTATTTACAGGACGACGAGAGGACAGCAGAAAGGCGACAAATATTTACGGACGACAACAATATACAATAAAGACGAACACACAACAACATTCTATAGAAGACAGTGACAAACAATAACAAGAACAGTCCACAAGTAGAAATCCGTAGTGACAACGTGCACAGCATCAAAGAGGTCAGACAGGATTCAGTACGCCGGAGCTTTGCTCTACTGACCCACCAGATGGCTGAAGCTTTCGCTGTCTCTTTTCGCTTACCCTCTCCTATTCACTACTTTTCAGTTTTGGACTACTCTTTTCCGACACAGGTTTCAACAGAATACTGTGCACAGCAATTCAACACTCCTTCATTGCTTCGGCATTCTCCCGTCGACTGCTCCGTTCAGGACTCCTATCCACGACCAATTCAAGTCCTCTCAGTTTAGGTCCACATGATCTACCACCACCACTCAGCCTGAAAGTGCTGGCCTTTAATGGTTTCTGAGAGGCAGAGCTAGATTCTTCTGGACCAATCAGGAATATTTTAATCATATATTTCGGTTCCTAATGGACGTATCGGGAAAATTTGCAAAGTTTCAGGTATTATCCATTTTGTCGCCAAAGTTGTCAAATGGTCGCCAAGTTTAACGCCAAGCTCTGTGATCTCTCATGCGTACCACGGGCACCGTCCAATACAGATGACTGTCAATCATTTTGTATTTGGATGTCACTATATGCGCGGGAAAGCAAAATTACAGGTTCGTAACAATATTATAGCTGTTATATTCAATACTGCATTTGTGGTTGCGGATGTAAAGTCACATAATTCCAGTACACCTGAAGTTCTTTTAAGTCCAGAACTCTTGATAAAAAGAGAATTAGCTATTTTCTGTTTGTCAGAGTAATCTAGGGATAATACGAGAGTGTCTGAGAAAGGAGTCTTTTATAGATATTTGTATTGGGAAAGGAAACTTTGAGAAATGACTTTGAATCATTCAAATAAAGTATCCAATAGAATTTGTGGCAGACAGCCAATGCAGTGAGAGACTCATGGTTAAAATGTAGATAGTTAGCGGGTTTTGAGTAATATTGATTAGGAAAAAATGTGATATATTTTAATTAATTCTAAATTAAGTAGTAACTAGATAGATGACATCTGTTAGGAAAAGAAGGCAAATTTCATAATATTAACATATTTATGCTTTGAAATTGATTACATATTTATTTATAAATGATTGCATAAGTCGTAAAAATATTTGAAGTGAATAAATATCATAGCTGATACATTTGAGTCTTTGTGTTAATGATTTTTTCATTTGATGTGATATAACTTCAAAGTCTAGAGCTCTTTTCAAAAGGAAGTGAAGTGTTTTCTGTTAGTCAAAGTGATGGTGGAGCAATTAGGAAGAACCCCATAAAGGAGTCTTTCTTAGATATGTGCAATATTAGATATTGAATACCATCGAAAACGACTTTGAGCCATCCAATTTGAGTTTGATTTGGGGTAGAATTTGTACTTCACAGACCAACTGCAGCGATAAATGAATGCAAATAATTCTACGAATTTTAAATAGTGCTGATTAGGAAGAATCAATATATAGAATAGAATAGAATTAATATTTGTCATATAATATATTCTAATCAGCTCTTAACTATCTAGTTGCTATATAGTTAAGAGCAGCCTAGATACCTGTAAGAAAAAGGTTGATGATAATACATGTTTCATAACTTATTACATATTAATTTATGTTTTATAGATGATTATATATTGATTTATGCTACATACTAATTATAAAGTGATTAATGTCTCATGTCTGATTACAATATTTATGTTTCATATTTGATTACAATATTTATGCCCCATATCTGATTACAATATTTATGTTTCTTAACTTATTCATATTGATTGATGTTTCATTCCTGATTACATATAAATTTATGTTCCGTGATTGATTACATATTGGTTTATTGGTAATTTATTGCCTACTAATTTATATTTCATAACTGATTTCATACTGCTTTATAACTGATTGCATATGTCGTACAAATATTTATTTTAATATTGTCGTCATAATTATTTTTTATATAGTTTCACAGAAAAGATTGATTGATAATTTCTTATAATAATAAATAATCATAGTTAAAACAAATATTTATTACTTTAAAGTAATAAAACATTTTTATCTCTTAGCAAATGCTATTTGGAAGAAAAAATTCTCACTGAACCTTAAAAGATCAATTTCTACTTACCCATACAATTTTATTGATTAAAATAATACATAGGAGTTAATGTAACTTAAACGTGGGCGAATTATCGGTACTTAGTAAGAACTTTCCATGGATCTCGTTATAAAGATTTTCAATCACCGGAGGTAATATTATATTAAGAATCTGTGTTCAGATTTCAATTCATTCAGCTTTTCCATTAACAGTCCTTTTAATATCTTTTCTAATAGCTTTTTCATAGAACGTGGAAGCAACTATTTGAGTAATTCTACCGAAACACTTAGTTTCTCTCCATTTTAATACCAGGCTTTCATTGTCTAAGTGCAATCTACTAAATTTTTCAGTAGCTTATCAGAGAGATAGAATGATCCGCTGGGCATCATAGTTGCAAAATCATTCTAAGTCTCGATATTTGATGATAAGAGTTCTAATTAGCAATTTAAATATATGAAACAAAGCAGCACATCAAATTTATTTGTGTTTTAGTTTTGTGTTTGAATTTATTAGTATTATAACAAATGGAATACCTTTAATTTAATTGAAATATGTTCGTAAAAGACATTGAACTAAAAAAAAGGAATAGAAATAAAATTCTTAATTTTATCAGGGGTTTTTTTTGTAATTTCATAGAATTAAAAATATAAAGCAGATGGAAATTATGTTCAAAATCAGAAAATTTAGCTGAATATATAGAAAGATATTTATGCGTTTTATTGTACAAAATGATAAAAAAAATCTGAGAAAATTTTTGACACACATACACAAATATTACGCATAGAAAAATTTTAACAAATACATTAATTAAAAATATAAACTATTAATAGCAATTATAAAAACAATAATTATTTATGATTAATCATATATAATAATTATTATTATTTATTAATTAATGATATATAAAAACAAATTATTACAAAAATATAAACCATCGACAGTGTTGTTTTTTAAAGAAGTAAATGGATTATTAACTTTCGACTTAAACAGCCTAGAATTTTTGTACTATAAATTTGAAGTCATTGTATTCAACCTTTTATTGATCCAAAGATTCTTTGAAATAATATTTTTGTAAGGTTATACAGTACAAATTATAAATATCTGTAAAATATTTGTCTTTTCCAAAGTTCTCTAATCCTGTAGTCCCCAATGTAAAACTGAATATGACTGTAAATGCTAAGTAATAGTTCCAAATAAATATATGCATGAATTGTTTTAAGTGTAAAGCACCGATAGTCAGATTTTTCTCTCATTATTTCCTTATCATTTCTAAATCTACGTGCATTCTTTTGCTCATTAGAATGGATTTCCTGTTACACATAATCTATTATTATAGCTTACATATCAGCATTATATTTCCGTTAACATTTTGTAAGCTTAAACTTAGATCAATCTGTCCAAATGAGAGCAGAGAGAGGTCCATGTTGCAAACTTGCATAAGTAATTGGGATAGAATTTGGCACAGATATGAATATATACTTCAAAGATTTACATTACGTACATTATTAGAAGATACATTAAAACCTGGTTATGAAGTAACCTGAGAGCTGCTTTAAGAAAAATTTCGCAACTGTGATTTCAACAGAGCTTGTTCTGACATTCTATGTCTGATATCATGATTTAATATCTAATGTGAACCCGGCAGGGATAGATGCTTCGACGTTGAATTTAGCACCAGTTCACAAAATTTACTCTTATGCAAAACTTGCGTTATTTTCGGTTTAATCGCTTAACTATTTTACCAGAATCCCATAAGTACATCGATATGTCGAGTTTTGATAGTTGTAAACAAACAGAAACCATTCATAACGATTATAATCCAATGTTAAAATTACTTCGAATGCATAAATAAATCAAATATTCAATGGATTTCCATTTGAATCAAGATATGAAAATATTCCCCAAATAGGAGGTATCATATTATTAAATAGTAAAGAAAATAAAACAGTTAAGTGATTAATGAAGTCTCGAGCTTCAATCACAGTTGCTCCAAAATCAGGTAAATATCCTGAATCCTTTTGGTATAAACAAATTACAATAAAGGCACGAGGATGTAAGAAATATACATTATAGAAGAAAAAATAAATCGCAATATCACATCTGGACATGAATTAAAGAAATTCATTTCTTTTATTTATTCTCAGGTCATAGAATTTAAAACAGTGTGTATATTGAATAATTTGCTTAAAATTCACTTCGGATATTAATGTCGTTCTAGAGTACCCTGGTTGATAGAGCGTCATTCTTGTAACCGAAAGGTCGCTGGCTCTGTCATCGTTTTGCCCAAAGACAGCCGTGTTGGCTAATGGCAGTTGGAGCACGTTAAATAGTTCGTGACTGCAAAGTCCTCCAAGTTCCCATAACGAAACGATATCTCTGAGGGTACTGAATCAGGTGAGTCAGTTTCTGATTTGGATCTAAATTCTGACTTGCTGATGAATGAATGAGTGTGTGAATGAATTCGACCACCCCCATAAAAAGGATTGTGTCGTGTGTGTTCGAGCAAAGTCGTCGTTTCACATGAACGGTGCTCGTTAACAACGAAAGGCGCACACCTCTGCCTTATTCGAAAGAACTCTGCTAATTCGGCTGGGTATGATCAAGTGGCATTAGACAACAACAACATGTCATTCTAGAAGACATACTGTTGCCTGTTTTAGTTGATATTTACCAAAAACTAACATTTAACATTGTGATTTAATCTATTGTGAACGATCTCCTTACATTAAAATTATAAATTTTCAATTATGAATGCATTTTTTACTAAAATAAGGGATTGCTGCATTGGATTTTAAATCATAAAGTTTTAAAGCAATGCTTTGCAGCCGATTCACATAAATGAAAATAAGTCCTTTTACTTGCAGTATTTCTTACAATTTAATGTATAAGATTTATTTGCAACGTTATTCAATTTAATGCACTATCAATTATTTCAAAAAATGTCCTTATTTATTAACCCATATTAATTATAGTTTTCTTCATTATCCCCAATAGAGCCTTGAAAGGAAAGAGCAAATGTTCAAGTAAATTAACAAGTATGAAATAATTAACTGTGGGTTTTTCATAATTAGGTGATTAATAAAAGAGATTCCTGAATAGAATCCTTTATATGATATATGCTTCTACGCAGGAATTTATTTTCTTTCAATATTCTTTATTTGTTTTGGAATAGTTTATGATTGATTGACAATAAAGGTTTAGTAGAAGCGTGCCTCTATATTTAATATTTGTAATTAAAATACTTTCCTACTTACAAATTTATTGATAACATTTTGAAATCCTTTATGTTAGTGAATAAATTTTAATAAAGATAAATGCTTTTCTTAAAGATTTATAAGATCAAAATATCACCTATCTTCAATTTCAATCATTTCCGTCCTTGAAAACTGATATAAATTTTGATTTAAATTATTAATTATTATGCTACCGAATGTGTCTTCGAAAATCTCTTCGTCACATTTCATTTTATTCCTTATTGTAACATTCTTGCAATCTTGGTACCTCTATGAATTCTAAAAGCATGCCTACTAAAGTGTCATATTTTCCTCTGATCTTGAAATTCCATAAAAACTGAATCAGTGGGAGTAGTAGTGGAGTTCTAGCATACTCCGTAATAAAGATGTTACCAACCAACACATAAAGATGAGTCTGTTGTTGTTGTTGTTTCTAATCTCAGGTGGTATAGTTGTTGTATATCATCTCCATGAAATCAAAGAACTCTAAAAAGTCCAAAAACAATATCCCTTAGAATCTCAAAAATATTAAAATATAAACATTTAAGAATATGATTTGTCTTGCTTGATCTATCTTGATGGGGAGGCTTGATCTGTCTTGCATCAAGGACATCCAGCAAAGATCATCCGTCCGTGTTGTAAGGTTTAGGACAGTGTTTGTTTCTTCAAAATAACTATAGACGGTCGTTTGCTGTTTTCCAGTGATATCTAGACGGTAACACCAACCGGAACTCTTACCAAAGTACCGATGGTGAGCAGGTGGAACTCTCCAAAGTCCACTCGACTCCATCTTTTTAATTGAAGAAATTTGAAAATAAGTTAGTGTTGCATCACCATGATATATGTCAGCAGAAGCTGCTTTAGCTATCTACTATCTCCTCATTACCAATTAAATCAATATATGAAGGGACCACTGAAAGTATGTAGCTTGCTTTGTGGAGATGTGCCGTGCAAGTGGGTGCTTGGGCAAGGCTGTGTGCACCACAGTTCCTAAGATTTTTAATTTTCATAATAACACACATAGAGCTTCGTGTTTCAAAGAATAATAAAAGATTCCTTTTATATATGTTGAGCCATGTAATTTTGATCTTTTGGAATTAAAATTTGACCCAGAATTAAAATTCTTGTAACAAAAAATCATACCATGTTTTATTCCTTTCAATTCATGCTTTATTCGTATATTTTTATATGCATACGATAAAGGTAGAACATGGTAAAAACTCTTTGATGATTTGTATGAAACCAACTTTAAAGCATATGTATGATTCGGCAACCATATCTATGTATCGAATTTTATTGATGTAACTACTCTCGTTTTGTGATTCTCGTATTAATTCGTACTCGAGTAGGAGTTTCTTTAAATATATCAGTTACAATTTGATGGGTATGGACATATTTGACATGTAGCCCGAATAACAAATTTCATTCGTCTTGTTCAACTCGTCCATGAACAATCATTTCACAGAAAGACATAAAATTCCAAATAAGTATATATATATTTTTGTCTTAATGTAAACAATATGGATTTTTATCAAATTCATGTATTATAATTGTTTGATTATTTTATTTCTTCTTATTTGTATAATTTAAATACGAGAATACAAAACCTATAAATTAATCTGTTTGAAATTTTATAAAATTTAATGCCTGCATTTATAGATTTAAGATTTCTTATTAATTCATTTTTGATATCACTTAATATTTCTGCTACTAAATATATCTCCTAATGCTGATCTCGAGATAGGCGAAATAATTTCAGGAAATAATGATTTAAAACATCTATGAAGCTTTTGATACATGCATTTGATTTGTACGTAGCTATTTGCTTCTCGATCAGATGGTGCGTGGCATTATAAAAATCAATCTAAATTATTCGAACATGTGCATTGCAATAGTTTAAAATTATTCATACGACTTGTAATTCATACAAATTATAAATGAAATATAGGAGCTTTTATGTATTTTATATCCAATTACTTAAAAAGATAATTCTTCGGATATTTATTTAGTAATTTGACATATAGCATATAGTTTTCCAAATTATATTTTATTTATAACTTTATGTTGTCAAAATAAAATCGCACTTTCTTTATTTTAAGATTTTATAATATTCTTTGATTTCAGAATTCCTGATTTCAATATATCGTAGATGATATGAAATATCAATTTTTTCAGCTTTGATTTTAATCAGCGCTTGAACTTTCAGTTTTATAAATAAAAATTCTAAGTTCAGCATCCTTTATTTTTCTTTTTGTATGACGTTAGAATTTTTTTAGTCCTGTTTTCTTAACTAAGCAACAGATGTTAATTATATGCATTAACAAAGGAGACAAAACTAAAAATAAATTTAGGTTAATGTTTAATCTTTCAAAACTTCAGACGTTGAACAAAATTTAAAAGCAAAGATAATGGTTCACTTTGCGATTATAATTTACATAATAATAATAATGCAACCAATTCTTAGAATAAGGCTTCTGTTAATTTAAGGACGCTAAGGTTTGCTTTTTAAGCTCAATTGACTAGAAAAAAATCGATTTATTAGCAAATATTTCGTAAGAACATAGTTTATTTTTCGACGTAATCACCACAAATATTATTGCATTTATCATACTGGTGGACTAGAATTCAGATCCTTACATCAAAGAAATTTGCCGCCAATGATGTGAAAGGGGCCTTAACATTCTTTGGGGGATTCTTATTTATCTCAAATCTATCGCTCTCTCTTTTGTGAAGAATGAATATGAAGCAGAAATGCACCTCGAAATTTGCATGTTGTTTGGTTAACTCGTTGCCTCAAATTCCAACAGATCTGTGTCTTTTGGAAGAATTTCCATTTGTTAAATAGTATATATTGTTATGGTATCTGTATCCTCATCTTTTCTTCTTATCCTCTTTCATAGAGAATGTGGTTGAAAACCAAATAATTTTTCCTCCTTCCTCTGAATTTAATATTTGATAAAGACTCCAAAATTTTCCCACAATAATGAAGAATTTCAAATGAACATTAAGGTTCATTTCGCTTTAGTGGCAGTAAAGTTTTTTAAAGAATTCTGGTCCACCGATATATAGTTCTTACATCTGTATAGCAATTATGCCATAAAGTAAACGTTCTTCATAATTTTTTTCAATCGTTTGAAATTTGGATAACAAAATTGTCAAACCGGTAAAATAGTCGTGTAAAATTAGCATTTTATTTTTTAACAAAAATATTCAGCTCCAAATAAAAGATAATTTTGATTAATTATATGCAGGTTTAGTTCAGAAAAAACATAAACCTTTTATTGGAATTTCGACAAAAATCATATAAGGACGAAGTTCTAGTTGAAATATTATTATTAAGAGGAATTTTAATGGAATCTATTAAATATTCTTATTTTAATAAATAATTATAAATGTAACTATTATGAAATTTATATGGAATTTTATTAATTCTAGAGAATTCATTTCAGAACTTTAGCATTTTCATGATCTTTTTTTAATTACTTTCGATTTTTTATTCTTTTCTTAAGATTTTTAGTAGACAGAAAGAAAAACACCTTTATTTTATAAAAATCATATAAGGAATGAGTTCTTTTAGTAATATCCTAATTAAAATGGATTTAAATGACATTTATAAGATATTCTATCTTTTAAGAAATGTTTATAAAGCATATGATATTTATTGAGCTTTATTAAGTTCAGAAAATTCTTTTTCGGAATTTCGAATATCATATTAAAATTCTTTAAGCTTTTTATTCTTTTATTAACCTTTTTAATATAAAGGAAAAAAACTCTTATTTTTGTTTGCTTTTATAAGTCATACTTTGTACTCTTTAATATACTTCTTAATTCATTATTATGAATATTATATAATGTCTGTTACAATTTAAAATTTACTATTGAAATGCAATTTCCATGTGGTATTTTAAATTAAATTAATATTAATCGTTTGATTCATATTTGAACAACGATAATTATGGTAAAACACAATTGTGCAACATATAAGTATTCCAGTAAGATTAAGGAATTCGTTACAAAAATTTCTGTAACATTCGTGAAACAAATTAAAAAAAGTTTAAACATCTCGTATTCTAACGCTTCGTTCATCATTGAAAAAAATATACACATTATTCTTAACAACATTAAAATAATTAAAAGATTTTGAAGAAAAAAAATCGTATTTCTGGAGACTAATTTCCTTTTTTTAACTGGAAAACATCATAATATATCTCATTGTAATAAATGTCACGATCGTTTTGTATTAAGAAAGTTGCAAACTCATTTTCTACAACTTTTGTATATCCAATTTCGATTTCGTAAATGGCTGGCCTAGTTTCTGATAAAGTGGGCTATTATTGCGAAAATAAATGTCATTTAACAAAATCTCATAAATAGTTTTCATGTTATTTGGTAATATTGGCAGTACATTGTTTTTCTTTAGAAACTTGAAAGGAATCAAGGAGATTAGGAAGTGTGTCAGGAAATGTTATTACCTATTTTTCCTTTATTCTAACTTTATATTTCACCGACCAAAAAAATTACCAAATTTTTAAATAATTTTAACTAGGAATTTTAATAAATGGCAGATGCCCGAGTCCACACTTAGAGGTTGAGCGGCTTTTCCATGATGTGGGAGTCCCGAATTCGAGTCCTGGTTCCGGCATGGTTATACTTTACCATGTCCTCTATGTGTGAGGCGTGGGAAAACCTTCTGTAAAAATAGATTAATGAAAAGTGCAATCTGAATCTTTTTTCTGAATAAAATTAATAAAAGTCGCATTGTATATAAAGAGCGCTAATGCTGTTAAAGCTAAAACACAGATGAACTTAACCAAATTAGAAAAAAAATATTAAGTTTGATGAAAAAGAATTTAAAAAAAAGAAATGACGAATCCTGCTTGAAGGCTTTCTCATGATCACCCTCAGGCTGGGATTCAAACTAATGATTTTTCTGTGAGGGGTCTGATTTTCATCAAAATACATTGACCCCTGATGACCTGAAAATACCCAGAAATTAAGCCTTGTGGTTACACCAGTATCCTTGAAAATAAAAGGCAAAAAAATATACACTATATATATACATACAGAGAAAGAGAGTGAGAGAGAGAGAAGATTTGGTTATAATTAAACCTCCATTATAAAAACCCCTACATCGCAAATGGGTGAACAGATTGCATCGAAATTTTTTATATAGACTATGCAAGAGATGCAATACGGAATTTCAAAAATATATTTCTAAAATGCCCGCCAGAGGGCATATTTTTAGATAAATTCAATATAATAAACGACTAAAACCGAACACAGAAAAAATATTAACATTCATTGACTAGTTTCTCATCACTTTTCATCAAGCTATATTAAGTAAAATTAAATAAAAAAAAATGATAGTACGCAGTTTTCAGAAACAAGAACAAATCAGGGCGAAATTGCACAAGAGGAGCAGTTGTTAATAGCATGGAGGACGATGTAGGGAAAAGATGTAGCGTCCATGTAACAACCCTCATTGCACTGCGAAATTTAAAATCGAACAGTGTGTTCGACAATAGGTTGTAACTGATGAGTTGTGATGCTTCACACATGAAGTGTTATAGAGTTTCCAGTTTGTACATTTTATTATTCATAATTATTGGTCTGTATCATTAATATTGCTTCTATATTACATTTTCATGTTTTATTGTGTTGAATTCAAATTTTTTCGAAAAAGGTGTCTTCTGGGGTGAATTTTGGAGCTATTTAAATTGTTTTTTCAAAATTTCTAGAAGGCATCTCTTGCATAGTCTATATACAAAATTTCGTTGCAATCCTTTCACCGGTTTGCTTTTTTGGATGCTGTTTATAGGTGAAGTTTAGTTATAAATACCTGGTACAACTTAACAAAGAAAATAATAGTAATAAAATAAACAATTGAACTGAAAGAATCCACCTTAGGTGTTTAACTGAAGTGCTTGCACAAAAAAATTAGCAAGTTCCAATTTATAATCTAAATGTTGTTAACAAAAAAGCCAAAACCCATTATGAAATGAGAGGTACGAAAATTCTTCCATTCTGATTTAAAAAATGAGTTGCCTTTTTCTACTTTAAATTCTCTAAATTGTAATTAAAAATGTTGTTGGTGTTCTCAAAATCTCTTTAAAACCGAGTTCCCAAAATCTCAATGTTTTGGAGTTAAAATTATTCTGAAGGAAAACCGCAGTATCAGATTTTTGTCCTGAGCATTTTATGGACCGTTTAATATCCTGTGTAAACATGTAAGCATTTTATTTTTTCCTTCTTTCATTTCAAAGAATCTCTACGAAAAATGAATGTATTTGAAGAATTCACGGTTCAACTAAAGCAGTGGTGGGGAAACTTTTTTTAAGACGGGCCATTTGTAATAACTAGACGATCGTAGCGGGCCAAAGAATAATGCTTAATCGTTAAAAAATTTATGTGTTCTATAAACATATACATATATTATTACATACACTTATTATTTTAATAGTAAAAAAGCAAAAGGTAAGAAAATTATAAGCACAAAATATAAAATGAATTTAGTGTAGTTCTTGATGTGAAGTATTATCACTTTATTTTCTGGTGTCATTACTGGTTGATGGTGCATGAGAAAAATGAAATTGAGACTGTTTTATCAAAATTTCATCATAGTCCGGTTCCATTTGCGAAGCAGAAATTCTTAAAACTGATGAAAGGGGCTCATCTGTAATTCTGTTTCTTAAAGAAGTTTTCCTAAGCTTCATTGTTGAAAAGATTTGTTCGCATATATAAGATGAGCTGAACATTGTCATTATCTTCATTGCATGAGTAGTTAGATTTGGGAAATTATCTGGACTTAAATTTTTATAAAATTCTAGTAATGGTACTGTATGAAAAGTTTGTTTCAGGAAAGTACTACAGTTTTATTAACTCAAGTTGAAATTTTGCATCAACTTCTTCGTAATTAACATCGAATGGGGTCGCAAAAATACTAAACTCTGGTTCCATTTTTCTAAAGTCCTGAAATCTCCTTTCAAATTCTGAAGATAGTTTTCTCAAATTAATTTCGTATTTTTTAATCTTATTGTTTGATATAGTGAATTTTAAAGATTGTATTCTTGGAAAATGAGAAAAATCAGATTTAGAGATCTGATTAGCAAATAATAATAACTGTAATTTGAAACTTTTCAGGTATTGCCAAATATCGTGAAGAAACTGATTTTCCCTTGCAATTTGAGATTAAGTTGATTCATGTGTACGAGGAGGTCTGTGAAAAATGCGAAATCAGAAAGCCACGTTTCGTTTTCTAAGACGTCAAATTTATTATAAATGTCTTTATCAAAAGAAAATTCACAATATCGTCTTTTAAATCCCAAATACTTTTCCAGCACTTAACCAACGAACTTTTGAATAATACAGGATATCGGAATGCTCAGCATGTACGGACTCCAAAAACTGTTGAAACTGGCGATGTAATAATCCTCTGGAACGAATCATATTTACTAGTTTTGCAACAATATTAAGTATATGGTCAATATCTAAAGCCGATTTACAGAGATCATCCTGATGTATAAGGCAATGCAAAAAAACATCATTTTCCGGTTACTTAGAATTAAATTTCCCAACAAATCCTTGATTGATTCCAACCATATTAGGAGCACCATCTGTAGTTACATTACATAACTTATCAATAGGTAAACGAAGTTTATCGATGCGATTTTCAAATTAACAAAATATATCGGCATCAGTCGTTGTTCCTTTCATTGACTGCAGCCCTGCAAGTTCTTCTGTAATTTCAAAGTGGGCGTTGATTCATCTTACAAATATGAGTAACTGCGCAGTATCGCTGATATCTGTACTTTCATCCATGGTAATTGAATAAAAAATAAATTTTTGAGTTTTTGTAGTCAGTTGTGAAATTAGATTTTTATCAATATTTTCAATTCTCTCGGTGATTGTTCTTCTTGAGAGAGACAGTGACTGAAAATCCTTTTTCTTTTCTGGGCACATAATATCGCACACATCTATCATGCACTGCTTTATAAATTCTCCATCTGAAAATGCTTTATTAGATTTAGCAATATTATAAGCCAACGCATAACTGGCTTTCGTAGCGCATCTTTGAGAATGATTAGCTCTCTGAAATAATTGTTGTTGACTTGATAATTTTTTTAAAAAAATCTTTCGATTTAATTTTTTTCATCTCTTCACTTAACGATGAGTAGGAGTGGTTTTCATGTTTGCTCTTGAAATGGCGTTGAATGTTATATTCTTTTAAAACTGCAACAGTTGTATTGCAAAGTAAGCACACAGGTTTTTCTTTAAATAAAGTAAAGAAATATTTCCACGTCCATTCTTCTTTAAAAACTCGACATTCTGAATCCACTTTTCTTTTTTTAACATCCATTTTAGACGTTACCTACTACGGAGAATAACACACAAAAAACGCAGTTGACGAAAGCTTACTACTAACTAATGCTCTTGCGCGGGTGTTTGTTGAGGCAGTGGGAGTTTCGGGGATTACACAAACAATTACTCGAGTCCCAGTGGGTCGTTGCATATTACTGACTAAGTTGCTAACTAACTGATCTTCGGGCGGCCTCGCTTGTATTTATACCTACCTGCAAGGATTGTTCAGGAATTGGAGTTTTGCGGTTCTTTCGGAAAAACAGAACAATGAATCGAAAATGCGAGAGTGTCTGGAAGTTTCGAGCGAAGAGGAGTCAGCTGTTTGGGTCGGATGGATTTGTCCAGAATACTATTGTGTTTTGAATATCGCCACAGGTAGTTTTTATGCGGGTCGTCACATTACGAAGTAAGAATGCGTTCAAACATTCTCACGACGGCACTCTTAAACGGGCCGGATTAAACCTTTCCGCGGGCCGGACTTGGCCCGCGGGCCGTACTTTCCCCATCACTGAACTAAAGAGTGTGTGCACGTGCAAGAGATGCACACATTTGTAAGCAATTATACTATTCATATTGCAAGAAGAATCTCTACAATCACAAACGATCTTACACTCTTATTCCTTTTATTTCATTCTTAAAAGATATTCGTGTAACAATCAGAAAGAAAATTTTAAATATTTTACTTGTATTATCAGAATATTTTGAAAAAGGAAAAAGAGAGTAAGTCCTTGATGTGATAGAATATTTTTTCTGTGGGTTTTATTTCTTTCTGAACATTTTATTGTTTTCTCCAAACTAAATATAAAATTATAAATTTCAAACGAATGTAATTTTAGTATTTTAGAAATAAAGGAACATAATACAACTAATAATAATACAACTAATAATAGAGAAATACAGAAAACTGTATTTCTCTAAATGCTGTAAAATTCCTTAATTTGTTATTCATTCACTTTTTTTAATCCATTCTTTTGAATGTTTTTCTACATTTTACAAAAGGAATATATCTGACTTTCCATAAAAAATTTTGGATTTCAATCAATAAATAATAATAATTTTCTCGCTGTTAAAATTTGACGAGTTGTTGCTGGGTGATATGATCAATAATAAATAACTTTTCTAAATCTTGTAGGGCTTATGAATTTTTATTTCTTAAAACAATGCTTTAAAATTTTTAAAAAGGTTTTTGTCAGATACAAATCGTTATAAGTTCTCTTTTCTCGTTATCAATAATTTATAAAAATATATATAATTTTTTTAATAAATCGAGATAGTGTAGTTCAATAAAGAAAATATTTTTTACACTTGTTGGAAAATAAATTTTCATTCTAGAACTCATGGGACTTTATTTATTGGGGTTTCCCTCCAATTATCAGTATTATTTTTGGTTCAAAAATTAAAAGGTGTGTTCGAATGTAAAAACGAACATGGTTTCAAAACTCCATAACCATGCAAACATTAAGATATATAAACATAAGACGCCGCTATGGAAGAACGTAGCGAGATATCTAGGGATGAGATTAGAGTCCGGCGTAGATTGGTGCATGTGCGGGCGACCGCATACATAGGAGGGAGCAGAGAATCGTATATAAAGAGTGCATCCAGTGTCCGATAGTTGTAAAATCCCACTTATACTGAAGAATCATTAATTCCGTTGTCAACTCCGAAGACTATGCAGGTCCATCTAGAACAAAAGACCAGGGACACTCAAGGAGGGTGGGGCTCTATTCCTTGATAATGCGCATCCCCACGTCCCCATGGTCACACTCACGGAACTGACCAAGTTCAAGTTGAAGAAGCTCGACCATCCTCACTACAGTCCGGAAATGTTACCCTACGATTTTCATTTGTTTGGTCCCATAAAAAATCTGAAAGGGGAACGTTTCACTCAAACGGCGAATTGAAGGATGCTGTGAAGGATTGGATAACGTCATACCAACAGGAACTGTGAGAACAAGGAATCTCTCGGGTCCGTAAACAATGGGATAGTTGTGCTCAGCCCTTGGTGTATACTTTGAGTAAGCCTTCATTTATAAACAAAGTATCGTTTCGTACCATTTTATCTTAAACAGACCTTGTAAAATTTATTTTTCAAAAATAAATGTATTTAAAAAAGGCTATATTAATTGGTAATTTCCAAAGTGCAATCAGTAAATATCTTTAAGTAAGTTTAATAGATAGAATTGATAGAAGAATTGATAGTTCAATGTTCTTTAGAATTAATCTAAATAGCTTTTGTTGCTGCAAAACATGATAGCTTTATTCCGTAATTCCGCCGATGTATTAAAGCGTTAATCTTGCAATATTTAGAAACGATCAATCACTGCAGAAGTTCAATCACTGCAGAAGAAGAAATTCCATTTAAGAGGCTCCTTAAATCCATAAGAATATTGATTGAAATTAACTATATGTTATATATTTTTTCAAGGCCATTTTTTTCCTCCTTTTATACATACTCCACAAACAAAATTAGTATATGGGATAGTTCTGACCGATACATATTCACAAATATTTATGTTAAAAAGCGCAACTGCAAAATAAAAATCTGATTATTATTTCATTGCAATTTATTTAGCTTTGGTTCTTATAAAATATTTGAAAAATCTTTTTTGAGAATATTATTTATTTCTAAATTATTCAAGCTTTATTCCAAAGCTTTTGAGTATCATCGAAGTTGTATTTTTCTCTACAGATAACGTTTGAAGTATTGACAAAAGAAAAAAAATGTGCGTTTAAAAAGCACTTTGAGGACTCAAAAAATGTAGAATTTATAAGAGACCTATTTTTATACTTAAGGTAGGCTCAAGTGAAAAAAAAAATGACTAAGAAAAGTTTTTTTAACCAAGTGTAGACAAAAACATCAAAATATAATCTTAAAAAATGTTACACTGTTAAGTTTAGGTGAGTAAATCAGCTAGCGGCACAACTGTTCTGAAACATCAAAGAAAAAAACCTGTTGAGAATTTTTTCTTAGTTCGATATCGTTGCATAAAAAGACCTCCTGTATAAGTTTTTTGCCTTGAGCCCTGCTGTTATACTTTTAAGAAAATAATCTATACCGTTGAATATTTAGGCAGTATATGGTTTTCTAAAACCAGTGAATTAAGCTGGAAATAGTAAATCAAAACATGTAATAAATTCTACCGGTGGAATTTATTCGACAAAAATATTCGCTAGAATATTTTTAATATAATAATTAATTTAATACAAACTACAGAGGGTCCCAAAAGGTCTACAGCGTCTACTATTTGCATATTCGGATAGAACAAGTTAAGACAAGTATTTTGATATATAGCATATGGGGTAGCTGAATATAAGGTCATGGTGTAATTACACGAAGAACATTAATTATGAATCCGACAGTTTGTATTCCAAATTATGATGCACACAATTATTGAACAACATGAAAGCTTCCCTGGATGATTATTGTCACCCCAACAAAAACAGCACCACAATGATCATAAATACCTACGAAATTAAAGCAATCATTGGTTTATGCAAAATGGGTATAAAACTCACACCACTCTGCAAAGCTTTGATCTCTATATCAAACTTTCACCATAGATTGATTAGGCTGGATTCCAGTGAGAAAGCAAGCAATTTTATAGAGCCGTCACCTTATATCCTGGATCTTAATACATGAGATATTTTTATGAGTTTGTAAGCCACAGTGTATCTCACAGAGGGCTCAATATTGGACGCCTTGAGATCAGCAATCGATTCCGAGGTCAAGGAAATTGAAATGTTTTGTATTTAAAACAACTGATGTGAAGAACTGTTACTTGTGAAGACCACAGGAGTTCTGAGAGTCAGGAATCCTACGGCTCATTAATTGACGGGATCATTTGCTCAAGTCTATGCTATATACTTTGTATAAAGTCTTCATTCATGCACATAAGGTCATTTTGAACCTTTTTATCTGAACACCCCGGGTAATATTCTTGGAATACTTAATATAGTAAAATGCTTAACACATTTTAGTTGACTTTTCTATTTCGAAAAATAGTCCTCTGCCTCTTCCCTTAAATATCTTGTGTAAGCAAATTCAAGTATATCGAATAAAAAGTATAGATTTTAATAAAATAGCATACAAGTAAACATTCATCTTTATACATAGAAAAATGGGAGACAATAGCTAACTATGATTCTTATATACAATATCTGGAGAATGAAAAGGTGAAAATCG
Organism: Argiope trifasciata; assembly: GCA_026543055.1. Classification (NCBI taxonomy): domain Eukaryota; kingdom Metazoa; phylum Arthropoda; class Arachnida; order Araneae; family Araneidae; genus Argiope; species Argiope trifasciata. The sequence goes on along the minus strand of JAPMOQ010041020.1, from coordinate 762,426 downwards.
AATATATCTGTCTTTGCACAGGTTTTTATTCATTGTGACTTTCTAAAGTACATTTTATTGCATGAAACCGGTAAGTGAGAAAAGGCCTTTCTTCAAAAAGCCTTTTGGCCATCAATTTTTACATCCCGCAGAAAGGTTTTACTAAATTTTATTTCATCATAAATTGACAGAGTAATGTCTAGCAATAATATTAAACCTCTAGGATACAGATATTTGAACTGAAAGAAAATCTAATCTTAGAAGAAGTCAAGGTTAATTTTGGTTTCTTTAAAACATCAAAAATTGGAGAATGGTTTACTTCTCTGGAATTTTGGTCCACATTCATTCATATTTCATGTTATTTAGATCTTTTAAGCACTAAAAGAAATTGTTACCCCCACTTATGAAAAAATTATGTTTTCTACTAAGTTTAAATTAAGTTTTATAAATTTTAAGCAAAGCATTTTAAAGTTAAGCTTTTTTTAATTAAAATAATATTATAATCAAAAAAAAATTTTATGCTTTAATATGCATAAAGTATAAAAAATTTATAATCAAAATAAAACAAAATTATCCAGAATTTTAGTTTTTGTAGGTTATGTAAGATTGATTTTATATATTATGTTGAAAGTGTTTTACCATAGTAGTGACAGTTGCATGAAAAATTAGTATATGTCACACAACTACATATTGAATACTGCAAAGAAAAAAAAGGAGAAAATTCTCAAAAAATCAAGACATGAGAAGATTATGTGAAGAATTTACTTTGTGGACATCACTGGCCTATTTGAAGACGAAATTATGTTTAGCTATCGATTGCATACGCAGATTGAGAGAAATATTATAAATTTTGCTCTAAAGCAGTCGTTTTCAATTCTGTAGCTCTTTTTTATTTGTAATAACTTTTCTGGGCACATATTATTCTTTTACATACTAAAATAGGATAAAATAAAATAAAATGAAATTTCGAAGACTGAAATATATGCAATTCAGTTAGTTCTGCTTGGAAAAGCAGACGATTCGTTCTATACATTTTTATGAATATTTCATGTCCCAATATATGCTTTTCTTCATATCGATATAAAAATTCCACAAAAATTTGAAATAGCTTAGTTCGTTGCGTTTACTAGTTAGTTATTGAATTCGTTGATAGGTAAGCATACATATGAACAAATATTATTCAAAAGTATTCTTTTTTTCGTATTCAAAGTAGTCTAAAATGCAGACATTCATCAAAATTCCAATGTCCGGTTAAGTTAAGATCAGCCGCATTTGGCGGCAAATTGTCCGACTGATATTGATTTTCTTCCCTGTTGTTCTATTAATATGGAATTCGTTTATTTAAAATTTTAACAACTTTACTTTTTTACATAATAAGTTAGAAAACGTTGAATTTGAAGGAATCAATCTGTTACAAATTATTTCGTGTCCAAATTAAATGTTATACATTTTCCAAAATCAAAAGTTAAACTAGGTTTTGAATATCTTGCTTCGGAGTTAATGTTCCAATAAATGCCCTTTTTGTGCTAATTTTTACTATGGATGATTTAAATCTAATACGATAAAGGATTTAAATGTTTAATTAACTTAATTAGTATTTCGTTAAGATAATATTAAAATTCTGCAGCTTCTGTAACAAATTAATTTTTTAAAAAATGAAGTCTACGATCTCAAATTACCAGTTATCATGAGATAATAATATTTCTTTAATTATTTATTTCAACAAATTATACCAGTAACAGATTTAAACTTGTTTGAAACAATCACGAGACTTCTCTGTATCTTTAATGATAATTTGTTTAAACTTTAATTTTCAATTTTTTTAGCTAGCATACAAAGCCAAACCGATTTTGGAGCTCGACCAATTTGGATATGGGAAAAAAAAAATCATCATTTTTCTAGATATTGTCGCATGCGTACTCTGATGATCTCATTATATTCTTAAACCGATTTAAACTAATAGGTTAGTTAATGGCATTAATTAATTAATACAATAATTTTACAATAATTTTGTAATTCAGATGGCAATAAATCTTTAAATGTGACAACCTTTTGCATTATTTTCTAATAACCCTAAAAGTGGAAAATAGATACCAAAAGAGATAAATCGATAACTTATTACCTGGGGAGTTTGAGGCTTCAAAAATCTTACGCCAACACAGCATCATGTTCTCACATGACAAAAATTATGAAAACAAGTGAAAAAAAATATACGGAAATGATATTTTCATCATCAAGAAGGAAATTGTTTAAGTTTTGAATTATATTAAAATCATTTTCCAGTTTATATTTTGAGGAAATATAGTTGAAAACAATAACAACGTGCTTAATTTCAAATTGAAATACTTTAATGTTTTTTTATTTGAAAATAATTGTATGTCTTCTCTTGAAAAATATATCTACGAAATGTGATCAAAATCAGACAAATATGCTATTGTATGCATGAATTGTGCATAAACATTAATCTTTAGATACAGAAATTTTAATGCATTCTCTTAAAATTTGAACTTGTGAGCTTAAAAAGTTATTTGTTGAATATTGTGTTCAAGAAATAATTAAAATAATCTAATTTTCAGTTTCAAAGAATTTAAAACCAATTTTTATATTAATTCTTGGTAAACAAACTTTCAATGGAAAGAATTTCTGTTCTCAAAAATTGCATGTGCGAACTTTCAGAAGTGTGTATTCTACGTTATGTGAGATATCCAGATTAAAAACTAACTATTTTTCTTTTTAGATCTTAACATCCAGAAAGATAAAGGATTTCAGTTTATAAACGCCTCTCGGGAAATTCAAGCACAATATTAAGTACGCGGGCACGTGCAAAATGAGAAAAAAATTAGCAAGTGATTATCTTAGTCATATTTCTCTGAACCTTTCATCAATGATAAACAACAGCCTTCCACTGTGACTCAATATATATGTATATATATAAATCTTTATTGTAAAAAATATATCTATGAAGTAAATAAGTGTTTAAATATTTCAGCTGTATTAGAACATGGGATTTAGGAAGACACTTGTTGTTTGGGAAGCAAAAAAAAGTAAGCGATTATACATTAGATTTTTAATAAATTTAAATTTTCAATGAGTATTTGATAGTTTCTCATTTTTATAATAAGTAGAGCCATTACAAAAGGGAAGTAAAAAACTATACTAGATTAATGAAGGAGCCATTAATCTTAATTTGTTATAGTTCAAATATTCATTTCTTTTCTTGCATTTATGGTGTATCAATATTAATGACCGTTAAAATTTTTAATATTTGCATTTTAAAAACCATTTTCTTTATATAAAGTATTCTTTATGTGATGTGCATATTTCAGTAATTACTGAATAATTATGTTCAAATTTAAAATGAAATTCTTCTTTCAGTTTGTTAAATAATCAAACCATGATTAAATTATAGGTCTGAGCATAGAGATTATATTTTTTATAAAATCATTAACAACCCGATATCATTGTACTAGTTTTGATTCTTTTGAATGCATTTATTATACTTTTTTCTTGAAACGAGAGTGTATGCTTGTGTGTTTTGGTTTCATTTAAGCTTTTGAAATCAACCAAAACATTTTCTAAAAGTTTATTTTTTTCTCACAACTCATACAAAAGCAATAAATCTTTCAAACCATCAGGACTAGATACTTAAGGTATGTGTTTATTTCTAGAGTAGTAGACTAATACATTAAATATAATTAAATGCTGTTGGAAATAATTATATTTTGCACCCCAAGGAAGATGATTATAATGAAATTGTTTTTATGTTAATCAAAAAATTTAAAAACAGATGTCAGTTACCTTGAGAAGTTATAAAATAGATATTCTTCAGATTTTAATTTATAACTTGCAATATTTATCATTCTCAAATTTATTTTCTGTAAATTCTGTATCTTTCGTTAATTTTTTTAATAAACTTCGTTCATCCAGAATGTTTATTAAATGAATTATTTTTTAAATGATTTTGTTTATTTTGAAAGGTAAAATTAAACCAAAAAGTATTTGGAAGTTTTTAATATGTTATACATTACCATAAGCATAATATGTTAAAAAATAACAACAGTATTTGCTTGAAAGATAAAGAATTGCAAATGATAATTAGTGTCTTCATATATTTTTAAAATACAGGCTTTAGTTAGATAGCGTAATTTTTTGATTTTGTTTAGTTGCGAATCTTTACAAAATAAGTAATTTTTATGACGATTCTTTGTATTTTATTTTTATAATATTTATTATATTTTAATGTTTAGTCATAGGGTAGTTAACAAAGTCATTTTCTATGATGTCTTGAGTATGTAATATTTCATTGGTTTTCTTTAAGGATGAAAGGAATTGGAAAACAATATCTAAAATTTTAAGAAATTTATCCTTGCCTTCCAGCTTGACGATGAGTTTTAATTCTCGTGTTTTCTTTCACGTTTCTTATACAAAACATGCATTTCTAATAATGTAAAAATATGCAACAAAAAACCATTTACAGAATTAAATTATGAATTATAAAATATAGAATTTTATCCTGCACAATTTTTATTTATTTTTTATTTTCTAATTATATTATTACAAAGGAAATTACCTAGCTACTTTTTTATGGCAAGCTTTTTGAAATTTCCAAAACATTGCAAAAATATTAAAAGACTCCAAAAAATCTATAATAATAAAATTTTCTGTTTGACTGTCTAGACAGCTTGTTATTTTCGTAAAATCTCGTTTGAGAGTCTTGATACGGAAAATAACTTCTTAAAAAGAGTGACACTCTTCTTAAAATTATATATCAAAAACATCATTACACGACGGTTAATAAATTCTTTAAATGACACTTTTGTCGACAGATATTAGTAGTTGAGCCCTGAAAACTCAATAAAATGATATAGTAAGATATGGGCACAATTACTTCAGGCAGACATGAAGATATAACATTTTTGTTTCGCCAGATTTAGTTTGATAGTTGTATAAGCCAGAAACGTCAATGGTTTTCTCTTTATTCCAAGTATCTAACTTTTAGTTGCGGCACTTTTTATGTAATAACAATCAAAGCTGTGCAAAATAATGACTGTTTAGAAAACCGAAGGCAGTGGTCTCCACAAAACTTTCTTGCATACTCTCTAATAAACTTTTTTTGCCGGAGAACGCATTCCATCGTATTGATGTACAATAGTTACGAAATATTAACATTTGGCAGGAATTCAGCATTTCACTGAGTTTATCATCTCATCCTTGGAGAGAATTTTTTGCTATTAATTCCTGATATGTCATTAATAATATCTTGAAATTGAATTTGTGCTTTAGACACGCTTTTCCCAATTGATTGGAACAAAGAATTGACATAAAACTGCATTTGATGCCAAATATTACCATACTAAATTTGAAATATTTACGTCATAGCGTTTGCATTTTTTAATTCTATACGTGTTTCTGAAAGAACAAATCACAGACAATCATCCCGTAGATATATGTGACTTAAAATTTGGCAGGTGTCTGCGCTGTAGTTATTAAATTTGTTACAGAGTATTATTCCATTTAGGTTTTTATTAATGATCGATTTAATTTTGTAATTATCGGTTTTACTAATATTCGAATAGCCAGATACACGGAAATCCTCAGAACAGTTTTTACACAAAATGTGACAGAATAAATCTGAAAATTTTGTGAGAACACCGTATTACAAAGCGGTTTTTTAAAAATGTACTTTTTGAACTCGGGTATAAAACGTGTAGATTTGTCATGATTTTGATTTCGAATTTTTTGGCAATAATTTATCTATATATATTTATGCTTTCTCTAATCTGCGTATACAAGAAGGCAAATAAATATGTTCTCGAAGAGACAGTACCCTGATATCAAGGAATAAGTAAAGTTAAAATTACAACTGTTATATTTAAATCTAATGTTAATGGGAACTTTCCAATTATAAAAGTTTCTAATGAATGAATAGGCAATGAAATGAAACAAAAGTTTTAATGTTAATGAGATAATTTTTCATTTATATGTATTTTTATAAAAATTGTAGTGAATTTAGAGAAAAAATTCATATATATGTATATTTTCCCATAAATTCTTCGCATCGCAAAATTTTTCTTAAATTTTGGTTCATTTCATTAAACATTTTATTCTATAATTTGTATGCAAAGAAAAAGAGGATTGCTGCATTATAATTTTGTGTAGAGTGTTAACCATTTTTGTTAAATTTCATTAAAATTTAATTCAAATTTTTCTATTTCTCAAAATATATCACATATTCATTTTCTTTGTATTTATAGTATTATGTATTATAACTGACAATACATCTAAAAACCATAGTTTTAAATAGTTTTTAAAAATTCCAATTTTTCAAAAAGATTTCTTCGAACGTAGGCGGATACCTTAAACTTTTTTACCCCACTCCTATTTTGAACTTGAGTTAAATTGAACAGACTTTGGATTTTATATTATTATGTAAATTAGTATTTAGTTCAGACATTTGAAAATGTGTTACAGTTTGCCTTCTGCTTGGTGCAGTTTAGTTAATCGTGGCTCTTGATCATTAGAACCAGCACCGTCCTAGAATTATAGAATATATTGAAGAATCTTATTAACATGTCTATGTGGGAAAGTTTTGGTATAAAAAGTATAATATGCTTCCCGTCTTTCTAGGATGCATGTTTGTTGGAATGTTTGTAATGCAGATCTATTAATATCCTTTCAGTTCAATTTTATGGAGCAATGAATTCGTGTGGGGAAGCAAGAGTTTGGAATATACGAATGCAATAAATTCTATCTAGGTGTTAGTGAAGGGGTTAGAGTGTTACACGAAGTTTACACGAAGAGACATTGACTCATAAAGAACGTTTGACTCCATCGGACGTAACATGCTCTAGACTCGCTTACACGACTGTTCTTCAGTGGTCCCTCGAATTGAGTCTCGAACTTGAAACTCATTAATTCGGAAGCCAAGACATTATTATCATGTCATTGCGATCTTAAATAAAGGGTTGAAAAATGGAATTACATCGAGTGTTGCAACTCCATCGCGGTAGAGTAGAATAACTGTGAATGATGGGCTTAAGAAAAATTCCATACAAGTTTTTTTTCTAATTAGATGGAACAAGATATATAGGAAATATCTGGAAAAAATAGCAAAACATTTGGGAAGGTGAAAATATTATTCTATCTGATTATGAAATCTTTTAAGCGATGAACTAAATACCAAATTACTGACATCGTTAAAAAAGCTTGCTCGTCATAGGATAGAAAAGCATCTTTCCTTTTTCCTTTCGCCATTTTCAACCAAAGGAATCCTCTTTTGCACTTGCAGAGAAGTTGGTAACTATATTCACTCAGCGACATTTTATCCTTTCACTCCCTTCTGCTACCTAAGAAAATCATTCTCATTAGAATGACTTGGGTCTAAAAAATTTCTTAGCAATCTATTATTAAGCAAAAGAACCATAAACATGATTAAATTTCTAATAGATATTGAAAAATTACTTCGGTTAGAACAACTATGGCAACTATATTTGTGCAATCATTTTAATATACATCACATTTTACTCATAATGCATCATAACTCTGTCCTATAGCATTTCTATTTTGCTTAATTACTTTTTCTATAAACGTAGACCTCGACACGATAAAAAGTAAGTCTTCAGGGAAATAAGTCTCCATTGACTTTCGATTCAATTCCCATCAAAGTTAAATAATTTATTCCCGTAGCACGGAATGTGATTTCTACTCATTTCCTCAAGATGACATAAAAACCACTTTTCTGAAGCCTTCAGTGACTGTTGATCTGGGTATGAGCCTTTCTGTGATTGCAACAGATGTAATTTGATGTTATCAGTTCTTACTTCCATTTCAAATTAAACATGCGTCGTATTTATCACATTGTCAGATATTATGAAGAATAACAGTGTTAACGCTGTTAGTTTCTTATTTTAAAGAATATCAAAAATTATTAATGCTACAATGATTTTAAGCTACATGTTATAATAGTTATTATCACGATACTGCTATTACTAATTCAATATTGGTAACTGCTTTCAATTGCTTTATGTAATAAATGCACGTTGAATGCTAGTCTGTAGGTAGATGTATTTTTCGATCCCTTTTTCCCAAATTTCAAGTTCTATATTCTACTTTAGAATAACTAATAAGAATAGAAATATTGTAATTTCTAAAAACATGAGTTTGATTATATTTAATAAAAGTGTAGATACAATTAATGTTTGAAGACTAATTGGATTTTCATGGAATCAGTAGAGGAGCTTTTTTTACCCTGCAGGGATTCTTTAGAGGCTGTCTTTCCAATGTCATTGAAAACTGTAATTAATCCTGTTTGGATCTCTCAACATAAACAGTATTTAAAATGTTTTAAACAAGCATCTTTTATGTGAAAACACGTGTTTTTCAACTTATTTTTCAATTTATCAGGTATCCTTTATATATTTTCTTCTAATCCCGTATATATTTTCAAACGAAACTGATTTTATTTTATGTATGTAATTTGCTAAAAAAATAACAGCATTGAATAAAATCTATACTTACCAAAATCAAAAATTCTTGAAATGAGAATATTTCATTAAAAGAACCTTTGTATGTTTATTTCCTAAATACTGCCTTTTATTTATTTTTATAGCGACAATAAAAGAAACCATATTAAATAGAATTATTCATGTAAATGAATTTAACATTTTCTTATTACTGGATAAATTCAGCTGAATTCCAATTTTTGTTTCCAACCAAGTTTCTGATATAAGGCTGAATTTTCTGAAAAAAAAAACATTAAAATAAAAAATTTACTTTTATTCTAAGAAATATTTCCTACTTCTTCTAAATACATTTTATTCAATGTGATTATTATTCAAAATATTCCAAGTGAACAGTTTTATAAAAGTTTCAGCTGCTTTTCATTATTGAGAGCATTCAAATCAAATGTCAGAAAAGACGAACCGACTATTAAAATTTCTATCCATTTTCTTTCTCACAATTCCTTCAAAAAAACGGTTGTATTTTATAACAAAAGCGAATGAAAGATAAATGCCATAAAATAAAGCATATCTGAGGTAACTCTTTCATTCACCTTATTTTTCATTATGTATTTATGAAAAGGATTTCCTTTTATCCACGCTTTTGTACTAAAAGCTTCATTGACATTCTAATATTCTAGAATTTGTTCGTTGTCTTGAAAAATCATTTTAAGAATATTTAATAATTAAATATTTATTTAACTTTGAAAGAAAATTATTTTTCGATAGATTAAAAGTGAGAGCAAACCTTTTTTTCCTTAATTAAAAGTCATTTTATTCTTTATTATTGTGATGAAGTGCTATTAAAAAACTTGCGCAATAATTTTCTGCTTCATAAGCTGAATATTCTAAATTTCTATGCGACTGCTTTAATTTTAAATTATGCTAAAAGTGACCCCATTTTATAAGGTGGTTATAATTAAATTTACTTTGTTTAGACTTACATAGTGTCCGCTCTAATGCAAAGATGTAGAAGAAACTTGATATTTAGGTTATATGGATCAAAGGAAAAAGAAATCTGCAATAAAAAATAGCTTAAATTTTGAATATAGATGACTGTTTTTATGTACGATAAAGACCGTTATGCAAATTTAGAGTATTTAAAGAGCCAGTACTTACTGCCACAAAATATTCTTCGCCATATCATGAGAGAAGAAAAGGAGAGCTTTACTGATAAAGTTGTTTTATCAAAACAGAAGTAAATTTGTCATCTGCACTAAGGGAATATCGGAGCATGAATGACTTACGGAATGGGCTTATGTCCAGGAAGGCTTTCAAAAAGGTGTTTATTAAATTTGAAGAGACTGGAGAATTGGGAGTAGTACTAGGAAAAGGACAGCAGCGGATTTCAAATGAAACTGAGGAGGAAGTCGCTCTTGCTGTGGTCGAAAGCGATCCCAATTCGCAATATTCTTCATCAATTGCTCGAGTGGTGGCAAGTGATTTGTCCCTGCCTTGGTCAAATGTGAAAGGTTCTTTGATCCATTGTAAAGGGGTGTCCATGCAAGATCCATGATGTGCAAGCGCTGAATCATGAATGAAATGAAATCAATTTGCAAGAATTGTTCAAGTCATAATAGCTGTTGAAAATTCCTGGCCTTAGAGCTTTTTGTGGTTGAAAGAGGTTCATTTTACCCTAGACGGAGCAGTTAATACTCAAAACCTGCACATATGGTCTGCTGCAAGTCCTATTGATGTGCATGAACAATCTTTATACCTTGATTACATTATTATATGAAGGGGTTTTATGCTAATTTCATTTTTGGTTTCTTTTTTTTAGGAAAACACGCTTCAATGCCCTCGAAGGTGTTCCGTTATGGGTGCCCGTTACCATTACTTTCTTCAGCAACAAGTCATTTCTGCATTACAATAACGAGAATGTTTAGAGATTACGGCCTTTAAGTAAATGGTGCACTACTTCACTTTGCTCGACCAGTGATAGCTATGCTTCGTGACCACTTTGAGATCAACGGGTAATTTCAAGAAATTTTTCTGACTGTCTGGATTCCGGACTTGAATTAGTGTGATTTCTAGTTGCGGGGATTCCTGAAAGATCGTGTCTACATAGGAAACATACGGATTCTGCATGAATTGAAAACAATCATAACACGCTATGTTATTGCAATTACGTTACGCATGACATATTATGTTATTATAAACACTTCGTGCCACTGTTAAACACGCCAGAACAAACGTTGAATATGAGCTTGACATAAATGGAATGAACATGGAACATATATTTCAATTAAATAAAATTTTTCAGTTGCAAGTTATTTTTTTTCATGCCCCGCCTTTTCACTCTGCGGTTGAAATTTGAACTATTTTTATTGCAGATTTCCTTTTCCCAAGATCCATACAAATTAAGTATCCAGTTTCTTTGACATCCTTCCACTAGAACAGACAATACGTAGGCCTAAACATATTATAATTATAATCATCCTGTACTTAAATGGAGATAGAAATTGGCGCTAAAAGAAAATAAATTGGTACTACTTGGCATTAAATAGAAAAAAAAATAATGTATAACTCAAAATCTAGAAGAGAAAAACAATTATTAATCGAGATGAAGAATTTGACAAGCAAATAATAAATGTAAATGAAGATGAATAAAGCCGACTGCCGATTTTTTGCCAATTGTTATGCAACAATATTTATCTCTAAAACGCAACTGAATTTAATCTACTATTTTTCGTTTTAAAACTGATTTATTTTATACCCAAATATTCCTCACTCTTTTTCTCCACATTTAAACTAAATGATAAACATGCGACGAAAATATAATTTATCTACTATCAAACCCGCATAGTAAGCATTTCTCATAATAGATAATATCCAAAACAAAATAGGAAATTTTGACTTACTTAGTGAACGATGTTTTGTTGAACGACCGGTGAAGAAACATAGTGATTTAACAAACTGGATTGGCCAATATAGTTTATGCTGAGCTGTTTTTTGAATATGACCCTTATTTCTACACGGAAGAAACTTTAATCAAATAACGACTTTGAGGAATTTAAGCAAGTGCTTCTAGAGCCTTAATAGAAGATATTTTATTTCTGACCAAATTTATAGCTTTAGAGTTGAGTAGCATATGCTGGTGGAAAAACATATCCATGAAATACCGAATAACTTATAAAACTGTAAGCTGTTAATATGGAAAGAAAATTTCCAGAACATAAAAACAATTTTTGAAGATTATAAAAATTTTGCAACATTTAAAATTGAAATTAAATAATAAACCCATTATTTCTGAATAATATTTTAATTCTATGTTTATATATGAAATTGTAGAACGTCTTCCTCCATTTCTAAATGCAACTTTTTTTAAACTATAAGATACCAGTGATTAAATTGCCAGTTACCAAGAATAAAATTTTCATTCTAACTCAGGGAGAGGATTCTTTATCATGTCACTTTTGCCAATTTTCTATGCACTGCGGAACTAAATAGAATAGAATCTCGATACTGCAATTCTTCACTATATAAAAGAATTGACTTCTAAGGGCACTGATACTTAATACGGATATTAATACGAAGCGTTTGCTTCAGTCAGTATAAAAGGGTCTGATTAATTATTTCATAGTTTTAAATTAAAAAGAAATTGGCATGTTTACATTTATATTGCGTTTTTCACATTATCGAATAGAAATGTTTTTGCACATACATAAGATTGTTTCTTTTCTTTTCTTTATTTTTGTACTTTAAAAAAATGAACTTAATTCACTCCATCTAGCATTGTATGAAACATCTGGAAATTGCCTCGCAGCCCATTTTCATATTTTTTCATTTCATTTTTCAATACTTTAAAGTGCCTATGACAAAATTATTTAATTTCTTATTGAATTAAAAGAAAGTTAGTAACTAGCGTGATGCTCTTTAATTCAAAACTTGGTTAGATTATGTTAATTCAATTATGGTTTATATTAATCGTTTATCATTCTTCAAATCTTGACATCGTTGTTAGAATTTTTTTTTTAAATAGCAGTAAATAAATTGACTTTCTCCATTTAAATGCAATTGTGGAAAAAAATTAATGAACGGACTGATACAAAATCTCATATAAATTCAACTCATATAAAATACTCATATAATGACTTTCGAAATTTATATCATTTTAGAGTTCAATTAAAATATAAATTTATTATATTTTTCTGTTCACTGTGTATTTTATATACCTTTAATATATTCCAAAATTAAATAATGCAAGTACTTATATGTTAGCTTTTTTTAAACTACTCGATTTTCAGGACATCATGCTGTCACTGATTATAAACTTCTTTTAAGCATGAAGCAAATTAAGTTAAATAAAAACATATAATATCATGATTTTTAATATGCATATTTTTATTTTTTTACTGTTCAGAATGCTATCGATTCAGAAATGCAATAAGATATCATAAAGTTTCAAATTAATAGTTATAGTACCATTACTATGAAATATAGTATAAATTGTAATTCGTAGTAATAGTAATAAAATATGAATTCTAATTGCACATTATTCTTTAAATTAGATTTCTATATGAATGCAAACTTTAAAAGATTTTTCAATTCAATGTATTTGTACAGAATCGAAGGAAGCTTTTTACACTGAAAACGATATCTTGCGTCATAAATATTAATAGATCTAATACAATGAATTTTATTGTCATGTACGTTGAAATTCTGAATGTATGATATTTTTACATTGAAAGTTTTTAATATTAATTTATGTTCTTTCTTTCCTTTTTATAAAGAAATAATCTAGAAGAGTGAAGAAACTCTACTCTAAAGGAAATATGGCACATAAAGAGAAGTATTAATATATAGTAAAAAATATGTTCAAAATATTGAAGTAATTGATTCTAACTAAAATAACTGAGAAAAAACTATCTTTAGATGAAGAAACATTAACTTAATTCTATTATTATTCATCTGAAGAATAATTATACTTATTGCGTCTTTATATGAAGGTGATATTTTCAATTCTACAAATCAATAAAATATATTAAATCTTTCTAAAGCGTTATTTACGATACAAACATTATATAATTATTATATATATGCTCAATATTTACTTTAATTTTATTCAACGCAATTCATCATCAAAGCAGTTAACTGATACGTAGTATCTAATATTTTTTTTATTAATAAGGATCCAAATATTATCTTTACTTCATTTAAGGTTTATTCCGAACATTAAGCTTATCAAAAATAAAAATATGTTTTAAAAATTAAAATTTTAAAATAAAAAATTGTAGACAAGTATTAAAGTACTAGAATAGAGCAAAATCATATATTATGTATCATAGTAAAGAATATTTCTAATATATTATTTGTTGTTGCTGTTCTTGAACTCAAGAAAATTTATTTTTCCAATTTGTAAACGATACAAGAAACGGTTATCTTTCTAAATTGGTTTTAACTTAATTATGTGTGACAAGAAATATATACTTGGTTTTTATTTGTATACTTTCAACAAGAAAAAAAAATGACAATACTTTTTTCATTTTTACTGATTTTACGGAAGGATAAATTTTTACGTCTGCGTGTCAAGATACATAACAGTAGTTTATTGACAAGCAGTAACAAAACAACTATTCTCTTGAACAATTTCTGTGAAGCGAAACAGAAAAAGTCGAATGAATGTTCTCTTTTTTTCAGTGTGAATTTCTGATATACCTTTTGGTGCAAAAGTCTGAAAGTAAAAAAAAAGAAGTATCATAGCACAAAAATGTCTCGAAAGAATTTTTCTGACAAGGTTACCATCAGAATTACGATGTAGCAAAAAAATTCTCAAAATCGATTCGAACATTAGAAGGTAGAAGAATATCCAGGTTAACAGGAACTATTAAAGTAGAAATGTTAGAAGGAAAAACGAAATGCAACTTCTGCCGATATCAATCTTGTACTTTCGGCTCAGAATTCTCAGTAATGTATTTTTTTAAAGTCTTAAAAGTTTTTAAAAGTATATGAATTACTAATGGACAAGATATATCAGTTAAATACATTAAAACACTTCTCAATTTTGTTGAAGTTCTGAAATACTAGTCTTTACATAAAATTTTGTAAGAAACACTTGGCGTAAGAAATTTAATATGCAAGTATAAAAATAGTTCATGCAAAATCTATGTTACTATATTATATATATCCATTAATGTATATAGAATTTAAAATAACAAAATGTACTTTTAATCTTGAGATGTTTGAGGAAAAAAGTAATCAGTTTATTAAGAAGAAAGTAGATGGAATGTAACATCATTACAAAATATCAAATCTTTTTCAATATCATTTTGAAGTTAAATAAATATCTGCAATTTATTTCTATGCTTTAACAAAATATACATTTGAAGTTTGACTTAATAAGTAACTGTAACCAGCATAAAATTACTTAATAAGAGTTAAGCAACAAATTTTTTAATTTGCATCATTTCGCAAAATGATTGCTGCTAACAGGGTAAAATATAACGAAATAACGTATGTTCTTAAGAGATGAATTCATGAAATAATTTTTTAAAAAATGATTAATTATTTCCTGAATCTTTCTCCGGTTTATAATTTCAAACAAACAATCTAAGACATTTATAGAAAGAAGCTCCCTACTTATTCCAGCATTTCGCAAGATACAAAAAAATCGTGATGATTGTTTTTAATAGGGTTGCCGACATTTTATAGCACGTGTAAGTCTGGATTACTCATGACACATTTTTTTCCTTCTAGTAACAAAAAGTAACAAAATAATAAAGATCGAATTCCAGCTTGAGGGATTCCTTCTCAATCACAGAGAGAATTCACATGATTGACTTAGCATCTGGCTTTATTTATTTTTATCCAAAAAGGCCTTAAAAATCTAAAAGGATCTTAAAAATGTTGACTCTTGATTAAGATTTCCATTTATTTCTCCAAATGGTCGCCAAAGTTTGAGGGGTCAGTGATCTGATATCCTTTCATTATCGAATAAAATATGAAAAAAAAAATCGTCCTTTTTTTCGAGGTTAATTGCTTTACTATGAGCAACATCACAGATTTTTATCCGTGCTTGTTCTTCTAACTTAAGCCAATCGGCCACTTGTATTCGCAATGACGAGACAAATGTGTGAATGACTTATAATTTAAATTTTTACAGCGTAATTCTATGAAGTGATTTTTAAATTTGTAAAATACAATATTGAATTAAAAACTAAATTTACTTTTTGTATTGGAACTAATTATTTGACAAGGGTATGTTAAAAGCTACTTTAGAGAAATTTTCAAGCAAAATATTTAATCTTATAAGAGGAATATTATTAAAAAGTAGTATTGAGGATCAATGAGATATTGTTAAAACTAATATCGTACTTACCATAAAGCTTTTTCAATGAAGATGTGTTTTATTTGCAATACATATTTTTAATAATAGACATTACAAGCTATTAGAAAAAATAATTTTTTCAATTTCTCAAGGAATTATAAACAGGTAGATATATGAGCTCATGTTGTCTTTGTTTTTAATGAAATCATTTTTCTATTACTATGCAGTAACAAGATTTAAAATATTAAATTGTTATTTCATAATTTTTAACGATTTTCTTTTTTCTAAGAGAACCAAGCATATGAGTATCTGTATTGGAATTTGAATAGGTTTTTATATTTATGTTTCCTATATCGAATAATAAAATATTTTCTAATAATTATTGAATAGTTACAAATTCTTAAAATCTTAGTCTAAATAACGGGCAGAATATAAAAAAATCACTGCATTTAAAATTCAAAAAATAGTAAAATATTTTGATTTAAAAAAATTTTTTAATTCGATAGCTTCCTCTTGAATAAAAAAGTTGTACATCCCGACAATTTAATAAAAAAGCACCTAACAAAAAAAGACGTTAAAAATTTGAAAACAGTTTCCCTTTTTTCCATTTTTTATAGGAAGGATTCAGTTTCTTTAAGAATTTTAAAGATATCCTTTTACTTAAAATTATCTAAAGTTTGAGATAACTTTATGAAGTGTCAAAATATTGACAAAATAAGAGCAATAGACTTAAGCGTGTTCACTGAAGAAAATTAGTTCCGTTTCAAAGGGTTTAGAATTTCTCTAAAGAAAAAAGTTTCATCAAATTTGCTCGTGCCGCCGTATACTTGACATAATCACTTTATTTTTGATAAATTCAATAAAGCGATTTTTCATTTTGTGGCAGGGATAATAACGGACAATTTCATTTTGAAAATGACTACACTATTCTAACACTCCACAAGGTCGTTCTATCTTTGGAACCAATAAATACGATTCGTTATTTTAATAAAATTAAAGATATTTTGATACCATGTTGAAAGTAAGAGAAGTTTTTTTTTTGTAAGCAGTATCGTTAACTTCCATGATTTCTTATAAGTATTTCTCTATCACTGCAATTCATTTTCGTTCACTACAATATAAACGATATGTTATTACGTTCATTACAATATTTAAGATTATTACCTTTCACTACAATTTATATTCGATAGTACTCAAACAAAGAAAATAAGACGAAAGCGCTTGATCTCTTGATGTAAAATTCGTATTGAAATTTTATAATTATCAGCTTTTGTTCGGATTTTTGGATCGGTTGTTCAGACTTTCGGATTTCGCATCCTTGAAAATATCTTATCAAAACTCAAACAAACAATGAATTTGTAATTGCTGTTACTAACATTTTGATATATTACTTGATTTTATTATAAGAAGTTACTAAGTCATATATTCTTATTGGAGATAAGGATAAAAGTAGGTTGATAATTATAAGATCAATTCTATAATATATTGATTGCATTTTAATTTTAATTTTTGATATTGACTTTTTCTCTTTTCTAATAATGTTCACCTTTTTTTTTGAGAAATCAAAAGTTTACTTAAGAAAATCCTGTTTTTAATTTTTATCAATTTATTAAAATTAACTAATTAAATTTATATATATGAGATTATTTTTAGAAAGGAAATTACAAGTTATATAAATACAAGCAAAAGTCTCAAAATAAAAATTAAGAACTTAAATTCATATCATAATTTTCAATACTTGTAAATATCAAACGGTGATAAAAAATTACATTTCAATGAAACATGTTGCTAATAATGGTGTTCAAGGACATGTGTTATTAAGTCTAAATTCAATAGTTATTTTAAGTAACTACTTTAGTTTTGAATTTTTATAGCATTAGATTAGTTTTAGAAAGAAAATTAACAACTATAAAGAATAAAAAAGTGTTAAGTAAAGAACTAATTAAAATTAAAAAGGGTTTTATTGTTTTTTAATACTTCATAAAGGATGAAGAATAAATGAACAGACAGCTAAAACATCTACTCAAAAGAATGTTTGAAATAAAACGAAAAATGTTAGCAGCTATGAGATATAACTTAAATAACAAATAAAATAAATTCCAACTGAAATATCTTTAAAATGTTAATATTTACATTTGAAATGAAAGCAAGGTCTGATAATTACTGTTATTAATTTTGAATGAAGAGAAAGATCCCAGAACCTCCGTTGTTTCAGGAAAACTTATCAAATGTTAAATAAAATTTCTCAACTGTGCATAAAATCTCAAATCGCCCTCATGCATTTGGGGAGGCCTGGTGTTTATATAACAAATCAAAACAAAAATACACAGCCTCATTTTAAATAAAAAAAGAAAGAAAAGCATACTCTTTATTTACATTAACTTTTTTTTATATTCCCACGGGTGTTTTAATTCTTTGTGTAGCTTTTACTAGTTACAAAAATCAATATCGAATCTTGAACGAGGATAGCTAATGATGTCAACCAACAAACTAGATCCGTCCAATGAAAGGAAATAAATTGGCAGAAAAAACTACAATTTTATTCAGGAAAATTACCGTAATCAATGCAAAATACATTAATGAATGTATTAACACATAAGATGAGATAATCAAATTATATTACTTGCCTTAGTTTTGAAGAGAAAATATTCTATTAAGTTACATTTTGTTTTCCCTTTCATAAATAAATATTTGAATGTTTAGATATTATCTTTTTTCTTTATTACGAACTATTTTATGTAATAAATTTATCGATCTCTAATGATCATTAAAAAAATGTGAGTCGAGAATTGCTTATATACTCATGTGAATGTGTTATCTTTCTATTCGTATAGAACTCGTATTTTTGATGAGTGTTATATTTTGAATATGTACAGGAATTTTATAATTATACGATTGCCAAAATTGAAAATTTTAAAACTATTTATGAGAATAACTTGATATTTTCTCAGAACAGTAGTGAAGTAATGCAGTTTTTTTTGTCAAAGGAAAAATGCTGATCCAAAATGTATTGATCCAAATGTCGATAGAAGGCACTGAAAATGTTCATACTGTCTGGGGATACGAGATATGCGCACCGGAGACATAGCTTCCGTAACGATACAAAACGCCAGTTATTTACTTGAATATTTCACCATGACTCTTATTATGAAGAATTGTGCTCTGCTCTTGAAGCTTTTTTATAAGAACGATGACCATGCACTTACAGCTATCAGGTAGTTTCAGACATTAAAATTCATAAAATGGGGTTCAGAAACCATAAATAGACTGCAAAAAATTAATTTCTAAATTCGAAGATATCAGTTCATTTGACTTAAAACGTAGGTTGAGGAAGGAAACAGTTGAAGATGTGGCTACAGGCTATAGATGTGGCTACAGGCTATAGATGTGGCTACAGGCTATAGATGTGGCTACAGGCTATAGATGTGGCTGGATGCTGGATATGTCAATCAGCATGGTGCGTGAAGACCCTACGAGACTTCTTGGGCTATTATCCGTGCAAGACAACTCATGTCCAGCAGTTACTACCTACTGACTTGGGAGAACATGAATCTTTTGCCAAACGATTTCTTGCCTGAATAAAAGTGGACAACGGATGTCCATGGAAAATTCTGTGGTCTGAAGATGCCCTTTTCCATTTGCACGATTCTGTAAATACGCAAAATTGCAGGGTATTGCTTACCGACATTCTTTTCTAATTACAGCTATTACCTCTTCTGTCTGAAAAGGTCACTGTGTGTTGTGGAATAACGGCAGGTTTATCGTCTGTCCATTTCTCTTCGAGGAAATCCCACCTCCTGGGCCCATTATCTACATCGATGCTGGTAAGCATATTTGTGTAACCATGTCCATCCGTCCCTTTAGCAACTTCAGTATGTTTCCCGCACAATATGTATGCAAGATGTCGTTCAACCGCATATTGATACTTCTGTGAGCAGATGTTAAATGCTCAGTTTGGAAATAAAATGATAAGCCGCTATTTCCCAACAACGTAGTCGTCACATTTCTCCGGTGTGAGTCCGTGCGATTTCTGGATTGAAAGGGGAGGGGATCTGAAGATTTTAGTTTATAACGGACAAGCAATATTCCTGTATTTAGTGAATCCATTTCTGATTTTTCTCCTCACAACGTCATCTATCAAGCACACGTTGGAACTATTTTTTTCCTTCTCCAAACAAAATTACATTTATTCTCGATTGCTTTGGTAAAATATCGTCATTGTGACGAGTAATTTTAAAATTATTGAATTTTGAAATTGTAACTTTAATTATAATCAGATTGTATCTAGAGTAAGACGAAATGTGCACCTTGAAGTGACCGTTGAAATTTTAATTAATAATTGAGTAGTATTTTTTTAGAATAACTCCAAAAATGATGTTGCACAAAGCTCATCTTTATTCCATTTTAAAATTTAAAAGGGGTCCTTTTGATTATATTAATTTAGTTACCATACAATTTATGATTGAATTTTGACAGTTAAAAACAGTTTTTGCGATATTGCCACAATACATCTCGTTGTTAATATGAAAATTAAACCATTTCATTGATCCTTCAAAAGATTATTGGCATTCATTCCTTTTATTGATGAAAAATAGGAAATATAAGTTATGTTCATTTTAAGCTCATTTCCGAAAAGAAGCTCTAATAAAAAAATAACTTCATTAAAAGGACAGCATACATATTGATATAATTTACATAAATGTTTAAGTTTTATCAGCACTGTGATACCATGGATCTCGTCTCCATAAAGAATGTTCAATGCACAAAGAAACAATTTGTTCAGGGAATCGTGAACAATAAAGTGTGCATAAGAGTGTTAACTAAAATTAAATACAATCAATCTGTTGAGGTAAGTTCATAAGCCAGCTAACATCTACGGGACATGAGTAAGTGCTTTTGTCTATGTCTTTGTTACGAAGCTGCTAATTAAAAGGCCCCAAGTTCTATTCCCAGCCAACAAAAACTACTACATTGGTGACCTCAGACAAGGAATCTTCAACCTTCAAATGCAACCTTCGTGACGCCCTCTACTAGTAGTCACCATAACAAACTTTCGTAGCCCGCCATAAAGCTTGGAGCGATTAAAACGTTCGTCCCCCGCCAAAAACACTTGGTGCGATAGCATCGTTCGTCTCACCCCCGATTCACTGGAGGGGTAGTAATGTTCTGGTAAGTTCATAAGCTAGATAACATTTACGGGATATGATCAATTTATTTTGTTTAGTGGCTATGTTACAAGGCTTCTCGTCAATAGGCTCCGAGATCTATTTTGAGCCACCACCACCATCCACAAATCTATTTCCAGGCGACTAGATTAATAATATATAAATGTCATTAAATTGTGGAAAATAAATAATCTAATGAACGATTAAGCTATTATCCGTTTGACCTTTACTTACAGAATATGATCTGTTTTGTCTTAAATTTCATATCTATTTATTATAAAGATGAGTTTTTATTTGAGTTATATTTATAACAGAGATGAGTGTGTGAGTGTACGGTTATATATTAGCTCTCTTTAGGCTTGATTGTTAGATCTAGAGTTAGATTTTTTTCACGTATCCTTAATGCTAATAAATATTTGTTAACATTTATTCTGAAGAAAAAGTATGTTTCCATAATATTAAATATATGAATATTTTTCCCAATCCCTCCACATGCATTCAATACATTCCATTTCACTTCAATTTATTCATTTCACAAAATTTTAGTTACATAATATTACATCATTGAAGGGGAGAAACATATTTTCAGAACAACAGAAAATCTGCAGTCCAATTACGTTTCCTCGAAGAAAATTTTGTTCAACAAGAAGAACAAAAGCAATCGAAATTGTTTTCATAATGAAACTTTTATGTTGTAAAAGTAGGGAAAGTTTTTAAAAAAAATCAATAATGAAAAGTAATTGGGCAAAACATAAAAAATCTTCTATATTCATTTCAAACAAGCTGAGTATATCTGAACTTGCTTGGCCGATTTTATATAGAGGAAGCGTAATGAAACTAATTTGAGATAAAATACATATTAAATTTACTTTGGAACATTCATTGTACAAACTGAATTTTTGCTTCGTTTTTGAAACGAGCATTGTACTGTTCACGGCATTTTGATTCAGTTTTAAATGTCGAACAACCAATTATATTTATAGTTTTTGCATTGACTTGTTATAAACATTTTAAAATAAATTGAAATATTTAATGAAAGACTTTATTTTATTATTAAACGTAAGTTTTATATTGAATGTTGAAAAAGTGTTGCACAATAAGTCAAATATATATATGTATGGAAGTTAATGTCTTTCTGTTATGGTGTAAAGTTCATTTAAAAAATATAATCAATTATTGAAAATTTCTCCAAATTGCATGATTAAATTATTTCAAACATATTAGTACAAAAGTGATGCAACTAAAAGTTTATTTAAATAATTTTTTTTTGTAAAAGTCTGCAAACTTTTTATATTTTTCAATTTTGCACTAAAATACAATTGAAAAAAAAAACACTACATTAATTAATTTTCATTTGTGCTTCCAATATTGGAAGGAATACAGATTTTTATTTTTAAAAAGTTACAAAACAAAAGCTTTGCCTCTAAATTTTTGTTCTTAATTTTGTTGAAAATTTAAAAATTATATTATTTCTTTCCAACGCTAGGAAAAAAATCTATTTTTCTATCTAATCTTTATATACTGGATTATTTTGACTTATGAATAAAAATTATTTTATTTTATTTTAATATTATAAAGAATTAAAATGTCAATATTTTTTAAAGATTTTTATACGTTTTACTGAGATTTATTATTTATCAGATAGCAATTACAGAGCTAAAATAGCAATAGATGTTAAATTAAAATAACAAAAATATCAATGGGATTCCTGAAATTAAAAGTAATATTGCTCAGAAATAAAAAAAAATAGAATAAAATTCGCATTACAGATAAATATTTTGAATTTGTCAAAATTCAAAGTATTTATCTTTAATCTAATTCTTATCAAAATATTTATTATTTGTCAAAATTCAAAATATTTATCTGTCATTTGATATTTTCGTCAAAATTCATTTTTTACCTTTCTTAAAGATAGAGTCAGTAATTGCAGTTTTTCATTTTCAGAAAAATTCTTCATAATAAAATGATTAGTAAGGAAATGTATATTAAAATTGAATTCAATTTATATACTAATAAATAAAGGAAAGATAAGAATTTTTTTTTGGATTTGAAAATTCTGCATTAAAGGCATTCAAACTACTAAATACGAAATTTTAAATAATAAATATTAATTCAAACTTCTATCACTGTATAAACCTTTTCAATCACTCTGAAAAAACAGCAATTTACTCATTTAATTTTTTATTCTTAAGTAGATTTTTTTTAAATCAAAGTTTGAATAAATACTTCATCTTCCCTGAAAAAGCAATTTTATTTCATTTTTTAAGTTTTTCCTCGCCAATTTAAGATTTAAATTAATGTGTCTTCCATATGTCAAACTTGCATATTAGAAAATTGACTTTTATTTGATTATGGCGTTTTACAATAATTCATTATTATTAATTTATATCCTAATTTACCATTATTGTTGAAATTATAGATTGTTTGACAGCTTCACATGAAAAATATGATGCGAATCTCATTCCACTCATTTATTTATCACGAAAATGCTTTAAATCTATCGTTAATCAAAGGTTCATATAATAAAGCTTATGTGAACGCCAGAGAGATATCAACTGCGAGAATTCTGATCTTTTTGTTGAATATGAGTGAATGAATATACGAATTTGCTGCTTTGTCCAATAGAGATGCTCGCCCGAATGAGTTTAGAGACAAGTGAAGTTTCTTCAAAATGTTTAAAGAACGTCTAAGCCTATGTTAGCTTAAAAGCAATCTGCCAAGAGTGATATTATTTTGAATAGCAATGCCTTAAAACCCCGGGATGTAGTTGTGCTTGTTTGAGGAGGGAATAGAAATATTTTATCTTTAAAAATCATAAAACTATAATTGGAGATACAACTAAAATTTTATTGCAAATGAAATAAAATATTTTTTTAAATTTAAAATCCTATTTCTGAACTTAAAATAATTTTAGCTGTGCAATCTATTTGTGATGCAATCTTACTTCGATGAATTGGAAATCTAAAATATCGGATAAAATAGTTTTTATATAAAAGTTCCTGTCTTTATAACGGAATAAAAATTGTTTCACACATTTCTCAAAAATTGAGTTTAGAAAATTCGAAAATCTCTCTTATTCCCTGTTTCAGTTTTATTGTTCTTGAAGTCGCATTTGAAATTCAAATATTTTAGTCTTAAAAGAAATCAGTTTTTACTATAAAGAAAATTTTATTTATTTTCTTACAATTTTTCTATTATTATCCATACAGCAACAGATGAAACAAAAAAAGTGCTTTGATTCAGAGTGTGCCTTCTAATTATTTAAATTTCGAAGTTTGCACCCAATTTCCCAACTGACAAGTAAAATAAATAGTAACTCAGTTTTACAAATATTTCTACTTGTATGTAAGAAAAGTTACGAAAACTTCGCTTACTCAACTCAAACTGTTAAACTTAATTTACAGTTTCTTGTGGAAAGTCCTATTAAAACAAAAACACATTTTTACATTTTTATGGCTGTGAAGATTATGCGTCTAACATTTTTGGCAATATGTTGTTAAAAGCAAGAGGCTAAAATGTATTCCAGACAGAAATTTTAAAACATTTCAAACTTGAGTTTTAAAATATTCCAAAGTTATCGAAAAGAAAAGAAACTACAACATTGACAGTTTGATAAAAAAAAATATATAGTTGCAGAACATAACATATCATGAAAAGATAAAAATATAAAACCATATTTTTAACAAATAAAAATATAAAGATCTGAAGGTGTCGGGTTTATTAAAATATATTCTACTTGGTCTGTAACTATTGTAGAAAATTCTTTAAAGCAATAAAAATTTTATATATATTTTTAGAAAATAACATTTACGCAATGGGGAATACTCAATGACCTACTTGCAAATAATGAAAGAAAGTTTTCGATTTTTAATACTATGAAATCCGATGCAAATATACTTTGATAATTAGAAATATAAATACAAATTTTTAAAAAAGAATTTTAATTATATAAAAAAATTTACGAGAACATTCGTCGATAAAATAATTTTTCTATCATTTTGAGATTGGAAAAAATTCTTTTATGGTAAAAAATTTAGTTAACAGTGGGTCTTTTTTTAAAAAATACATTGGGTATAATTTTTTACTTGAAACTATTTTTGTAATAAAATTGAAATCATTTTCTTCAAATATTTAGCCACATGCTTCTCTTCTGACACTTAACAATTTTCAACTAGTTAAGCAATTGGAACGCGCAGTTACATCGCTAGGCAAGGCAGTTTTATTTATGATTTATATGAAATATTAAATTAATATATAAATAAATACTTTTTACATCATGTTAAAAATATATTTGGCAAATAATCAGTCAATTTATACAATGAAAACCTGAAAATTTTGCATTGAATTTTTTAGTAACACTATTTATTTTTATCGCTCTTAACAATCATTTTAAAATTACAAAAATATGCTATATTTAAGGATTTCATTAAAACTTTTTAGCAAAAATAAAATAATAAGAAATTAAACTTGTTACAAAATAAACAATATAAAAATGCCCATTATTTATTAGAATTCTAAATATTTAATTATTCAATTAAGTTAATTTCATAAAATTCAATACTTATTGTTTTTTCCTTATTTAACATTTGATAACTGCAATTCTTATATTCAAAATTTGGGAAGTTTTTTACAGGTATAATAAGAAAGTTCTGATTTTTTTCCCCATGAAATGTTTCAAAAAATTATTATATTTTGTTAAAAGTAATAATTGTATTTTAATAAGCATTAATTTAGATAATAAGTTAAATTAGAAAATTTCAAATTATGCATACAATTTCATTTTAAGCCATTAAAATATGCATAAAAAGCTGAGAAAATAAGGCATAAGAAGGCAATTGAATTTATAAAAAAAAAGAGTTAAGCCTCATAATTAAGGTTTTTATTCCTTTTGAGATTTTTTCATTGTTAATTTTAATGACATTCTAACTAATTTTTTTAGTAAGTTCTATTGTTTGTCTATTGATAACTAAAGTTCTTTTTAAATACAGAAATATGTAAAAAATGTATTCATAAAAAATGCAATGTAAACATTGCGAGATGTGCACTCAGAAATACGTCTGGAGAATTTTCAGGTTTAATGATGGATTTAAAAGTTTCTCTCGGATATCATGTAATTTACTTTCGTTTCAGCAAATCCTTTGATGAAAGTTTCATTTTTTATCAGTTTTTTAATATGCTCTTGAGATTCGAACAGAAAAGAAACACGATACTTTATTTAAATAAAAGTATCTAATCCTGATTCCATCAAAATCTAGAAGTAGGATGCTCTATCGAAACATTTTTTTTTCTTTAAATTTTCGTTTTTTTTTTTTTTTTTTTTTTTTTTTAAGAATGATAATTTTAAACTTTGCTTTTGTTCCATGAGAAAAATGTAACATAAATGTGACAATTGCTTATTTATGAAAATAAATGTAAAGGGATCCTTAACACGCAACATTGCACCATTTTTACTTTTTAATATTCTAAATATATTGAGATAAATTAATTTAATCGTTAAAAATTTCAAACTCGAGATTTTTACCAATCTCCATCTTTCCGATCTTCCAAAATTGGAAAAATACTTTTCTTTTGGGGGGCGGATTTATTCTGTTCTGCCTGGGTCACAATAACATAAAAACTTTTTGTATTAATTGAATGACATTTTCAATGTTGTCTTGGCATCAAATTTGTAAAAAAAATTCAAATTTTCATGATATACATTTAGAGAAAATCTGTTTCTTTGGTTGTTGTAATATAAAGGAACATGTTAACTACAAAATGTAATACGCTAGATAGCTAAAATTTGGTTCATTGTTTTAGTATCTAATACTCAGATGCATATCAGATGTAAAAACAAATCTGTTAACATTTTGACCTCCCCCTTTTTGTATAATCTCATTCACTTTTAATATTTCAAACAGGAAGTGATTTAGATAAATACAACTAGATTGCCTAAAATTCAAGATTTGTATCAAATTTTGATTTTAATTGGACAAAAAATAATTCAAAATGCGTACTCTGTTTTCTTCATTATAAAGCAAAATGTTTATGTTCAGGAATTCTAAAGTTAAAATTTAAACACAAGCGCCTCAAATATCACATTTATTTAAACAGAAAGAGATATCAGCTTTATTAAGCAATGCACGAAGAAGCCTCATAGAAGATCCTGTAATAAACTAGAAAATAAATGTATGAAACCTGGTCCCTTATTTTTTTTATATAAATATCAACGAAATACAATTGGAATTTTTATTACAAAAATTCTTCAATCTTTTTCTTTTTGTTGTGTACAAGGGGTGTTCAAATGAAAAGGTCAGAAATGATGTTGGGGATATAAATGAAGATTTTTTTCAAAGTATACGCCATAGGTCTGAGCACAACGATCCCATTGCTTTACGAGCCGAAGGATTCGTTGATCCCAGAATCCCTGTAATCGTAACGAGACCCAGTCCTTAACAGTGTCCTTGAGTTCGTCATCCGAGTTCAAGCACTTCCCTTTCATATGTTTTTTCAGGGAACCAAACAAATGAAAATCGCTTGGTGACATGTTCCACTTGTAGGGCGGAGGATCGAACTACTCCCACTTGAACTTGGCCCATTTCACGTGTGTGAACCTTGAAACCTGTAGACGCTCGTTATCATGGAGCAGAACTTCACCCTCCGTGAGTAGCATCGTCTTTTCTTCTTGATTGACCTGCATAGACTCTAATCGCATCCTTAGATATCTCACTACGTTGTCCCACGGCCTCATAGGAAAATGTTTAAATAATTATGTTGTTACGACATTTCGTACCTTTTTATTTGAATACCATTTGTATTACTTTTCCACTGAAGGTTACTTTAATTATAATGCTACATTTGTCAATGAAATTTATAAAAGTTATATAAACTTGTCTTTAGGGTATCTTACATGAGAACACAATCAAATCTTTTTCTTATTTTTTTGCATTTTTATCTCACAAATCCTCTGCCAGATAGCGAGTTTTTCATCCTCGTTGTAGAACATCTTATTGCATGAAACGGGAGGTCTAGTCGTTCTACTGAAGTGTTCTTCCAAAAGGTTCTTAGTTGTTCGAAGTAAATATTTGCTGGTATCTTATATTGAATTTTCTTCTTACAGAAAGGATATTGGAATTTTATCATTTTTTTTTGTTCATTCACAAAGGAAATTTCTTTCATAAAGAAAAGAAGGAAATAACTAAATAAATTTTTATGTTTTATGTTTTTATGTTATAATAATATATTTTAATGCAAACATTTATCTAGTTTGTTGCATACTTTTCTTTATTTTATTCTTTTTTGTATGAAGAGAATATTATAATGAAGTTTCTTTTACTGATTTCCTATTATGTAAAAAATTTAAAAAGTGTAAATTTCCATATTTTTATATCAATGAATATTAACATAATTTAATTATTGAAAAATATAATTACTTTTTCAAATTTTTTTAGTCGCAAAAAAGGATGATCTCTAGTGAAGAATTAGTCAAACCGTTTAATTAACAATATTTATTAACCTTCGAATTATTTGCATCATTAGAACGGGTTTAAAGTTTTAAAATCATATCAAATAACATTTCATTCCTTACGACTGCCTAATATTCTGAATATCCATGATTATGTTTAAATATGAACTTTAAAGTAATATTTAAAAATATTCATTAAAATTAATATTTTAAATATATTATAAAATTTCAACAAAGTTTGAAATTTATTATACTGAATAGAAATGTTTACACGCAAGATAGACTACTTATTGACCAAAAAAATGTTTTTTTTTTTTTTGCATGAATTATAATCAGAAAATATAATTTCTTTAAGCAAATTACAAGAAAGGCGATTGAAAAAATCTATTAATACGATAAAAATACTAATTTAAGTCGCTTTGAAAATCAAATTTTTTGAAGAAAATACTGAAGGAAAATCAGTTAATGAATAAGCCTTAATTTTCCTCATTTTGTTACAGTTAAACATTACAACCAAAGAAACTAATCAAATTATTTGAAAGAATAAATTTTAAGCATTTTCTTAAGTCAATGTTAAGAGAAAAAATTGTATTTTTCTTTTTGTGTCTCTGAATATATTTTTGTTTACTTTAAAGAATATACCTTAATCTGTGATAATTTGCAGAAAAATAAAAAACCGAAAATTAGGAAAATTGATCATTATTTAACTTAGATCTAAAAATAATTTTATCTTAATAATTATCATATAAATTTTAATCAAATCAAGAAATTAAAAGTTATAAATTACAAAAGAATACAGATTAACAAATTATATTCCACAAATTTATGTAGATAAAATATTGTAGAGTTTCTATTTTTCTTGACAATTTGTAAAGATTTTGTTGGATGTAATTTAACTCTCTCTGGGATGCCATAAAAAAGTATATCTAACTTGAATTAAAGAAAAAATATTCGAGCTCATATTTGGTTATTTCTTTAATGTTCATTTATTAAAACTACACAGTAAATTGCATATTTAGAGAAATATGAATAAACTTTCAGATCTAATTACCTAACTATTGTATTTTTTCTATGCTAAAATATAGAGAGAAATTTTAATTAAAACTAGTAACTACATATTGTATTTAATGCACAATTGAAAACATTGTTTATAAAACAGTCACAAAAAATGGACGTTATCTATCTCAAAGTTTATGTTTTGTATTATCAGGATTACTAATATCACTCAATTTATATGAATCCCAGATTCTACGCAATAAAGTAGATATTCTAAACAAAAGCTAGGAGCTAACAACCATTTTTTTAAATCGACTCATTTTCAATTTAGGGAATATAACAACATTGTCGTTACTTTGGCTATATACATTGTTACGAACCTGTGGTTTTGTTTTCCCGCGCTAATACTGTCATCGTGAGGAAGACAGATTGACAGTAATCTGTATTGAATAGTAAATGGGTGTGACGTCAGATGACCCAGTGCTTGGTGACAAAATTGATGACGAATTTGGCGACTTTGGTGACAAAGGGAAAAGTACCCGTAAGATCGAGAATTTTCCCGATCCTTCCATTAGGAGCCGAGATACATCGAAAATGCTCCTGATTGGTCCAGGAGGTTTAGCCCCTCCTTCCTCCACTATATTGAAAGCCATTAGAAGCGGCGGTGTGAATCAAGCGAGAAGCAGCACAGTTGAAAAAGGAAAGGAGAAGATCTGGAGAAGGATCAATCGAGGAATCAAGTCGAAGGACAGCAGTAGAGAGGAGCCGAAGTTGAACGGTCTTGTGTTTAACGAAGAAAACAAGAAGAACGATGGAGTTGAATCGAAAATATCTAAACTGAGAGGTCCTGGAAGCAAAGCTCTGAACGGAGGACTGCTGTGTGGTATATTCTGATGAAGCCTGTGTCATTGTGTCATCGTCGTTAACGTAGCTGTCCTGAACTGAGGAGTAATTCCGTTGTGCGAAGTAATGAATCGGAAGGAAGGCAAGAATAGACAGAGGAATAGTTTCAGCCTAATCCGGAGAGACCTACCTGAGAGTAGAAAAGAATCCCTTAAAGATTCCCTCTCCTGATAAAACCTGTCTGGCCGCTTTGCAAGCTATGGGCATTGTCACTACGGAATTTCTACCTGTGGAATACTGTTGCTATTGTAGGCTACTATCTGCAGTGTGCTGTCCTGTGTGTTCGTCTCGGCTGTATATAGTTGTCGCCTGTACATAGTTGTGCTGTCAATATTTGTCGTCTTAGTGCTGTCCTGCCTTCGTCCTGTCATTAAACGTCTGTGTTGTGTCGTCTACTGAAGGACTGATCATTGTCTGTGTGTCATCATCTCTAACAGCATACACACCCACTATACAAGGTAAAAAAAAAACATGGGATCCTTAACAATATATATATATATATATATATATATATATATATATATATAGTTACTGACGTGAAGTTTTGAACATCACCGTCTCATATGAATCTTGTTTCGGAGAAGTGTTCCTTCAATGCCGGGTCACTGGTGGGCAAATCAGGACTGTATATGGAATGGTTCCAGGCCTTCCACTTAAACATTTGCAGCAAACACTATACCCGCTTCAAACGAACGGCATCATTTAGTCACCTGTTGTCTACTCATTACCTTGCCCCCGTTCACATCAACGATTTGTAAACGAATGTCCAACGGGGACGCAATTTTGACCCAGTAAAACAGAGCTTTATCTCACTATCGCTTTGTTATTTTAACAAGTATATTAGACAAGTAAAATTTTTAAATGAAAAAATTTCATTAAAATAAAACTTTAATTTTAAAACTGAAGAATAAAAGAAAGAGAATTGAAACTAAGAATTGATGCTATGAAACTGAAAAAGAAGCATATTACCGTCATACCGTTTATTCATAAATCTTAAATTGCCTCTTATAAAGAGAAAACATTTAACTTTTTCTAAATATTACAATTTGATTTAATTATTACCAAACTAATTTCAAAATCAATTCAAACCGATTTCATAATTTATAATTTGTCAAACATAAGGATATATTAAGGAAAAACTATCTCTGTTTCAAAACTGACTTGTAACAGTTTATATGTTACACTCATAAGATTATTCAAACAGATCCAATGAAGTCTCTGCATTACATCTCCGTGATCTATTTCACCGGGAAAGTCGATTGTATTTTCTAAAAAAATTATACTTAGAATTGTGTGTATTAAGGAAATTAAATCGTAAATAGACATTAAAATAGCGTAATTTTAGTAGTTGTTGAAGGTTCTGTTTATTGAGTAAACAATCTATCTCAATGGATTCAAAACACAAAACGTCATTATTATATTTAGAACGTATTTTTTGGTTAATCCTTCTATTAACTATTACGATGTAGTAATTACTTGTCGAATTTCCCATAAACTACGCAATTAAAAAACCAGGGACCAGAATAGCCTGATTGGTAAGGAGTTGGACTCGCATCCATTGGGTTGTGAGTTCGAACTCAGTCGGCCGAAAACTCCCTTTGTATGTGTTAGTTGGTGAACATATAAATCTGCCATTATCCCGACGGTCTCTACATCGAGACAATGTAACTGGCAATGCTGGTTCAGAGATTATTGCCCTCTGAACTAGATTTAAATTTCGAATTGTGAATGAAATGCATGGATGAAATTCTCCCCGTAAAAAGTATAGTGATACATGAGCAGCTAAAACGTTTTCTAGGCTCTAAATGGCGCTACTAAAAAACAAGAGACGCTGTCTTAGCTTATAGTCGCTGTTTCCGTCAACGGCCTAGCCTATAACACGTGCTATCAGAAACAACAACATTAAATCCTTCGTCAGATAATACTGATTGCGAATAATATTTTCAGGAAATATAAATGGTTTTCTAAAATTCAGGGGAAAACTGCATGGAGTTAAATTTTATACATTTTGAAGAAAATTTGAAAAGTTTATTGGATTGTTTTTATTTTTTATTCCAAGTTAATTGATTTCGCACAATATTGTTTTCGGATATTATATTAAAAATTTTTTATTAAATATTTCAATAATTAAATTTTTATTAAAATATCAAATGGCCTGTCTTGTTGGCCCAAATACAAATATGCACTATCATTTTATGATTAGTAGATATCAAATTTGCACTATAGTTAGTAAATAAGTTATATTTATCTGATTTCATGAACTGTTATTAAACGTAACTATATATATAATAAAAACTATTATTTCAAAAATTTATACTTTTTATACAAGTTTTTTAAATGTTTCCTAATGAGTTGTAAAAAAAGTGGGAGTATTTAATTTTTAAATGTTAACAGCTATGTTTTTAAAAAAAACGACAAAAAAATACACTCCTGGTAATGCGGACATGATGTTTTTATTTTAAAGAATTCAATGCAAATTCATACTTTTTTAAATCTACCATTGTTCTGATACAAAATATTTTTCTGGGCTTGTTAATAGATGGAAGATAAAAAGTGTTTTTATATTGATTGAAAAAGATAAATAAAAATGCGTTTTCTCTTTTTTTGACATTTGTAAAAAACACTTCTGAGTTTTGCGTATTAAGATTACCAGGATTACCTTCATTAGTGAATTTTAGGATGGTTGACGAAGAGGTTAATTAAAAAAATTAACAATAAAAAATTGAAAAAACTTTCCTAATCATTAGTAAGTAATTATTTTTAAAGAACAAATGAAAAGCATCATCAAAGTTTCGATTGTACCCATGAATATCTCTAGAGATTTTAAGCGCATTTTGTATTTACTAAATGTGGCGTCCTTTGCAACATAAGGAAGCATGTGATATCTAAATCAATCATTAAGAGAAACTTAAAAGTATATTTTTGTATTTTGTGAGAGCAATGATCTACATGAAGTAGGACTTATAAATGAAGTACATGAAGTAGGATTTACACAAATAATTATTTAAGAATATAATAATTATTAAGATAAATAATCATTATTAAGAATATCAAGAATATATTGAATCGTTCTAAATAAATTATTAAGAGAAACTTCAAAAGTATATTTTCTAAATTTAAGAGATAAATTATATATATGAAAAAGACATATAAAGCTAATCTTACAGAAACAATTATTTATGAATTTCTTACGGTGGAAAAATATACAGAATTAATCTTTAAAAAATTTATTTGAAGAAAAAAAAAAGAAAATTTTGCAAAAATTGAAATGATACAAAAAACGCTCAGAATGAATGTGCCAAAACCAATTACACTCAAAATATATTTATATCAAAAAGTACACAAAATGTAATATTTAGCGGAAGATGAATTATTTAATTACATTATTGCCACTATAGTCCAAACCCTGAAAAATTATAATGTATCCTTCTTTATCCCAAATTCAAAGAACTCTTTAATGGTCGCAGAAACCACAGTTAAGCCTAAATTAGTAAAGTCATGTTGATTTTTTTTTTTCATTCTTAAAATCCTTTTTGCAATTTTTTCATATGAAGACCGAATTCTTTTTTATAGATTCCTTAGTTCTTTGCAAAAACATATAAGAGATCTCCGATATTGTATGCCAGTCCTTTGCTTGACAAGAACAATGACCCAGCCTTTATCGAATCCACAATACTATTTCATCACATAATAATGGGACCGTGGTGACCTGGCGGTAAGGGGTCTCGGCTTCGAAACTAGTGGGTTTCAGGTTCAAGACTCCATTCCATTTAAGAACCGCCGTGTGAGGGGGTCTCTTGCACTTTCAATCTGTCAGGCCAAATGTCCTTCCGCTGGTGTGGTGTGGAGAGGAGGTGCCTGCTCAGGTGTTGACCTCTTTATCTGACCCTGGTTTAAAATTATTAGGTCCGTCCCGAAATAGACCTAGTGTTGTTTTACAATGGGACATAAGTATAACTAAACTCGTCACATGATAATGATTTCTAATGCTCCTGAGAGCTGAAACAATTTCTTCAGGAATATCCATCCATCTTGCTTTCCACCTAAACTTTTGAGAATGTTAGAAAATAGTTCACTTTGAGCAAAATTCTGGAATCTGCGCCCCATTGTAAACGCTTTATCACAAACAGATTTAGTTAAGTAATGGCAAACAAGTGCTAGATGGGAACGAAATGATAAAGATTGAAGTCATATGATCTATCGAATGAAAACATCGTATGTGTTTTCATTGCATCTTTAATTCTAATGTCCATCTGTATTTTTAATTAATAAAAATACATGAATTATCGATCCGTTTTTAATGCGGTTGCTGAAATTGTTGATTATCAAGAATTTGTTAAGTATAAGGTGATTGTAAATCCACCTATATTTATTATATACTCATACTTTGTTATATAGCATAGCATATTATAATAATACACATTCATTATATGTCATAAATGTTGCAAATTTTTAAAATATCCACTTTTCATAATCTGATATGTTTTCCACCATTCAATAGCAAACCGAAATTTTTTCTCCATCAAGCTTTTTGTAATTTAATGCACTACATTTCTCTTATGATTTTTTTTAATATTCAAAACGATATGTCTTTATAAAATGACTGACAAATAACCAAATAAATAAAATTATTATGCCTAGTCAAGTAAGAAGGAAATCAATATCTCTGATTTAGGATCAACTTATCGGCCATTGAAAGTATTGTTAATATAATTTATAACAATCAAAAGCAGAATACTGTCCTAGTCTATTGCTCTCAACCCATCATCGATAATCCAATAATATAATAATGGGATCTTAAGAATAAGTGAAATATTAGGAGGCAAACCTCCGCAGTGATTACTGATGTGTGATCATAAAAGATTTGCTCGCCTTTTATTCCACACTCAAAAAAATTCATTTAAAAATGTCTCCTTATCATTCATATAATATATTTGTTAATTCCTTATTTCGATGTTAGAATTCTACCAGGTCGCATTCCCTCAAATATGGAATATAATTTCTACACTAAACAGTGCATAGTGTTTTAAATCGACATTTCGTCTATTCTCTAATTAAACATTTGACATAAATTTCCCAATTATATTTGTTCAACTTTTAATTAATTTATTTATGTATAATTTTAAAATGTGAGTTTGGCAAGAAATATCATACTTCTATATTCAAAATAAAAAAGAATTTTCTTTCAAAATATTTATAGAACAGTTTTTCTGTGGGTGTGACAGCTAAAGTACAACATTTTGTCACTTTATTTTTATTGATTGCTGCAGATGTCATTTGTATTTATGTACGCGATAAATATTTCGCTGCTGTTCAGTATGGACTAATCGACAATTAGATGTGTTTTCATGTTTTTCTGTATATTAATGAAGAATTTTTCTGTTCATGTATTGTGGACATCGAATAATTTTAGTTTCGCTTCTTATAAAAAGGAATAGCTATTTTCGATTGCAAGTTACTTATTTTGTTATTTTATTCCTTTCCTACTATTAGAGATGTTCTTCCTGAAACGCTGCTAGTATGCTTCAAATTATTTACCAGATATGTAATGGCCTTGTGTATATGGTGTTGATAATATGGGTCTGATAAATAGTATCTCAGAGTTATTCATATACCATTCCTTACAAATAAACCTAAACTAGCATCTGCTCTTTTCTCTCGGAAGATCTCTTCTAGTTAATCAGTGAGAAAGGAGAATGATCAAAGGTCAAAATGAACATATTGAGACTCAATTTGCCTCCTGTAATTAACCTAATATCTTACATTTTCAGTTGTCACTTAATATTTAGTTTAACATCATCACAAAGGTTTTGGAATAAGAGTTATTTATAAATTGACTCTATAGTGACTTGTTTTATTATTTATTGTAAGCTACATTATTCTTACTTTATTATTTATTGTATGCTACACTATTCTTATTTTGTTGCAAACGTTAATTTTACAATTAAATGGTAAATTAATTACTTTATCTTAGAGATATTAAGGCTTTCAATTATATTTTTAGTTATTAATATTCAGTTTTATATTCAATATTATAATAATAATAAATAACTATTGTTATAAAATCTTAATTTTCATCAAATAATAATAATGATGATGATTTTGGTTAAAACGGCTTACACAGAAGTTGTAAAAGTATTTTTTTTCTTAAATCCAAAAATTTGTGAAATTCTATGTTTTTATTTTTGTACTGCCAAATTAAAGGAATTCCTTTTTATTTTGTCTAACAACGTTTTCCTCTGAAATAGAAAAATTTACAGGTTGCTTCAAAATTCCTTAAGACAGTCTTGGAAGTTTCGCATGGCACATAACAAGACCCATTCATTTCTAGAAATATATAAATGTCAGGTGGAGGAATTAAAAAAAATAAATAGAGGAAAAACTATTCCTAAATTGTTTACCTAAAGTATTGATTAAAATTCTTCATTATAGCAATGATTCTCAAATTTTCTATAATAAAATAGCAATATAGCAATAATAAAATAAAGCATACATTTTACAAAGGATTCAGGTGTGTTTTTCACTCAAACATTCATTACAGTAAGTGAAAAATCCCAATTCTTCGACTTAAATCTGTCATCTCCCAAACTGTAAACCAATCATTCTATTAACGCTATCAGACAAGTATCACTGTTGTTAAAAAAAATTTAGAGTATTTAGTATAGCATTATTGTAGGGACGTTAGTATTTCAAAATCTGATTCATTCCAAACATTTTCATATCGCTTTCTTACAAGTTCACTCCTTACTATTACGCCCTGAGAACTTAATCCAAATTATTGAGATTACAATATGGAAGATTATTTAGCCTAATTGTAGTAAGGTACAATATGGATGATTATTTAACATAATTACTGTTAGGAACAATATAGAAAATTATTTAGTCTAAATATAGTAAGGTAGAATTTATAGTTTAACTAGTCTCATGTTACTCTTCACAATGCAAAATAACAGAAGTATTTTGAATTTTATACTTTCATAAATTCTTGGACGTAATTGAAGTTTTATTTCTTTATATTTCTATTTAAAATTTTCTACCTATTACTGAATATTATTCAGAAGTAAACAACACTCAGCAACAGAATTTTAGTTACTTATGAGCTATCGCCATTATATTATTACACTTTCTAATACAGAGCCTTTTGGACGTATACGAAATCGGAGTTGTCAATTTGGTGAGTTGTCCTAAAGTTGGCATGGTTGCGATGGAACGTGATTACAGAATTTCAACCAATGTTCTGCAAAAAGCATGGTAAAACTTACAGTAAGAATATGAAATGTATCTTTAAATTTAATTCTTGAAATAAGTAGTAAAATTGAACGAATAAATTTTAAATTCATAAAACTGATTATTTAACTTAACAAATAATATATAATAAACTAAGTACCAGAACCCTATTGAGTAAAATATAAATATTTTCTTAAAAATCTTGAAATTCTTAGCTATTATTTAATTCATAATTATTTAATAATACTCAGTATTTTCTTCATACGCTACCATTAGAAATCCCACGAAGTTGCCACAAAGGTATTGAACTATATGTGTATGATTTAAGTACATAAATATTTCTATTAAATCAATATTAGGATACTTTTAGTAAGTTTAATGCTGACCTGCGTCCTTATTGACGAAATTTACAAAAGTAAATGCAACCATCAAAACATTATAAAAATTTAATTAGATTTTTTAAGATAAAATACATTAAAATTCAAGCATTATAGCTCAACGCATGTAAATCAAATCTTACAAATTACAATTACAAAAAATTAAAAGTTTCTATTAGAATAATATAATGTGCAAGTATACCGTTACATAAAGTGCATGTGTTTTTTTTAAACGAATTTTAAAAAAAGTTTTTAAAGCTTGGAAGAAATTGCAAGAATTTCAAATAATTTTGATTAGAAACAAAGAATTCTTAAAATGAGATACAATATATCACAAAGAGCATCCTGTGATGGCTGCAAAATCATAACAAATTTTAAATACCAAAATTCTTTCATTTGCATAATAATTCCAAAATTTCCACGATTCTC
Source organism: Argiope trifasciata (assembly GCA_026543055.1). Lineage (NCBI taxonomy): Eukaryota > Metazoa > Arthropoda > Arachnida > Araneae > Araneidae > Argiope > Argiope trifasciata. The sequence continues at coordinate 724,141 of JAPMOQ010041020.1, read as the reverse complement.
AGTAACCTTTATCTTTCTTAGTCAAAGGGATTCGAAAATCATTTAAAAGAAGTAGAATCGAAGAACTTTCAAGAAATAACATTACATTTCAGAAGGGGATCTTTCATCTAAATCTCGATTAGAAAAATAAATCAGTGGGTATCTGTTTGCTTCACTTAGTATCTAATGCAATGGAAACTATCCGGATGAGAACAAACCATGTGCCTCTGACACTCATCACATCAATAAATATTTACAATAGGTACAGTATCAAGAAAAAAATGAATTCTTGGGATTTTTAGGTTTATTTTAAGGCTTTTTAAAATAATGGATATTTGAAAGGATTTGAATATCTTAAAATGGTTCGATTCTTATCAAAGGAAGCAAAGATTTATATAGAATGTAAAAATAATAAATTCCTTCAAAAAGTAATTCATTCTTTTCAATTTCTTTTGAAATTATATTTCGGTTTTGTTTCGATATTTTTTGTATTAATTTACTTGTTATAATTTTGTGCTGTCATTTTTAATTTTTGATTTATTATTAATTTTATAGACGAATTTGGTTTTATTATTTAGATAATATTTAACTCTTAAGACTCAAATCATCTGTCTTGGCATATATGTTTTGCAATGCTGAATTATATTTTTAATTGGATGTATTTTTACAATGCAAAATTTTTGGGTAGTAAAAATATATTAAATGTTAAGCCATTGTAGCTATGCCACATCACTTGCAAACAAAATTTTGCAGTTTATAAATGGTTGTTAGGGAATATCGTTTATAAATATAGCATTTTATAAAGCACGCTATATGTTTTAAAAAACAAATTTTGAAAAAAAGGCTTTATAAACATATTTTAACGTATTTTTATTATCGCTTGGAATATACTTTTTGCAAAGCTGAATTGTATTTTTATTAGCACCAAACAGAAAATTTCGATATGATAACAAACAAATGATTTAATTTAACAATTGTTAAATTAATACCATTATTAGTCACCCAATGTTTTGGAAACGTTGGTAGTCTGAACATAGTTGCACTTAAATTCCTTATTCATAATTTACTATTCATATTTTCCAAAAAGTATTTTTGTCTTATGATGATGAATATCAAAACTTTATTATTGTAAATGGTTTTCATATGCTCAGTTCCTTTAGTATATGAATTATTCCAATATAATCATAGTATATGAATTATCCAATAGCATACCATTAAAAACCTAACTTCCACGATTATCTTTCTTCTCATTTTTAGGGCTTGTAACATTACTTTCTTATTTCTGTAAATTACACAGATATTAAACATAATCTTTATTTCTTAGCATTGAACAAGATAAAAGAAAATCATACTGTAAATAGTTAACAGAACATTTAAATTAATTATTGAATTGCAAATACCAGTAGCTTTTGGAGGGGAGCTGGCTCATCAGGATATTGGTGATCTTTAATTTAGCAATCATATCATATACATGTAAGACTGGGTGGCACAAAATGCCCATTCAGTCTCATTTGGATCAGTATCTATAATAACTGATTAAAAAAAGATTTTAAATAAAAATAAATATAGTAAATTTATTTACAGTAAAAACAATTCAAAAGAATATTAACTATTAAGACAGGATAGATTATTATTTACATTAGAGTTACAAGTAGGATATTTAGATGGTACCATAGGTGTAGCCCAGCGAAATGCCTCGTAGCAAAATTGTGTGTCATAATAGCGCATTAAATATCCATGATATCGAAACGAAGGACACTCCCTCTCCGTGTGTGTGTGTGTGTGTGTGTGTGTGTGTGTGTGTGTGTGTGTGTG
>JAPMOQ010041020.1:698989-717446 GCA_026543055.1 Argiope trifasciata | reverse complement strand
GTGTGTGTGTGTGTGTGTGTGTGTGTGTGTGTGTGTGTGCGTGCGTGCGTGTGTGTGTGTGTGTGTTGGCGCTCTATCGGCCAGACCGTTGGACCTACAGCTACCAAATTTGATACATGTATACCTTGGAGGTCGGGAATGTGCACCTCGGAGCCCTTTTTTCGAATTTTTATTTAGAATTTGAATTAATTAAAATTTAAGCAAAATTTCAACGTTTTTCCGTTATAACTTCCGAAAATATTATTGCACAAACATGATTTTTATATCAATTTAAAGATTAAAAAATTAGCTTTCTAACGGTATCAGTTTTTTTAATTTATAACGTAAGCTTCTATTTTTAACGAATTTTTAAAGAAATATTTTAACCATGTTTTTATCACGTGAAGGGATAAAATAAAAGAATGCCGGAAGTTCGAATAAAAAAACTATCATCACAAAATAAATCTAAAGAAATGCAACTTTTAACACATGACTGGATAAAATAAAATAAATATAAAATGTGATATTTTCTAAAAAAAAAAAATGCAAAGCAAAGGATTGTATGATCGTTTGCAATATCTAAATAATTACTTCAATAAATCTTCTTTACGGTAAACCTGATCGAATTTAGACAGGATATGCATTGGAATCCGACTTAATGGGATATTTTTATTATCGTTTGCAATATCTGTATCATTAATTCAATATTTTTTTTTCATTATAAAATGTGATAGTTTCTCAAAAAATAAATGCAAAGCTAAGGTTTCTATAAAATCTGCAAGAGCACGTCAAATTGAAAAAATTAGTTTTTTTCACCGTGTTGCCATCATTTTGACGGAAGTTCAAATTAAAAAAATTAAAAAACTATCATCGCAAATTAAATCGGAAGAAATGCAAGTTTTAGCACGTGACTAGATAAAATAAAATAAATATAAAATGTGATATTTTCTTTAAAAAAATGCAAGGCAAAGGATTCTATGATCGTTTGCAATATTTAAATCATTAATTGAATAAATTATCTTTATTTAAACAGGATTGAATTTATACAGGATATGCATTCAAATTCCTTTCCAATGGCCAATTTGTAAAATATTATTAATAGGCATACATATTGTTTAATGCTATTAATTTGATCTAAATGAAGTAAATAATTACATTTACATTTATGAATAATGATTTTTAGATTTCTTCATACTTTGCTCTGTCACCCATATTTTACAAAATATTTTTATTAATATTTTAAATAAAAGTTGCTACATCAATCAGTCTACTAAATCAATCATTAAAACTGACTGATTTATAAAATTAAAGAATATTATTAGGAAAACGCTTTCTTTTAGAACTTTCCATCCATCATCTCAAAGAAAATATTAATTTCAGGCCAATCAAAGCCCGGAGTTACTTCAAGGCTAATGAATATGTGATTTAATTGAAAATGTTAGAACCCATTACTCATGGCGAACCAGCTGGTCGCCAAAGGCGGCTAGTATAATATAAATTAAAACTTACTTATTCAAATTCAACAAACAAAATTGCCGGAATAGACGTCTCAGTGATTTTTTAATTCACATCAAAATTTTTATGAAATATTTTTTTCGTTCTAATACATTGATAAAAATGCTTTAGGATTCTTAACTGTGTTTATTAATTTCTAAATACCTTTTGCTATAAAATCACAACATATTGATTTCCCTAAATTTAGATCGTAAATATATTTAGCGGTGAGTATTGTAAAATATTTAAAATATTTAATTTTTTAACTTTGTATTTTTTTCAATTTTTGCAATGGGGAGATTGAGAGCAAAATTGCCCTAAGATTCAATAAAAATAGCATTCCAATAAATTTCTAACTTTACTCTAGAGATAGCAACGGAACGTTTGACAAAAAAATATCCAAAAGTAAAACAATATTCTTGACTAAATCAACGCAATTATCTTCAGCCAAATTGATTTAAAATTTCGGTAAGAGATAAGCTGAATTTCATAAATAAAGTGAAAAATTTTGGATAACTTCATAAAAAATTATGAAATCACGGAAATACAGCTATATTTGTGAAAAAAACATTAATAAAATAGCTCACAATGCCAAATTATCCATTTGTAATATTTTTTAATATAAAATACAACTATACGCCTAATTATAAACGGATGAATCTACAATCCTAAATTTTTCACTTAAATTTGAAAAGTTTTGGTCTTTTCAGTTAATTCAAAATATAAAGATTGGTTTTAAAATAATTTTTTGTCAATATGCAACTAAAACGTGGGGCTCACATATAGCTGAAATCAGATATAATAGGCTGTTTTTTAAATAAAATTTTTTTCTGAAATTTTGAACTTTGCTCAAACAAAAACATTTAATACTATATTTTTTATTAGAATGAAAATACGCAAGCTTTGGAGCATATTCGAATTATTTTATTAAAAATAGATAGTTTATCTCTATCTTAGCTTAGAATTTAAATATAATTATCCCCTGATAAAGGTTGTAGAGAGCTTATGTTGCTAATTCATTGGTAATTTATTTAAAAAGTTCAAAGTTAAGACTATAATCCTATTAATTCACCATGAATATTTGAAAAGAACTGCTTCTATAATAAGGCATAACTTCATAAATATAAAAACAGGAATATATAAAGTTGTGTTTTTTTTTTCTTTTAACCTCTATGAAACGGAAAAAACTATTAGATATTACATAAATAATTTCAACACAAATTCGAAAAAAATATATCAGGCTTATTTCTTACATAAGAATTCTACTTAAAATTCAGATATTCGCGATTAAAAAACTGCAATCCAAAAGAAAAAATGTTTGAAGCCAGGAAAATTTCCATTTATCGCAAAAAAGGTACTTTAGAAAAGTAAGGTAGAGAATTATCTAGATAATAGTTGCTTAAACTACAAGGGTATTTAAAAACATTCTCTCAGAATCCTGAAAAAAAGTTGCTGAAAAAATTAACTTCAAGCGCTTTGCACGGGGTTATTCGAATAACAAAATAGTAATCCTTTTCTTTCCTTTTATTTTACTCTATGGTGCTGAACTTTTAATCTCTAAAAGGGAAAAAAGTTAGAAGATTTTTGAGTGCATTTAGGCGAAAAGAAAAAAAAACGAAGCATAATTTCCAGTTTTAAATTATAATTTAAAGAAGGGCAGAAAGTTTTTTTTTCTTTTGTTCATATTTTCCGTTAAAATGTTTTAAAGTGGGAAAGTGAATATTTATATAATCCTTATGGTAAATATAATAGGCAAAAGCAATGAATAATTTTAAGCTTTTCATATCAGTTGAAAGCATTCTTATGACAGCTAATGCAAAATAATCCTTGTAATTTATTATCACCAAATTTTGTCCGTCATTAAATAGCTGAACATTCATGTCATAAGAGCAAGTAAAATTCTAAATTTAATTTTCAAAAAAGGTAAGTTTTATGTAATAAAAAAGTAAGTAATGAGGACTAATATTTTTTCTGAAGTTATATAAAAATTAAAATCTGTTATATGACTAAATCACAGACAGAAGTGAAAAGTTGTTAGAATTTACAGTTTTCTATAAGAATATGTACTTCGACTTTTTAAGTCAGACCAATAATCCTATATTTTGAAAGGAGAAAAAAATGTAAAATAGAAAATTTTAATCAATTAGTAATACAGACAAGCCATTATTTATTTGTTTTTAGATTTAATCTGTTATAAATGTTTTCATTTTACACAATATTTATTAAGAAGTTCCGTATTTTGTTAATTATTTAACACATGCTTTTATTAACAATGTATTGAAATAAATAATTTTCATCCACTACAGTTTTTTTAAAATGAGCAACAAATTATTTCGCTCAGTTTACCCCTAATTAGTCAAAACCTAAATGTGCTTGACTTGTGAATCAACCGATGCAGTCAGCTTAGTTCCTAAACTTTATTGAATTTCACCCTCGTAAATATAAGTTTTAAGTTAATTTCCTCCGCGATCGTAAATACAAACTGCCATTTTTTGAAAAAAATTAGATTTATATTATTTCAAATAACAATTAGGTTACTCTAATACAGCTTCAGCTACAAAAATTTATAGTCTTTGATTCATGAATTTGACTAGTTACTCTAGAACATATAGAAATATAACTAATCCCTGAAATATTAAAAGATGCGGGAAATCTATAAATATTTTCAAAAATTGAAGAATTTTTAAAAAAAATTCTAACCATATATTGGAATTTATTTTTTCACATACTATACAACTGATTTTTAAATTAAGAATTTTCTAACTTCTAATAATCTACATTAGTTTTTTTTTAAATCTCCATTTTTCTTTTAACAGCCACATTTTTGCAAATTAAGTATAATTTTTTTAATTTGCATGGTTATTTGTTTTATTTAATACTATCTGAGTAAAATGTAAATCTAAAATTCATGCAGTATTTCAAAAATATGCAATTCTGAAAAATATATGTCATGAGTTTCTCCATATTTTGACATTCTAAAACTCAAACGAAAAATTATTTAGTAGGCAGTTCCTATTTTTGAACGTTTTAATGTAATAATATTAGATGTTGAATTTAATTAATTTCAATTTAAAGTAATTATTTTAAAGGTATAATTTTAGTTCTAATTTCCTTTAAACATTTGTACTTGAATGGCAAATTTCACTCACTATTCAAGGCGGTATATTATTTCAATATTTATTGTATTTTAAAATTTTGATTGTTAAAAACGCTTGTAAAATGGGAAAAAGATTATTTTTCAAAAAAAAAACTATTATGCATATTTATTTTTCAGAGCAATAAACAAATCTTTGAATTAGGTCCATGATTATGAATCGTATTTCTTTACCAAGTGCAAAGATCATTTTAATTCTTAGCATTACAATTAAGAAGTATTGTTTAAAATGTCTATATTAAACTCAAGAATTTTCTAAGCAGGTCTAGTTTACTATGCAGATAAATTTTAATAGGGATCACCTAATATATTTAAATCGTGAGTTAAAATTATTGTTTCTTCTAAGAATACAAAAAATAAAGAAAATTCTCCATTTTTCATTTCCAAACGCCTTAAATCAGGTAAGAATAATAAAAACGACTTATCGAAATATTTTATTTTCCGACTTGAAAAATAGCATTATTTGGAACCAATTTAAAAAAACAATACCCGGATTTATTCATAAAGAAAAAATAGCATCACAAAGAAAATTTTAAGAAAATGCCATTTTGAAGAGTAGTGTATTCAGGACTCACATTTTTTGATTTCAAAAACTTTCTTATTGAATAAAATAAAAGAATAAAAAGGATGAAAGTGGAAAATCTCGAACGGAAGAAACAAATAAACTATAGAAACCGAAGAATATGAAAAATCGTAAACTGTATTAAAAAAGAAATAGAATACTCTACATGGAATATAAAATAAAACAAAGAACGGATTTATTCTTCTGAGTGGATACCAAATGAAGTCCCGATATTCAAAGTTAAACAGGCCGTCTAATTTGCATACCAGATGAAATACATTTGTTTCTAAATCCAAATGAACCTGAAGAGTGGTGACATCTGATCAAAATGTAAAGTGATTTTAAGCGGAAAATAGTTTGTAAAAAAGCAACTCTTCATTATCCAAAATTCCACCTAATTCCTTTTTCTCTCACAAACTATGCAAGACGGAAAATAAGTGCTTTTGTTACTACCAAATTATATTTATTGATTTGTATCAAATGCACCTGTATAAGAAAATGTAAGTATAAGCCTTAAATGCTGGCTTTCGTAAGCCTTAAATGTTGAAATTTTTCATTGAGTAAAATTCCAACTAATATTTTTTTTTCCAATTCCAGATGGAAATTAAGGGCTTTTGTCACTGCCAGTTTATATTTATCGATTTGTTGCAAATGTATCTATATAAAAAAAAATTGTGTTGGCCTTAAATGTTTCCTTTTTTATTTATATTTATTATCGCATATATAGTATCAAACATATAATATGTTTAGCTTACATACTGCTTTACTTCGAATAATATAAATTGCTTTAACTGTGAACGGTATCTATTACAAAATCAGTGAGAATGGTCACCCCAAAACTGTTTCACATAATTTCCAATAATAAGCTAACATTTTAAACTATCCCATTTCTTTAGGATAGTAATGACTATAAACAGTCAACTCCTGGTTGAATTCAGTTCAAAATTTGACAATTGCTTTACACTAACAATGTAAACCCCCGGGGGGAGGAACCTCATAATTGAGGGTGAGATGCTTCCGATATGGTAGTTGAATCTCGCCAACCCGATGGGTTCAATAAGGGTGGAAAATTTGACTCCTTCATCGATGACGGGACGTACATCCTACGGGGAGGGTTGTATCGTAGCCGGTGAGGGCCCTTAAGACTCAAACACAGCTCTCACCAATGTTGTTGTAGCTTTCATTCAGTATTTGTTTTCCAAGGGCCTTCGGGTATAACGGAGAGTCAGCAATACAGCTTATATTATAGATGTTAAAACTATGTATTACATTTTATATGCCTAGCTCTCTTGAAGTTATCGTGATAACTTATATTCAAACAGCTGGACTTCTTCTGAACTGAATTTATCCAAAATGAGACAGAAATCTGCAAATGTCAGGTAAAGAAAATATATATTAAGTTTGAACTATCAAGTTCAAATTATTTTTGAGTTATCGTGTCGCAACAGATAGACAGACGTATATTTTCAAGAATGTGTTTTTGAACTCAAGGAGGTCTAAAATGTGGACATTTGTCACAACTGAATTCGAGTTTTTGAAAATTACTATATTTGTTCTTTAATAATTATTATTTTACAAACTTTTCCTTAAAGTTCTATAGCAACATTAGCAGCATTTATTTTGATATTTATAAAAGTTGCTAAAGCAAAGATTTTAAGTTAAAAATGGGAATTTAAATCAAAATTTTATTAACTAATATATAAGTAAATATTACCTAAATTTCTATGAAAAAAGAGCCGTTGCTTCAAAATTATATTCCAGATTTAAATAAATATCTTTCTTTTTACTCTATACGAAATTTATACAGGTATGCTATTAATTAGATGATTTTCAGTAACTCTAAAATCTAAATCAATGTTCTCAAATATAAAACAAAGTTCAAATAACGAATTTTTTCATTTAAATATGAGGGAAAAAGTTGCATTTTTGTTCATAACATAACTAGAAAGTAGTAAAGCATTTTGGAAAATTTTGTCTTTAGTGTCTTAAAAATATATTCGGAAAAGAGTTCTATCAAACGGGGAAATAACAAAAACTACTTTTTGTTTTGAAAATGCAATTAAAGATCTTAGATCTTAATTGAGGTTTTTAATGCATATAAAAAAAAGGTTGAAAATACTTTAGAATGCTGGACTATATTGAGGGTCATACTTTTTTTAATTTTAAACAAATTTTCATTCCTTTCAGCTGTATACATTACTTTAAAAAATATTAAAGTTGGTATAGATTGGCATCTCTGTATCTAAATGCGTTGTGAATTCTCATGTAGAACAAGAATTTTCAGAATTAAAGTTCAATTAATTCTCAATTAAAATTAATTTCCAAAAAATAGATTCACATTTAGAATTCATTGGATTAATTGATATATCTAATTATTTGTTTCTTAATATGCTGTAAGCCTATATAATTGTTTATGAGCAAAATTTTTGTGAAAAAGGCTGAATAAACCAGTTTCATTTGCTTTTAATGAGGAATCTGTAAAGACCTATGATATTCTTTGAAAACTATTTTCCATAGTGCTATACTATAATACCATTTTTGACATAGTAAATGAGGTTTGAGTGCAACAGCAACAAAGAAATAAAATATTCTATAACATACTTATTTCCTAGACTTTCGACGCATGGTTAAGGATAACAGCCGAATAATAACTTTTTTAACTTCATTATAAGTATGATGTTCACTTTACTTTGAGCTCTAAATAATCTGATTAATTTCACCAATAACGAGACTACTCTTTCATTTTTATTATATATTCTCTTATCCTATTATATATTCGCACATTTAGACTGAGGTTTTCTTATCAATATCTTTTATGATCGTAATAATTTTAGAATCATAATCTTTAATATATGCTCTGTATTGCAATTATTCTCCGCGATCTTTCAAACATTCTAAATAACCCCAATCAGTCCCAAGAATTTTCATATATTCTAAAGATTATTTCAAGTTTGAAGACAAAAGTTAGTATATAAAATTCATTTTCAATATTTCACTCTTACTTTTCGAACATTTTCAAAGAATGAAGTAAAATAACATTGACAAAGCTATATCATGATATGTAACTTCTCTATTCTAAATACAAATTGTAAAAAGTAAATCAAAATACAATAAAAAAGAAATTAAAGAAATTAAATTTAAAAACTGATTAAATGAATAAAACGTATTCTATTATATATAAATAAAGAAAAAATTGTAAATTAATAAATAAAGGATTTTTTTACTTACAGAAACTAATAAAAAAAACTAAAAAATAAAACAAACACAAATCTGTATTATTAAACAAAAAAAAAACCTGATAATGAGAAATTTGTTATAAAAAATTATAAGCAATTTTAAGGCTCTTTAAACTTCCACTTCCGGTATCAAAAGTTTAACTTCCGATATGCTAATTATACTACAACTTTGTTTCTAGTAATTGTAATAACTTAGGAATGAAACATTTTTGAATGCCTAAATACTTGGCATGCAAAGAAATAAAATAAAAGAAATGTTCCGCAAAACAAAGATTTTAGTATAGTTACATAGAAGAATTTATTGAGGAGGAAATTAAATAATGACATAATGTTACCGATATTTTCTGCTTTCTATTATTTTAGGTTATTAAATGTTCTTTATGTTTTCGTCGTTGCTTTACATCTTTTTTCTTAGATATGAATAAGCAGTTACTGTTTAGTTAAAAATGAAGCAAATAGATAAATTGTATATTAAAAGATGGAAAAATACTTTAAATATCTTTGAGTAATTATTTCCTTTTTGTAAAGGAAAACGTTAATCTTTAAATCATTAAATTAATTGGTTTGTTTCCATTTGTCCTCGTTTCAATGACGATAAGTATGATTTTGTTTAAAACTTAAGATATTTAATACCTTGCTTTAAATCTTCCAATTAAAATTACATTTATTTTCATTCTTTTTATATGTGAGGTTTAGAGTTTCCAAAAATAATTTTCTTCAGCAATTTCCTTTTTATAATTATTAGTTAAGAATAACACTGATTTTTAATTCTGACTTGCACCAATTGTACATGAATAATAAAAATATTTTTATAAACTAATTGAAACTTTTAAGTATATATTAAAAGAAATATAATCTGATAACTCCAAATGATAAACCTTGCAGCAAAAATGTATTAAATTTAAGTATGGATTCAATTTATTTTTTAGCAAAGATCGAAATGTTTCAGTCGTACATTAATTCATAGTATGCCTACTTCTTCGAAACTAAAAATTCTGAACGTTTTTTAAAGTTAATTTTAAAAATAACAAGACATTTTAATTTTTGAGCCTTAATTGGAATTTCTTAAAATATCAAAACTTTGAACATAAAGCTTGCTTTATGCTTACCATTTGATACAATTTATTATTGGTTCAAACTGAGTAAAAATGTATCTTTCTGATGGGAAAGCTGGTATGAAGACTTTTCAGTCGACCACAATAAATCCTGTTGGTACTGCTAGGTTCAGTGGTGGCGGAGTGGTCAGCTTTATACAAGAAGTATGAAGACTTTGGCTAAATACTTTTAGTTTCTTTGCAGATCCAAAATCAATAAAACTGTAAATAAATCTTTGATGTCTTAAATAAGCTGTAAGGAAATCTTTGAAGTAATTACTTTTCGGAAGTTTTGAGTTCCTTGATCAGTTAGTGTTACTGAGTACTTATATATAAAAAAGACAGACACAATTTGACACCTGTTAGTTTACGATAAATATCAAAATTCAAGAAGTACTGAATTAATCAACGCAGGATCCTACCAGGCGGGAAATGATCCAACCCCATAAATAATATAGAAGTAAAATAGAATTTATTTCAGAATTTTTCTTGTTATTTGAATTTAAAGCAGAATTCAAATAACATAGAGTTTCACTATATCAAAAGTAGCGGTAATTTAACCGATTAATGAAAATTAATACAAGATTCAATGTACAGTAGCATGGAAAAGTATATAGAAAACCGAAATGTAATAATTATTTATCACAGATTAAGAATTTCAGATCCACAAATTTAAGGCTTTGACACGGGATCCAGACATGAATTTTCTCAATATTCATCGTGATGATTTGAACCTAGTATCTTATTCTTCGATTTCAAGTAAGGTAACGGACATTTCAAACTCTCCTCAGTTTTTAGTGAAATATTGATTCATTTGGTTTCCGATATTTTCAGCATAAATGTGTCACAAAGATAATCTGATCAGTTATCTAAATTGAAACATTGTATATAAATTGAAAAACTGGACTTGAGATTTAGAATACTATTGGCTGTAACTGAAAACTGCATTATCTTTTTCTAGTAAGAAAAAAAAATTAATTATACTCATTTCTCTCAATTTTAAGAAAAGTTTATTCGTACTACTTCATATACCTTTTCTGAACATGCACACAAGGTGAGCTTAAAATATATTGAAATAAAAAGATGTTTTTTGAAAGTCTTACAATTTCTTATACTGGGCTATATAGATTTATCTTGACTTCAGTAAATAATTCCATGCAGGTAGTAGAATCGGCACTACGAATTGTGTTTGCTCAATGTCTGCAAAAGAATATTCTTCAGAAGCAAATTCATATTTACGGAAGAAATCAAATATAATATATTTTGCAAAGGAAGACGATTTTTGTGCAAGAAAATATCAAATTCTGAATACGCAAAAAGGACACAGACTTTATAAGAGGCCAGGTTTATGAGTTGGCACGCATGAGTTGTTTAAAAGATTGAGGATGAAGATTTATCATTGAAAGAACAGAAAATTAAAATCTGCATTTGAACATACTGAAATATAATATAAGGAATAAAAAATAAATGAATTTAGGTGAAAATACATGATAAAATTGCTACAAAAGAGTTTTATTATTAAAGACTAAAATACACAGCAGTTTTTTTTTCTAAAGGTGAGTTTTTGCATTTAGAACACTGACAGGGTCTCGAAAATTAGTACACTACTGGTCAAAAGTATTGCAATTTCGTTTCTTCAAGAATAAATCCCCAAAAAGTATATATTTTTCTTTAAAGTAATATTTTTTAGTATAAATGGGGTGTAGAAGTTTCAAGGTGTTATTTAATCTATTGTGAACAATTTTCTGTATCGATTGTGTCATCTTTGTAGTTTATTATAAAAGCAATCTGACTGTGACAGATTTCGTTTCATTTGTTGCGTTGCCGATATGTGTTCGCTGGGCATTGCTTTTCAATTTAAATTGATTATTTATTTTTAAGTTGTGTTGATTAAGTCGCACGAAGTACCAGGTTACTATTTTAATGCATCAAGAAAACATATCAAATGTTTGGATTGCTCATCAGTACGACTGGAGTAAGTCGAATGTTTTACGCCTCATGAAGATATCAAAACCGAAAGAACCGTAGATAAAAAGTCTAAAAATGGTCTTCTGGGTTTATTATCTGAACCTGCTGATACTACATTGACAAAATTATGCCGTAAAAGTAGATGTGAAAGTTATGCCATACTTTCAAGTGCATGGAATGAGTCCAAGTCTGTTATTACCAGTTCCAGAACAGTTCGCAAGGAGACTGTGAAGCTGGTTACAAGGCACAAGTACATGGAAAAAATCAAAGTACTGTCGAAGCAATATGGTAGAAAAATTGGAATGGGCCAAGATTCACAAAAATTGAAGTATTTCTGTATGGTGATAAGTTATATTCAGCGATTTAAAATCGCTCTTTTTTAATGTCTGATAAGCTTGGCCACTTTTGGAGTAGAGAAAAGGAGAGCATGAGCCTTGATGCCTAGTTCATACATCAAAACACACAGGCTTAATGGTGTGGTGGTTTATGTTATAGCAGTCAATTCATTTTGTTCAGGGAACCATGAATAACCACAAGTATGTTGATGTGCTGAAGGATCAATTGCTTCGTATTGCCCATAACAAATTCTCAAGGCAGAAAGGGATATTTCAACAAGCACTAAGCAACAACAAAATCTAGCACCGTGCCATTCATCAAAGAATATAAGACAAGCTTTACAATTAATTTTCAAGACAAGGAATACTATTCAGTTCAGTTCTGACCTCTATATCAAAATTTTCGTTATTTCGAATTAAAGCTGCTTTTCCAAAACATGGTATTAATGTTATCGTATATCAAGGAAACTCTCCAGATTTAAACTCCGTTGAGACTTTCCTGAGTAAATTGAGAAAGAAAATAACAGAAACCATCCTAGAACAAAACAAAAATTTCAGGAAACAATAATTAAAATTTAGCACCATAAAATAACGAAATATGTATTGCAAAATCTTATGAATTACATGCCTAACAGAGAATAAACGAAGGCATAGGCGGCTCAATTTAAATGTTTTTCAATTAATTTGATTTTTTTATTATCTTTCCTGATCAAAAGAATTTGAAATCTTTTCTTATTATATTGTATTCTGGGAAACCAAAATAGATTCCAGTACAAATAATCTGTAAATTTAATTTAATTTTATTATTTTTGAAAATAAATAATGTTGTTGGTTCTATAACTTAATTCTTTTTTGCCTTTAGACTAATTTCACAGATTAATAGAAAAAATATCACTTTAAATGACACTCAGATTGGTATAAAAATATCACATTAAATTTTTTTTTCTTTTGTGAGGTCTATTCTTGAAAACAAACTGTGAAATTTCTCAAACTTACAAGACTTTTGGCCAGTACTGTATTTTCTAATCCCAAATACATCCTGTATTGATTCTTATTTATATCATTATGTAATGCAGTAAACTGGTGTATTAAGCCTCATTTCTAGTTGGATCTTTCATTTTCAGTACAATTTACTTTTATCATTGCTCTGTCTATTGTAATTAGAAGTATTCTCTCTATTTAAAAGTAATTGCTAATATCCATTTAAAACTATTTCCAAAATCTTTTTTTTTTGTCTAATAAGCAAAGCGATTACGAATAAGCAAAGATCTTGACATTTTAACAATTTTGATTATTAGAATGCGAATAACGATAGTGAATGTGTTCATTTCATACGATTAAATAATCCACATCGAGTCCACTCATGATATGCATTATCTGATGGATATCCACATGTGATCCATCTTTCTCACACGCCATCCGAAGACATATTGATATATGATCCATTTTCCATTCACATTATTTGAAAAGACATCTATATGTGATTCACATTTCTTACAGACCATTCAAATGGACATCTGTATGTAACCCGCCTTTCTTTACTGCCATCCGAAGAGCCATCCACATGTGATCTGCCTTTCTTATCCGTCGTTAAGCGTAAAAAGCGTCGTAAAAGCGTTACATGTGATCTAACGTTCACGCTACCAGATGAAACATGCAAATTTGAAGAAACGTTCATGATTTCGAAGAGATCCACATAAGATCTGGACGAGCTAAGACTATATCACGTACCTAAAATTTGGGGGTTGAAAGGTTTTAAATAATTCATTACAAGAAATCAGTATCGAATTTGAAACGAATAGATTTTAAATCAATAATGAAAATTTTTGATATTTTTTCAAACGGACATGTTTATGCATTTTTATGGGTTTTTTTTTTTTCAAACTTTCAAAACCCGAACTATTTAACTTTGACTGTAAAACATCCGATTTTTTATTGCATTATATGGCTGTGTGGTTTGTTCAGCAACAACAAGAAATGACTAACGATTCATAAAATTTACTATATGAAGAAAAAAATTACTATCGATATTTGGAAAAAAAACCAAAACTTTTTCTTTATCAACATAAATAATGGGACATCTAAAAAATATTTTTAAAAGAGTTGGTAATTAAACTTATAATGGAAAGAAAGAAAAAAACAGGAGAACAAATTTTAAATCGCAAATATTTTTACGCTACTTCGAAGGTAATTAAAAGATTTGCATTGAAAATATTTGAAATTCCTCAAATTTTTCATTTTCTCTTTTATTTTTTAAAGGAACAGTCTGCCTTGTACTGTACTAATATACACACATGTTCATCTATATTAGTTACAGAGATTGAAACTTAAGTAGCGACTATTATTTTTACTGATTATTTCTGAATATTTTTAAAGGGTAGCAAATGTGTATTCCTCAAAAAAATAAAAAGATCCATTATGCAAGAATTAAACTTTAGAGTAGCGAAAAAATAAAAAATTTCTCATCCGTGTATTTATATCTGCTGATTTTTTTTAAACTCAGATCTATTTCTTAATCATTCTTATTTTCCTTTCACTAAATGCACTCTAAAAAAACTCTTATAATAAAGTGAATTTTAGACAGTTAACTAGCTGTTAGAATTTCAAAAAAAATAATTAGAAATCTCTTTACTTTTCCTCTGATTTTTTCCCCATCTAGAAAATATTTTCTTTATTACGAATAACTATTTTCCAAAATACTTTGAATTTTCAAAATTTTTTTAAAAAATCATTTGTTCATCTTAGCGCATATTACATAACACATTTTCTCTCAAAAAACTTTTTATCTTAGCGATCCATCTTAATACTGAATAAATTTCTTAAAAAATATACACTCACATTTTGAGTTATTTCTTCATTTGCAAGGAAATTTTCAGATCTAATTTGCATGGTTTGCTTGTTACTTTAGTTCTCGGTCGAAAAATTATGCATACGAGAAAATGAAAATTCTTTCTTGTTTTTATTAAATTTTATAATGATATGATTTTATAAAGAGACGTACTCCGAGATACTGAGATATAAATATCTCATAATGCTTTGTTATCCAAATATAAATATCAATGCATTCATTTTTATAACTCAAAAATAATTTCTTTTGAGTTTGTTATTTTACAGTCTATAATTATTATCCTACAATATAGTGCTGAATACTTTCGGAGTTTTGTATAGGCTATTGTCGAAGTTACAAGCATGCTTGATATTTCAGTACATAAATTACTGGTGGATGTCATGGTTTTGTATGTTTCTTTCAGTATCGTAATTAAATTTGATATGCAAATTCAATACTTGACTAAAAATACTGTCAAATGAAATCAATTGCAATCTATTTTCTGCATTAGGTTGCTGAGATAAGGAATCTTTTATCCCTTTTACGACCCAAGGAATCTTTTAACCCTTTCACTAGCCGGCCCAATCGTGCCTTGAGAATTCTTTATTTGTAGGCCTATTTTTGTTTCAAACGAGGGGTACAGGATTTGAAGTGAAGGCATGCCTGGTGATAACTCGCTTTAAATCATGCACTCCTTGTTTGAAACAAGAACCCACCCACCAGTAAAGAATTCACCATTATTATGTACTTCGGCCGGTTGAACCGAAGTACATAATAATGTATTTAATAATGGAGGACTTGACGTGAGGCGAAATTATTGTTGAAAAAATTCTGTTGCTTTGGGGCGTTAATTCCAATGGTGTAAAGCATAGATATAAGTAATTTTTTAATTATTTAAAAAAAAAAATTAAGATAACCGTGATATAAAATTAAATTCGATAGAATCTTAATTTTTAAAATGTATATATTTGAACTCTTGGTAAAATAATAAAAAAACTTTTTATAAACAGTATTAAAAGGGTATTGCCAAATGTTATAAAGAATAAAAAAATTAAGACAGCAATGAATTTCATAGCGTTACCCCAAAAATGAATCAAAGTAAAAGTTTTTGGATATCGGAATCAGGCTAGTGGAAAGTATATATCAGTTGAAATATGCTTTAATATGTAATAAAAAAAGCAAAGACAATTTCGAATTCTATAGCCTTTCTTTGAAAATAAAGTAACAACAAATAATTTCGAAATGTTCGGCAACATGTTAATTTTGAAACCCGGCTAATGGACAGCGTATACGAGTAGAAAAATGCTTAAGAGTTAAGGGGAAATATTGACTTCATAGGCAAAACGGGAAAAAATGAGCTGTATCTGCTCATTTTAGCACTGAAAGATATATACAACCGTCCTATAAATAGAATACTGAAGGTTTAAGATTGATACAATACGACACGGCTGCATAAAGTAATTTCTAGTATACAGAAGCAGGAATATATCAATATCACAATTTTATCCTTAATAAGAAATATGAAACATCTACGGATTATTCCAAATGGTTCAATTGAACATGTTCATGGATAATACACATTCCTTAATTACGCTGTATATTATTACATAATGCTCTTACTAAATTTTAAATTGAAGTTTAGACAAAGCACTAACATTTGTAATCCATAACATGATTGGTTTTAAAAATAAAAATTATTGGTATTCGATTAATTTCAAGTGATTTGTTATGTTGGAAACAATTTACAGAAGAAACGGGATTTTTTTTCGTTTCATTGATCGTATAAATTTCTCACACGCTAATCTTGAGTTTTAAAAAATATTACACTTTTAAAAAAAGGCGTCTGCTATTTGACTAAAAAGGAAATTTTTCCTATAGTGGAAATTAAATATTCAAACGTATTTTTAGTTGCAAAGAACATATAAAGCATAAAAATTATTTAATAATTAATGAAAAAGCATATCGAAAAAATATAAAAAAATATATCAATCTTATATTTCAGAATTTATTTTTAATTCTGTAACTGCAAGTGGCAAAATTTCAGCTTTATTTAATTGGAAAAATATATTCAATTAGAAATAAACTGAAAACCTTAAGATTGCAGAAAAATCCAAGGTTATCAGTGAAGAAAATGTACTTGGGTTTTATTTAGTATGATATTAAAAACTTTCTAAATTAATTAAATAGAAAATAAAAAACACAACCAATAAAAGTAACTGAGAGATCTAAGATGTGAAATCTAAATTGAACGTTTAAAAGCTAAGAATAAGATGAAAATAAACAAGAAATAAAACCTTTCATCTTTTGAAAATTGAAACAAAGAACTATTTTATATTTTGTAAAAAAAGATCTATTTAAATCCTGTCGTCCAAAGTCAAGTCGTGTGATTTATATATCAGATAAATGTGAGCTCAAGTTTTTTTCATATCTGAGTGAATCCAAAAGGAAGTAGGATGTATCCAAAATAGAAAAGAATTTTCTAGTGGAAAAATATAATAGTAGCCAAAAATAGACATCAGAAAACATTTAGATAGATCCGTCCTTCACCTTTGAAAACATATGAAACAAAAAATGGATTAAACTTTAAAAATGCGATTTCTATTTAATCTCTTAATCATCATGATTAAATGTCATAGGGATATTCAATCATCGCTTTTCAAAATTATAAACTGAAATTAAATCCTTCAAAAATGCTATAATTCGATTAAAAAGTATATGTAATATTCATACATTTCAAGTATTCCATGGTTGATGTTGCTTTTCAATTCAATGAATAAAAAAGACTTTCCCGATTCTATAAATGCATTTTTATTAGATTAAGAAGAAAAGCAAAACATTTAAGGATTAATAATTATAAAAAAATTGTATAGCAGGAAGGTATTTGAAAGAGTATTGTTACGTTTGGGATATTACTTCTCTACACAGCTATGTTCAGCGCAAGAAGAAGAGTTATACAAACCTTCCAAGCGATGTCAAATGAAAGTCTAATCCTCTTGGCGACAAATCCGGCTACCGTTTGACGATAAAAATAATGGTTCTGGGAATTGCATGAATAAATTTTAATAATCATTACAAATTTTTAAATGGTTGACAGGGATTTGAAAGAGTATTGTTACGAGTTTGAGATATTACTTTTCAGCACAGCTGGATTCAGAGCAAGAAGGAGAGTTATACAGACCTTCCAAACGGTGTCAAATGAAAGACTCCTAGTTTGGAAGCCAAATTTGGCTACCGTTTGGAGTTGAAAATAAGGGTTCTGGGAAATGCATGAATTAAGGAGATAATTTTATTCGTGCTAAATTCATTATTTTTTTTATCTGAAAATCTGCATCATAAAGTATGAGATTAAAGCAAACGATTTGCCGTTGATAGCTCTTTAACTTCTGAGTTGTATGCGTTTCGGTTGTTATTTATAATCCTTGCGCGTTTTATGTGTAATAAAACGTCATAAACCTCTTTTGAGCTTGATGTATTTCCCTCCTTATGCTAATCTAGTGGAGTTTCCATAGCAGTATTGAATGTTTTCAAGTACATTATGCAAAATTAATATCAACAAGTTCGTACCCGGTGCTTTGCTGCCACAGAAGAAATAATTTTGGAAATATCGTTTGAAATTTAAAATGACTGTCTTGTTTAATTTGGAATGATAGAAAGAAGGACATTTATTTTCGTATCGGAAACGAGCACATTCATTGAAATTGAATGTTATGTATATAAAACAGAAATGTAAAGAATAACATTTATTCTTTTTTTAATTGAATGTTATGTATATAAAACAGAAATGTAAAGAATAACATTTATTCTTTTT
>JAPMOQ010041020.1:644566-698979 GCA_026543055.1 Argiope trifasciata | reverse complement strand
GTTATGTATATAAAACAGAAATGTAAAGAATAACATTTATTCTTTTTCTTTACTTTATTATTTAAATGTTTTAGGACAGGCAATAATTCTTTTCCGTCTTCAGTGGAATCAAATAAATTTCTTGACTGTGCGACTCGTAGCATTCCAGCATGCAACTTGTTACTAGAAAAACATTTATTTTTTAGGTTCATTCCACACACTTGAAGTGATTGAACTTGGTCCTTGTTGATGGCCATCGAGAAAGTAAGTCGACTGGGGAACTGCAGTCGTATGAAATCAAAAGGAATGTTGGGGGGAATGATGGGAACGCGTGCAGTGAGCACATCACCGATAGACATTCCTTTAAGGATAGTTGTCACGCTTCTTGTCTCAGCTTTTTTTATTCTGATAGCCGTGATCAGGTAACACCTAAACATTGTCTTTCGGTTCTTGCCTCACGCTGATCTTCAGACTCTGAAACACGAGAATTTGCAATTTCTGTAAGATCAGCATAATTTCTCAGTTGTTGTTCACCGTTAGTTTATGAAGTTCTAGTTGGCTAATTTCTAGATGTTGCACTGTTTGATCATTTAATAAAGTAACGAACGCTTGGTAAGGTATTTTTTTGTCGAAGTAATTAACACGATATACATTTGTATATTCGAAAAATCGTTTCTATATTCACTTAATAAATAGTAAAATTACTGTTTGTATTGGAAAATTTCCATTATATAGGACTCGGCATCGATAATAATCATTTTATTTTGCATATGCGAGATAAAATCTGAATAATATGTGCGCCTTGCTGCAAACAAAATAATGAACACATTGAATCGTACCATTTTTTGTGGAAGACATTGACTGGCATCAATCATAATAATTTTATTTTGTTTATGTGCGATTAAATCGAAATTGAATGTGCCTTGTTTACAGTTTTACTTTTGTCAATTATCAGGTTTAAAGTATAACCTTCGCGGAAGTGCAAGATAGGTTTTACAAAATTTCATCGTAGTCAGTTGAACAGTGCAGTAGTGCATAGGAGACGAACTAACAAAAATTTGGTTTTATATCATAGGTATGATAATTTTACTCTGCCTATAACCTTCACGCAGGCGCAAGCAATGAGTTGACCAAGTTGCTTAGAAATATGTTGATCAGTACGACAGCACATAGAGTATGAACAAACAAAAATTCATTTTTATATAATTTATGTATTCTTTTAGAATTGTAATATTTGGTATACTTTGAAAATTGTAACGGAAGCAACTACTTTTTTTGTATATTTTTTGTTTCCTTTATTATCCACTCAGAATTCGCAGGATTAATGTTGTAAAATGTGATTAAAATACTCACTTTTTAAAATTCATTAAATATATTTATGTCATATATTTGCTGATATAGTTGAATTAATGATCTTTTAAAAGTTAAAACGATGCAAAAATTTGTGTGCTCTAACATTTCTGGAAGATACTGCAAAAAACGCTAAAATGTTAATAAATTTTTAATTAAAATTTCAATTGATTGATTTCCCTAAAACTTTCTCGCATACTCTCTAATAATATTGTTACCACAGAGAACAAATTACATAGCATTTATGTACAAAAGCTACGAATATTAAACTTTATCTTGACTTTAGTATCTATACTGAATTTTCTGTGACTCTTTGGAGATTTATTTTACTTATACACTTTGGTCAATAGATGCAACAAAAAAATCCGAAAATATTTTTATATATTAGATAATCTTAATATGCCTATAACCATTCCATAAGTGCGCTTAATAAGTATTCAAAGTTTTATCGCAATGGGATGAGCGGCACGGCTGCACATAAGAGACTAGCATTATCTTTTATTTATATACATTACTGAAACATTTAAAAATATATTCCAATAGTTTTAATTTAATTTTTATAAAATCTTTAAAATGATTTATTATTGCAATGTGATTTCTTTAGTGGGCTCTTAAATATAAATTGTAATAATACGTTGATATAAAATAATAATACTTTGGAAATCTCGACATGTGTTATTGTAAACAAATATAAAACGTAAAAACAATTTCATTTTCAATTTTATTTTAATCCCCTGAAATTTGCTACCTTCTATACGCGGTTAAACATTAAATATTTTTAATGAAAACTGAAATCAGTTTTGATATATAAACACAAAATCTTGAGTGCTTGCAATGAGGTTTGTACATGAAGCGGTAGTTATTGAAAAAAATAGATTATCCAGAGAAATATTATTAAATTAAAAGAAAATATTCCTTGTTCTTTCACAGATATATGATTAAAATTCTCATTCCTTCATATTTTAATCGGTTCTAAAAATATTTGAAACTGGAATTATTCAAAGAACACAGTAAATAAATAGGTTACAGGAATATAAATTGTTTTTTTTTCTTTCAAGTAATCTGTGAAAATAATGTCGTCTTTAAATCATTTTTTTTTTTTTTTTGAAATGCGAAATCATTTGTTGACGTAATTTTTTACCTTATATTATTTGAATACAAGTATTCTTCATCCAGTATTTTTTAAAATATGTTAACCCTCTATTTAATTTGAATACATTTTTGCACTGTGTCTTGAAATATTATATTATCCTGGCATTCAATATATTTTGTTTTTCAATACATTTTTTTTTCAGAATTTGCAGTTTACTCAAAGAAATATTGAATTGAATTCATTATTTGTTCTTCTGTAAACAAAATTTACATATGCATTATTTTAATATAGTTTTACATTATCGTATAAAAAAACAAATTAATTTGCATACAGTTGAAGAAAATCTCAGCCTATATATATGCGCATTAAATGAATCATAATTATTTATCAATTTTATGGCCATGGAATTAAATAAATAATGTGACAAAAATAATTAAAATATCCTTCAATTCAAAGGAAGCCATTTGAGAGAATGAAAATGAGTATTTAAAGAAAAAATCAAGAAAATAAGCAAAAAATACTCCAAATTTTAAAATATAAATATTTATTCAAAAATAATATATACCTGAAACCTTTAAACAAAAAAATAATTAAATTACATCATAATAAAAATAACAATTATATTCACTTCCAGATGACCTTCAGGTGGCAATGAATCAGGGTCAAGAATTATATTAATTGATGATTCATAAAAGTGTTTCAAAATATAATCAAGAATTAAATTAGATGCACTACATACTAGCGAGAGAAAACTTGTTTAAAACGTGATTTTCATATTGATTGTACTGCTTGCAGCTGAATTTGCTGATTGATTATTCTGATTTTCCAGTGTAATATTCAGTGCAGTGATTCTTCTGCTTTCATTATACATAAAGAATGTACCTTTTTTTAAAAAAAAATTCTGTTTCTGCATGCAGGTTATTTTCAATAATTATTATATACATTTTTTGAAGTGTTGAAATTTTTAAATGACAAACAATTTTGTCTTAAAATCCATCTAGAATTGTAATTTATTTTTTAATCTCATTATCCATTTATTTTGGTTAAGAATTATTATGAAATGATAAATAAATTTTAGAATAGTATAATGTATATTGAATTTCATTTGATTAAAAAATAAATAAATTTTAGAATTGTGTAATGTGTGTTTAATTTCTTTTGATTAAAAAACATTTTCTGGAATTTTATATAGTTACTAGCTGATACCCGGCGCGTTGCTGCCGCAGA
The DNA here is from genome assembly GCA_026543055.1 of Argiope trifasciata. NCBI lineage: Eukaryota > Metazoa > Arthropoda > Arachnida > Araneae > Araneidae > Argiope > Argiope trifasciata. The sequence continues at coordinate 695,330 of JAPMOQ010041020.1, read as the reverse complement.
AGAAATAATTTTGGAAATATCGTTTGGAATTTAAAATAATGGTCTTGTTTAATTAAAATTAATTGAAATATATATTTATTTTCGTATTGGAAATTAATGCATTCATTGAAACTGAATGATACGTAAAGAAGAAATGTAAATAATATTTATTCCTTTTTTAACTTTAGGATTCAAGTGCTTTAGATCAGGCAATATTTTTTTTCCGTTTTCAGCAGAAAAAAATTAATTTCTTGACTGTCCTACTAGTAAGCATCCTGCATAGAACTGGATAGAGTCGGATGAGCAATACGGCTGCGCATAAGAGACATACAGACAAACATTCATTTTTATTTATAGATAATGCTTAACATATATAAAAGATCAGAATAAGAAATCGTTTGAAAAATTCTTCCTCCGGCTGTATATCATATAAAACAAAACAACGCTTTTATTACGTGGAAGCAAACCTGTTTTCTTTAACAAAGGAATAATAAAAAAAAATTAAGTCTAACTCTGCTATTCCGTATTCTGGCCATTCTCTGTTAAGTACTAATGCAATAAAGCGCCCAAAGAAACAGTCCAATAACTTGGCTTACATCGGATCAGGCGATTGTTTACTATTACAAGTAGCTCTACAGAATCAGCTTTCGAAACTAAGTTTTAAGGGGAAAAAAGCTTCTTTTCTTCTTTTTTTGTAATGGTCTGATCTGATTTCTGTTTCAGAAGGAATTTTTATTCATTTTCATGAATTATTGTAACTGACATATTTTATCATGTGAGAGCATGATGTGTTTTGATTTGAAGGGTTATTAGAAAATAATGCAGAAGGTTGTCACAGTTGATGATTACTGAAATTTACTGTATATACATTTAATATACTGCGTAAACAAATAAATCAGATAAAAGTTTTTTTATCGTTTAAATAATAGAAAAAAAAAGATTATGCAAATGAAAGATTTGAAATATAGATGAAATCGATCTCTGTAAAATTAATAATATATAGTTTACAACCTTTTTTCGAACAGTAGAAAACAAATTCTTGACGCAGTTGTAAGGATTTAACCTTTTTTTCTCTTTGCTGCAGTTTCAAGAGACAACCAATGAGAACTTAAAGGCTAAATCTTTTTGTTGCTGTTGTTGGGCATTTTAACAAAAGTAATAAAATTTTTATGATCCTTTTACAGTGTTAATCTATACAAACAAGAACCTAATTAACGGAAATACACCAAAGATTTGCTGTTAAATTCTCATTATTTTATAGCAATCATAAAATATTAATCTTTCCGGCAGGTTTTATTCTTGAATTTATACTTTTAAAATACATACAATTGACAAGTAAATTTCTAAACTTTTCCAAAAGCATTTTTTTAAAATTGATAGTTTAAATTAAAACATTTGCTTTATCTTAATAATTTAAATAATATACATTGCTCAAAAAAATTAAAGGATGCTGAGATTGAGAGTTGATCTTGCACCTGGAGAATATTTTGAATGATTGATACATTATTTACAGACGTAATAGTCTGTGTATAAGATAAAAATGGAATTTGTTTGGCAGAAAAAAAATGCATTTTATTGAGCATCTGGGTAAGACACAATGCATTTGACAAAAAAAATAATAAAATGTGTTTCCTTAAAAGAAAATCTTTTTAGTAGGAAGTACGTTTTCTTCGAACGGCCAGCAACATTAAACAATTTTAAAGCATCGAGTTAATTAGGTTATTAAGAGGGCCTCTGGTGTTCTCTTCACTTCTCTAGAAAAGCCATTTCCAGTTCTTGGAGAATTTGGGGAGGTTGTAGGTGCCCATCAACTCGTTTCCCTAGAATGTCTGAAACATGCTCGATTGCTTTCATGTCCAAAGAACACCCTGTCCAATCAATTTGTGTGATTCCTTTCTCCAAAAGGAATTCGTTTACAAAGTAAGCATAATATGACCTGCAACTGGAGTCTATTAAAATGAAATTACCTCCCATTACTGCTGCTTAAGGGACAACAGTAAGTCTCAGGATCGCATCCCTATATCGCCAGACCTGTCATTCATTTCGCAAGATATGGAGATCAGTGTGCCCAGCAGTGAAAATGCCCTCATAGACCATCACTTTCCCATTGCCAAATCTTATACTTTCGTGCAAGAACGCAGGATTTTTTCTACTGCCACATTTACACCAGATAAAGGGGAAAAAACTCTTATCAGGATAAACAGAAACACGCGATTGTCATAGAAAAGAATATTGCTCCCTTCATTTTTCCTGCAGTTCACATGCTATGTTGTTCCCTCCCTGCTGGCCCGATAGTGCCTTGCTGTCACGGTGACACCATTGCGGAAACACATATCTACAACGTGAAGGTTGTTTCGGACAGTTTGTATCTAAACTGTAGCACCAGTAGCCGAACGAATGTTTCATTGCAGACGAGTGACATTAATATTTCGGCATATGCGAGAGATTAGCTTAAAATAGTGGCCTTCATTGGGCATCTACGTCCTTGCCCTGAATTTCGGCCTATATTTCCTGTCTGCAAAAAAGGGTTATAGGTCCGATGGCTTCTGCCACTTCTGCTTGTGTTTGATCCCCCTCCCCCCATCTAACCAGGAAAACATTCCCTAAGCATCTGATTTGGTTAAATGATTTCTTTGAGACATCGCACTCATCGAAACAATGCACTTATAGAATGTTGATCATTTTTCCACTTAATTTTGCAATAATTCGAAAGCCAAATCAAATGTATTACATCTAAAGCATCGTCTTCGACTTCAAACTCAAAATCTGCATACTGCGAAGTTTAAAACGAATTAAAATTTTGATTTGTGACTTTCTTCTTGTATTTCATGCAAAAAAAGTTGCCTATACTGTTATTTTTACAAGAGTTACAATATCCTTTGATTGTTTCGAGCAGTGTATAAAGAAAATGTTAAATTATTTTTATAAAGGAGTATTATTATAATTTTAGAAATAAATTGAAATCTAGAATTTATAGATTTTATTTGCAATAGAAATTGTGAAGAAATAAAACTATTACATTCCATTTGACTGATTTTTACTGCATTTAGTAATTAATGAATTTCTTTAGAAATGCTGTTAATGCTTTTAAAAATAACAAAATATTTTAATCTAATCAGAAGTATGAATATATTTTCAAAGTTTTGAAAACTTCTTTAAAAATAAATGATTGCCTTTGTTTGGATATAGAGTTAAAATCTTAATGCATTGCTCTGTTTTCATTTTGTAATTGCTGTGTAGTATAATATGTAAAAAAAAAATATCAAGGCTAATTTCAAAAATATATTTCTTAAAGTCTAATAGTGTATTTCAGAAATTATATATATAATACACTGAAGAACATTCCGGACAATTCCAGCGCATGATCTGGCCTCCTAGATCGCCCGATATGAATCCCATCGAGCATTTATGGGACATCATCGAAAGGTCCGTTCGTGCCCAAACTCCTGCACCATCCACACTTTCACAATTATGGACGTCTATACAGACAGCATGGCTCAATATTCCTGAAGAGGACTTCCAACGACTTGTGGACTCCATGAGACGTCGAGTTGTTGCACTTCGCCGGGCAAAAGGAGGACCGACACGATATTAACAGTCATCCTATGACATATATATATATGAAAAAACTATTAAAAAAAGAAAGATATTTTTTCTTAAGATTTAATTCCCTACTTGATTTCATAAACATATGGACAAATCATTAATCAACAAAAATTATTCAATATCACTTGCGCTTTTATTCTTCTTTTGCAAAACACCCTTAAACATATTTGAAAAATATATGCTATGAATTGAAATAAATATTTTATTATCATTGTCATTTGCAGATGACGTTCAAAACATATTTGAATCGTTTGACAATATTAGAATAATCACTATCTTTGCAAAAAAATAAAGCAAAGTTTTCTGTCTCTAACATATTAGAAAAAAAAATTGAATTAGCAATTTTTTTAATAAATATGCTAGAGTATTCAACCTTTTAAAGCTATTATTTCTAAAGAATTGGTTTTCATGTAATTAATAATTTTTGGTTGCTAAGCATATGCATGAGCAATAATTTGCGTTATACTTACATATCATTAATTTGCCATTATTCACGCATCTTTAGATAGAAGATTTTTTTTAATATTATAAAATAGTAAATTTCAATGAAATTAATGATAAAGTTTTTTTGTCATAGAAAGATGTCCCCTTTACAAAAAAAAAGGTTAATCAATTATATGTTTTAGAGCAACCATCTTAAGAAAAATTAACGATTAATTAATTAATCATACGGAAATCGTTCTTCATTTTGTTGTGAATGGAATCCTGCCTTTTTGATATTGAAAAACGACGCATTGAAAAAGAAAATAAGTTGCACAAGTCAAAAAAACAAAGTAATGGCGTATACATGGAGGAACATTTCTAGAAATACGGGACACAGGCTCACAGAATAAAGTAATAGAACTCAGAGTAAAGTTAAAAACTTCGCGCCATAATTCCAAGGGGATTACCAGTCGAAAGAGAAAATTCCGTTACCGTGTATGTGCCTCGTGCATATATAGTTTCTGTGATAAGGCACAGAATTTTCTTGAAGAATCCCTGGCTCTCGGTTCACAATAGGGGTATTGTCTTAGTTCGTGTATTTTATAGAGTCACCGTTTTTAGTCATCAGAATTTTGCCAGTTTTCTCACTGAAGTCAAGACTCAGTTGATTTGGGATTCATTTAATATCCATTAAAATATTTTATATCACTTCTTTATTTTATTAACTGAGGTGAGAAATAACATAACATATTTGTAACAATATTTCTAATTTCCCAGTTCTCTTAAGGCATTTAGAATGAGGTTCCATAAATAAATTTAACTATCCCATTGGAGCACCTTGTTTCGTAACGCGGTTGATAAAACACTGATTTGTTAAGTGGCTTTGATGGCAGAGAATTAAATTGTTAATCTGTTTGTCTGGTACTGAAATTCCAACAATAATACGGACAACCGTTTTGATTTAAAATTAATTTAATTTATTCTATTATTCTGGATAATTGTAATCTGGATAATTCTACATTTTTCTTTAAAATCACCGAAAACTATTTTAGAATATACATTAAATATATTAATGTCAAGTATATCGTCCTTTCCTTTAAGTTATAAATTTCAGAGAAATAAAAATTATAAAATTTATCTTGATGCAGAGTTTACTGTTAAAAAGCGTTTCATCATTCTTTGCATATTTAAAAATATCTTGCAATAAATATTTTTCTCGTATAAAGCCAGCATATAAAATTGGTCTTAATTCGAAACTCATATTTATAAAAGTTTCGTAGCTAGGTTTCAAGCGCATTTGTTGAAAAAATGAAAACCATGTCATCAGCTAAATTGGAACATCAAGTGAATCATGTAGTTTTCTAAAAAATTATGTTTTGCGTTGACACATTTTTACATCAAAAATTAATTTATATTTTTATTTCTAAACATGAATAAAAGTAAAATTGCATAAAAATTGAATAAGAAAATTTATTAAAATTAATAACTACTATATACTTCATACACTGGTTTCGAGTTAAAAATAAATATATCTCAAAGATATATTTGTTCGAAGAAATTTAAATAATTTGTTAGATGTAGCTTTCTTTTAGATATAATAAACAAATTTTCGTGCCACTTCATTAAGGATTATTTTAAACATTTCAAGCGGGTATTTAAAAAATCACCATCCTATATTTATTTTATTACTTTACACATTGCAATCAATTAAATGAATTAATATTTAGGTACAGTTAGAGTTTTTTAAGGGATATTTGAGTTAAGAAAAATTATTTATTTAATTTAATCAATTTACCAAGCATGTACATAATTTTTAAGAATTTAAATTTTAAGATAATATATATTATTTAAAACTGCCTGATTGTAAAATGCTTTAAAACTTGTAAAAATCGAAAAATGCTTTAAAAATTACAAATTGAAAACTAATATATATTTCAAATGGTGTTCATCGTCTACGATTATATTGATCTCATTATAGCATAATTTTTAATAATTATGGGGCGTAAATCTGAAATACGTTTTTACACAAGGAAACACATTTCAACTAAATTTTGAAGTGATAAAAATCTTTAATGTTTACTACTTACGGTGCTGTGAAAATAACTAAATTCCCATATCTTAAATCTACGAGTGTCAAAGAAATCTTTATCAAAATCTAAATGTAAAGAACATTAAAGAAAAATTTTCGGTTTGTTTTCCTCCTGTGCTTTTTTGCGCTATGTAGACTGACGCATTTCTTGTCAGTTATTTTTTGTACACAAATAATGCAGCATAGATGGAATAAGCCAAGCTTTCTTCTTCGCAACTCCGCATCTGCTAAAATATATTTATACACATATATACACATACACACACATTTATACATATAAGAGAGAGAAAAAAGGAATGGCACCTGTTAAAAATAATTTACAAATAAAAACAGTAGTTTTCTACGTTTCTGCTAATAGTTGTTTTATTAACAATTCAAATATATATTACATAAATATTCACTTCCTGGTGCGCAAGATTTATCATTATGGTTAACTCAACATAATCGACGTATCTTTAGATGCATACATTATGAATTTGAATAATGTATTGATATCGAACAAGAATTGAAGCTAATACCTATAAATTATTTCTACGAACTAAAGCGGTTTGCAGGATGTACCTTTAGGCAAACTATGAAAGCTGTAATGATCATAGCAAATTTAGATGAAGCAGGAGCGTTTAGCTCACTTGATAATGTAATTTAATTAAAATACGTACATTGTATTCCTCTAAGAATGCTTTTAGTGAACTAATTCATGAATATAAAAATATTGGAAACAGTAAAAGAAGGGTAACAACGGTATATAAGTTCTTAAATACTGTATTATGTATATCGTATATCGATTATATAAAAAATGTTTTGTAATCAATGCTGCATTTTTCCTTTTCTTTTCTTTTTCTTTGAGCGCATTTCTTTTGTTTGGGTTCAAGAATTATTTATTAGCTAAATCATCAAAAAAATTACATTTAGCATAATAGAAATTATTATTGAATTTCTCTTGTTTAGAAAAATGAATTAGAAATTTAAAAAACTCTTCAAAAAGGAAAATACTTCCACGAATTTCTTCCCCTCTAAAGAATATTCTTATTATCTTCCTTTCTAACTTCTAATTTCATAGATATGCTTAGAAAATGAAAACTGAATATAACTTTGAAATTGATAATATTGAAAATTGGATATAAGCCGTCAACTACTCTAAAGATGCAGTTGCAAATATAAAATATTTAATGAAGCAATATAGATAATAATTCATTTCTATGCAATTATACTATGCCTAAAAGTTTATAATATTTATGAAAACACGGTCATAATTAATTATTAATTCGATCCTTTAGCAATAAAAGATGTAAAATACTTCAAAAACTGATAAGCTGTAAAAAACATAAACAAGAAGCATCCAATGCAAAAATAGTCAAAAATCAATCAATTTCGGATAATTTTAAATCGGAAAATTTAAATTCATTTTTCCCAATATTTATTGAAGTTGATGTTCCAATTTGGGCAGCAATTAAATGGAATACAATTAATTCAAACTGATATAAAAAATGTTTCTACTTTTAGGCCTTTATATGCAAATTAATAGATATTATAAAAAATGATTTTTAAACCTTTAAGATGGGGCAATTGATAGTTTTTATTATAATTTTTTTAAATTATGGATTAATTTTAGATAATTAATATTTCAAAAAAATTCGAATTGCACATTTCCACTTTTTGAAATAAGTTTATCTGTTCATCTGGACGAAGCATGCAATAAAGAAACAAAAACAAATCCACTTATATGTATAAATGTAATTTTTTCTCAGCATAATCGGATTTTAACTCGATATGATTTTATGCAAAATATAAAGAAATATTAAGTATTAGCCATTGAAGAGAATTTTTACTGCAAATACAGAAAATATAATTTAAAAATCTGCAATTTAAAAAAATTTCAAAATTTATATTAAATATTCTAAGAAACGCATTGTAAAGAAAAGAGATATGTTTTATGGAATGTATAATGGATTTTATAGCACGGCTTATTCAATCGTTTAAAAGCTGTTATAGTCGTAATTTTCCTATTTAATTCTCTTTTAGAAAACATTTAATGCTAGTTTCTACAATTTATTCTCTTAAAAAGTTTATTTTACGCGTGAGGAAATAACTTCATAGAATAATAAAATACCAAGTGATTCAAATCCAATAATTTAACAGAAAATTTGGAAGCAAATGAATTCTATGCTTATTTTAACCTCAAAAGAAATCTAGGAAAAATAAGTCAAGAAATAGAAGTAGAAAGTTTTGAAATCAATTTTTGTTTGTACTGCGTTATGTAACGAAAGACTTTGCTGTTTAATAAGTTCTAAAAACTCTCCAGGTACTTTTTCATAAAGTTTCAAAACTTTGCTTTTAAATTTCTTTCATCAAACTGAAAAACTCTCAGTAAACTATCTTCTTTTCAAAACGAAATATGTGCTTTCATTGGAAGGAAAAAAGCTTTATGGTCAAAGTTTTTTTTTTTTTTTTTTTTTTTTTTTTTTTTGTAAATAAGAAATATTTTATTCGGAAAATGAAATATGGGTTTCATTTTTGAAGGAATTCGTGCCTTTTCTTATTTATTTGCAATTAGAAACAAATAAAAAATTGAATGTCTCAAAAGGAAACGAAGTTTCCGAATATTATTTCCAAGAAAATACATAACGTGACTAATGAATGATGTTAAAAGAGCTGTAAGTGAAACCAGCAGTCTGTAAGTAAAAAAAAGGCAAAAGTATAGATAGGCGAAATGAAATTTATTTTATTCAAAACATGAAAAAGTTGAAAAGTTCATCCTTCGGCAGATATCCATATTAGACTAGAATAATAATCTTTATTTTAAATCCATTTTACTATTTCCCTACCTTTTAAGAAATAAACATACATTGAAATGTTAAATTTTACCGAAAATGGTACATAGACTTAATTATTATTCTTAATATTTGAATAATTTCCATTATTAAAATCAATTGTTTTTAATATTCATTTGTTGGGAATTTGTGCTTATTTTTAATTCTATCATATATATATCTATATATTTAGCATTTTTTATTTAATACTACTTTTTTATATTTTTGGTTTAAAGCTATTTTTTAAAATTCTAAATTTAGAGAGAGTTTTCTTAATAATGACTTCATGAATTAAATTTAATCTATGTTCGTCTTCTGTATGATGATATGTTGATTTAAAAGATTTCACTTGTGTTTTAATGCAAAAAAAATAAGATTTCATATTATTTGAAGTCTAAAATTTCGACAAAAGTGCAACTTATTTGTAAATTCAGGATTTAATACTTATGTTTTAACTGTAAATTTTTAAACAAATTGTCTGGTAAACCACTGAAGGAAAAGAATTTTGCTTTGTATGAACCACGCTTTGGATTTGCTTTACACAAAATCCATATCCACAAAATTCGAAGTCCACAAAAATCCATATTATTTCAAATTTTCAAAAATTTTTGATTTTTAACTGATATATTTCATGTCATCAGATTTGTTTTCCAATTTATATTATACAAAAGAAGATAAAATATAAATATTTTACTGCATTTTCAAAAATTTATCCCGAACAAAATCACATACCTAAGTATGAAATCAACGAGTCACTCAATATAAATACGTTCCATTCTACTGATATAAACAATTGTTACTCCATTAGTAATTTTAACTTTTACTGACAAAAGAAAGTTAATGATTTCTCAGTACTACGCAAAGCTCAATTTGAGCATATTTGCGTTTTGCAGTGACTTTTTTACTTCATATCTTTTTTCATTTAGTCTCTGAATGAAAAATATCATATGTACTTTTGAATTGTTTATTGCTTATAAATTAGATAAATGCTCATGAAGCGCTTTATGATATTTCCATAAATGAGTCGAAACTGTTATAAACCAGTTATAGAAAAATATAAAGTATATTGTTTTAAAAAGTTTGTTTAATATATTTGATATATTCATAGTCTAAAAAGTATGAAGAAAAAAATTAACAACTCATAAAATATTTCAAAAGTCTGTAGTCAACAATTTACAAAACTGGCAAATAGTGACCACCATCCTTTAAAGAATCACTTCATTTATACTGTAACATATCTATAATTTATTCCAATTTGATAACATACCATGGAGTACGTATTTAAGACGGAGAATACCTTATCGATGCAGAACACGCACTGCCGACAAATATCCATAAATTATTAGTTGAGATTAAAGCATTGTGCAGAATTTACATTTAGACTAAATCTTAGCAATAATTCCTAAAGATAATAACCAATCTAGATGAAATAGATAAACTCCGCCTCAAAGTCTTGAATTAATTAAAAGTTCCCAGAACGCTTTCTGTGATTAACTTCCTAACTTATGAAGAAATAACTCTAAAAATGTCAAAAGAAGTAAAAATAGGTAAATTCGATTATTTACATTACTAAAAAATCGAATTCCTCTTGATATTTTAAAACTGATTGATTAAAAGTGTAATATTTTAAAATATGATAAACAGTAGAATTGTTGAAGCAAATCATTCATTTATTTATTTATTTTTTCAAATTAATGCTTCTTCTCGTCACTAGGCATATTTTTTTATTTATTAAAATCGTATATGACACTAAAATTTATAGCTTGATTATGATTTTAAAATTTAGAATTTCAAACTGTATTGTTGTGTTCCTACTGTCTTAATAACACTACGTAATTCCGATTAAAGAGCAACAATAAACATGTCCGAGTCTTGAATTATGTATGTTTCACTAAGTCTTATTAACTCTTTTGATATAGAAAACACTTTTGATATATAACACTTTTGATATGGAAGCATATTTAACACACCTTCAGAGACATTGTTATTGATATTTTTAGTCAAAAAAAATTTTGTCAATAATTTTATGATTTTTTCACGCATAATGAGTCAATTGCTTCGGGTTACCAAAAGAAATCCATGGATTTTTTGAAAATGTTTTAGACAGTTTTCATGTTAAAATAGTTTATCATCTTATTCTTGTACCAGATAATTTAATTTTCGGTATAGGAATAAAATTTTATATTAAATCTCTGTTTACTGAATGGCGCATTGACAAAAAAAATTAAGTGCTGACAATCGCCTATCAATTATCTAATTAATTTGTTGGATCTTTTGATAAAATCCAATCCGACGGAAAAAAATCCAACCGACGACAATTTTGAAATCCAATCCGACGAAACTTAATTTCGGATCAGAACGTCATAATATATCTATGTTTTGTTAATTTCCCAGCCATCATTTCAAATGATTCTAGCCAATGCTGCACATTTGCTATTGGTAACGGTTCAAATAAAAGACATATGCATAAAGGTTTACAGTAGTAAAAAGAGGGATAATGCTTACGAGATCGGGACTTGATAGCGAAATATGTAAGTGAAGTTTGCTTTTAACAATGTTTTCCATTATTTATCTTTCTAAAAAGTAATTTGATCTAAGTTTTATTTTATGATTAATATATTACTTTAAAGGAAAACTCTATCCTATAACTGAACCATCGTTATTGCAATTCCTTATAAACTAACTCTGCTAAAAATGTCTTAGACAACATTTTTTTTTTTGAAAAACGTGTATCTGCACAATGCTTTTATGTTTCAAAATAAAGCAGAATAGAAAATTATCTATCCTGCTAATTACTTGCAAGGTAGTTCTTCAGTTTTGATCTGATTTCTCAAAATTATGAATCAAATAATTTTCCTCTTTTAATTTTTCTGACACAGAAGTATTCTCAAACATTGTTTGGAGATTCATTTTATTATTTCGAATTTACATCATTTTAATAGTTTAAGAGAAAGCATCAAGAAATTTTTCCATTACACGAAACATTTCATGTGAGTCACCACGAGCTGCGTTAAATGCATTTGTTAATTGTTTTCTGAAAAATTAGGAGAACGGTAAATTAAGGTTTAAACAAAGCAGAGATATTTCGTTGAGAGATAAATTAATAGAAGAGTTAGGTAATTATTTCTTGTTGTATGCTCTCTTATAAAAGTTTAATTCATTTGAGTCCCTGAATCTATGCATATTCTAGTTTCAGTTTAAATGCCGTATTATTTTGGTTCTTGACGAAAACTTGAAACGCAGTTGCAGTTCTCTAATCAAAAAGTTTTTTTATTGAACCTTTGGAGACGCTTAAGTTTCCTAATCTTTCCAACTCCATTACACAAAGTATAATTATACTTCAATTAGTAATAGCAGAATCTGTTTTATGCATTATCATTGTTCTAATTAGGAAACTATAAGGTATCTTCCATTCGTTTAAAACCCGTGAGAGCTAGTTGGTCTTTTGGTTTTAGAGCATTAATTGGTCTCCCGGGGAGAGAAAATTACTCCTAGATGGCAAATTGAAGGAATATGATTATAAAAAAAAAGGTTCATAATATTTCTAGGATAATAAAAATTCTAGAAAATAATCAAATCAAGGAATAAAAAAAGCAATTTTTAAATATTTGAAATCGAATGGAATTTAATGATATATTACTGAATGAATATTAAAATATAGAGTGGTTATAATTAAAGTTCCACTTTGAAACGGTCATAAAGGGAAAACTACAGGACCTAATGATATCATCCATAGTAATATTTTTAAAAAGGTCGAGGGAATTTTTTTCCATTAAAAAAGCTTAGAAACTTATCACGATGGGAAGGAAGGAATGGTGCAGCATCCATTTTAAAGCAAAATACGACATGAAGACATCGGTTTAAAATGTGTTTAATCGTTTCTGAAACATGTTTCAAAACATGTTCAAGGTGGCATTCACCAGGTTTAACAATATTGCACTGTATGCAATATCGTGAAACAAAATACCACAGGAAGACATCGCTCCTAAGGAATACTTAATATTGTAACAAAGCATATTTAATATTGCTTTCACAATTTCCTGAGAGCTGGACTAAATGCTATCAAACTTGCTAATAGTTTAAAGAAGGTCATGGTAATTTCTTTCTCGCCAAAAAGTCGTTTAAAAACTCACCACCAGGGAAGAATAGAGTACCATGCATTATTTTTTAGCAAAATAAGACATGAATACATCGGTTTAAAATGTGTTAAATCGTTTCTGAAATATCGAAAGCATGTTCAACGTGACTTCACCCATTTTCTGTAAGCAAGTCAAATTACATTTCAATATTCTCAACAATAGCTCTTAGCCTATTAGGAGGAATGTTCAGCACATGTGTGGGTATCACATCTTTCAGTTCCACTGAATTGTTTAGATCATCATCATAAACAGTGCTTTTGAGGTAATACTAAGTAGTGCTTTTGAGGTATTGAACTTACTTAGTAACACGTTTCAGAAAAGATAACACACATTTGAAATCGATGTCTTGCCCTATTTTGCTAAACAGTTTTGCATACTGCGCATTTTTCCCCGAAAGTGATTTTTGAATCTTTTTTTGAAGAAAAGAAATTCTTATGATCTCTTTTAAACTATTAACAAGTCGATAATATTTGGCAGATTAATTTTCTTTTTATGGTCATTTCATTGTGGAGCTTTAATTTTAACTAACATGTATATAAAAATAACATTTATAGCAAATATAATGGTACTGTATATTAACAGCTGTTACAAAAAGGATTAAAACTCTGAAAAAATTAAATGTTTGACACATAAGTTTGGATATCGTAAAAGAGTGAGGAAAAAACTGAACTGTTAAAGCTGTTAACTGTTAGTTAAAAAGAGAAAATACCAAAATGAAGTAATTTGATTACAAATTAAAGATTCATGATATGATTAGAATAATAAAAATTCTAAAATGGAACCACGAAAAGAAAATTTGGAATTATTTAAATAAAGAGAAATTAGATAAATTTTAATGTATTTGAAATATAATCAGTGTAGCAAATATAATGATACCGCATATTTTAAATTTTATTTTTAAATATAATGATAATTTTTACACATTTGCAATGCTGTTTGTTAACAACATTCACATTCTGCAAAAATTAAATATTTTATACAAAAGACAGGATATAACGCTATATATTTAAGCAGCACTTTGAAAAAATACAATAAAAGAAGACGAAACAAATTTTTGACATGTTTAGAATAAGAAGTTTTTGCTTTAATTTTTTCTTATTCTTATGCGATATTTCCAAATAACTTTTATAATGAATTATACTAATTTTGACAAAAGAGTAACGATTATTAAACAAATGATTCTGTATAAATACTAGAGTTCTTTCAGAAAGCAAAAGTGCAAACTAGAAACTTTATTACAAAGAGAAATATTCTATCTTGCCTTGTTCCCAAAAGATATCCATGTTAAAGCCCAATTTAATTTCATATTAAGGAAAATTAAATGCTTTTCTGCTACGGAGTTTGAATTAACTGCTTGTTAAGCACAATGAAACATTGTTTTCTGTATAATAAATTTAAAGAATGAGATTTTCATTCTGTACAAGTATGTAAATGCCCTCAGGAAACATTTCTGTGAGGGATATTAACTGTGATTTATTCAATATATCAACAATAAAGTCTTGTCTAATTAAACAAAATAGAAATATAAACAGTGGGAGCAATAAGTTTCTATGAAATCTTTGGGATCTAAATTTTATATCAACACTTGTTTTATTTTTGCTTAAAAATTGCGAAGGTTTTTCATAATAAATGCTTAATGAATCGAAGAAATGTAAGATGTCCAGCTAATATATATTATGCTTAAAAAATTAAATATTCGTTATTGATAATTTTTGGTAATTTATATTGCTCACATATGTAAATACGTTAATCATTTAAATGATTTTCTAAACACTATCTTTTCCATCGTGAAACGAAATTAAATAGCACTGGTATGAAAAGTTTCTAGAAAAGACCATTTATTAAGAAAAATGCTGTCATATAACCATTATTTTTCCTAAGTTGTTAATCATTAATATCAGTAAGCAATTGTTTCATTCCATAAAATATTGAACATACGAATTGCATAAATTAACATATCTTCTTATTATAAAACAGTCCTTATGTTCATTCAGTTTGATCACCATTGTTTATTTAAAAAGTTTATAAATAATCACTAATTCACTTTTTTTGTATTTTGCATGAAGGAAGGCATAGTGCAATATAACCACTAACTACTGGACAATATAACATTATTATTCCAAACAATAGATTACAAATAGTGGCCCTAAGGTCAGCGATTGAATACAAAAAGGAATCGTTATGTAAAAGCATATTACTGTCGGTGCGTTTAGATGTATTTTTACTATGCACATATTAATTCACATGAAAAATACCTCGAATCGTTTTCTGTAGAGATTGATGTAAAAAGATTGCAAATCTTATTCTAAATGAATTGCATAGAAAAATACTGTTAGTGAATAAGATGTTTTTCTTTCCTTCATCTGAAAGGAGTCTAATTTCAAGCTTCTGTCTCGAAAATTTTCTCAGATATTTAAAGCCAATGAATTGCTTCAGACCATTTTTCTCATTGTTTATATCAGTAATGGGGAGAGTCTTCTGCTGCCATTATAAGAGAAGATATATAAAGGGAGGAATTAAAAAATAAAGCATTCATCGATTTCTATATAAAATTGTATTTCTTTAAAAATATTTGCACGTATGTGATTGAATTAATCATTTGTGACGTAAATACAGGCTTATTGAATTTACCGTGTTTACAAAGCTTCCATCGTCAAAGACTATTCATCCCTTAGTTCAGATATAATGTCAATCAAAGCGAACTGAATATACTGATAACTTGTCAGTAACTATTTTACAAATTGGGTCAAGACTGTAAGTTCCTAAAAATACCACATCTTATAGAAAATTGCAACTGATGGGGAAAATTTTGAATCAAAAATGAATTTTCACCTTTCCGAAAGAGATTGTTTTGAAGATTCGTGTTTGTTGGTTTTTAAATTTTTATTCAAAATTTCTAATTTTTGAAATTCTTAACGTTACAAGTAAACAAAGCAATAAAAATATCAACAAAAATAACAACTGGTTTTTTTAAATGTTGTGAACTATTGAAGCTATTTTGATATTTATACTTTCATTTCTTTATCGTTAAACGTTCTTCAGAATTCTAAGTAAAACTACTAATTAGACATAATTACATGCATAACTGTAAATTAGTTGTATTAATCTTTTCAAAATTTCTTTTAATGTTATCCATAATTTTACTGATAATAATTAAAGTCACTTTTGTCTATGGATCAGAAAGTGGACAAAAATGCTATTGCAGATTTTTGAAGGGTAAGTAGCGTAATTATCTTAGATTAAGAATTCTTTTTATGAAGATAATTAGTATTATTGTTTTGTTTAAAACTTTTGAAAACACTTTTTTTTTCAAACTTAGCTTGATTACCGGTTACTATAGCATTAGAATATATAATTTATTTAATAGGAACATCATTTTTTTGCTACTATTACCTGTTTTATTTTTACCCGTGTAGTTTAGAAAGTCATCAGAATCTTCTTTAAACAGTTTAAAGCATATTTTATTTTAAAATTATTTTGCACTAATTTGAAGATTAAATGTAAATTTGGATTTTCTCTATGTAATTTTATATCTAACATTTGTTAGAAAAATAAAGTATTTCTCAATTTTTTCTGTAAGTATTCTGTAATGAGGACTTTCTAGTTTAATTTTTTTGAAAACCGTGTTTTCCTCAGTATTGGAATTATTTATATATATATTTTTGAAAGAATGTGTTGAAGAAAGACTACATCATCTTTTCGAATTTTGGGCTGCTAATTCGTGCTTTGGTCTTCATGGTATGACATTTTTTTAATCAAGTAATATTGTTTTGTCTATTGATGCCAGAATAAATCTAATAGTTAATGGTTTTTGTAAAATATGATAAATATAATGTTATTTTTTTCAACAATTGTTGGTATTAAATTCAATTTTTCAGATTTCAGAGCAATAATTCAGAGCAATTTCGACTTGATCCGTAATCGTATACTATAGGTGGACTATTAAGAATTACTTCCGAAATTTATGTAGGTGCGCTGAAATAACCATAATATTTGCTCGTCTCTTTCATTCTTAATTTCACTAACAGAGTATGTATGAACACAAATAGAAAAAGAATTGATCATCAATTTAAATTTGATAGGTTAAAGTAATTTAATATACGTTATTTTAAATTTTTTATTTTTAAGATAAAAGGTAGTTGTGAAAAATCTTGGCAAATTATAGAAATATATTTTTTATTTATTCAGATATAGTACCAGAATCCAAATTAAAAATTCAGACATTTTATTTAATGCTATCCTACTTATAACAGTGAAATTGAATGTCCGCATTATTCTTAATAAGATCAAAAGATAAGAAGTTACAAAATCTGATCTGGAATTCCAAATTCAAATTAATTCGTAATTATCAGAAAAGAGATGTTTTATTCCATAAATTCATTTCCAGTATATAGTGTAGACCAGTTCTTTTAAAATAAAAATAGAAAATTTTAAATTTAAACAATATAATTACAGATATAAAATTTTTCTTATTTAAATATAAACCAATCAAGAGCAATGAAAGTTCTATTTTTATACAAATTACAGTTCATTTTTTTATTAGAAAAGCTATGGATATTTTGAAAATTTACCAACTTTTTGTTATTGCTTTGATAAGTACTGCTTACTAACTTTTAAATAAATAAATTACAAATATTAATAATAAAATATTAAATTCTTGCTTCAGATAAAAAATGTTTAAATTCTGCTTCAACAATCATAGTGATATATTGTAACAAACCTATATTACTGTTTTCCAGCTTGGTTATTGCCACAATTGTCAGTCTAAATGGTCACCAAATGATTGACCATGACCGGAGCCACTCATGTGGCATAAATTCAGAATAAAAGTAATAGCATTTTTAAACTCGCTTAAAAGTAATACTAAAATAATATATACATTTAGGAATTATTTTGATTGGTTTGAGCTCAAAGAAAAAAAATTGCTTTAATCTTTTCAGGTCCTATTCATTTCAGAGCCTTGTGTTCTCCGTGATTGTAAATAAATAAACTCTTTAAGGAATTCACATGAAGAAATTATTGCTATAAAACATTTTCTTACCAAGTTTCAGTAAAAAAAAATTCTCTTTGAAAATTTTAAGTTATTGAATTTATTTGTATTTGTTGTATTAAAATTGTCATTCACAAATGCATATAGAATACTCTGAATTTTTATGTTGAATATTTGAAAAAAAAATTGGTGTTGTATCTGATGCTAATAAAACAAACTACACTTCCAAGAGGAGAAAAAAATTATAAAATGATATTTATATAATATTAAAATGATTATGGATAAATCAATTAAAATTTGCAATATTTAATTAGAAATAATGCTGTTCAGCATTGTTAGTACTCTTATGTAAAATACAAAACAATTAAAATCATTTTATAAATAAAAATGAAGCCTTTTCTATGTTCTTTCATTCACATCTTACGAATAATTTGTATGCCAAGAATAATAAAAAAATGTAGAACTCATGAATATTAAATTTAAAAAATAATAAATGCTGAAGAATAAAAGAATTAAACAATAAGAAAGTAAAGTAAAAGTAAAATAAAAAGTAATTTGAATACACGCGCGCAATATTTTAAGGAGTTTTACGAATTTGCGTGCATTCAAAAACTAAGGATTGAAAGTAAAAAGATTCTGAAAAAGTTACTTCAGTTTAAAATTGATTAAAAAATATTTTTTACAATAAAGGTTGCTGTTGAAATATCAAGAACTCATTATAATCAAATTGCATGCTTCAAGGAAAAAAAGTTTCAAATTATTTCAAAAACGCCGCTTCAGAAAGATAAGGCGTAAAATTATGCATATAATTTTTTTCTATTTGAAGAGAGAATTTTAAAAAAATTTAAATTGTGAAAGAACTGAAGAACTAATTTTCATTTTTATGTTAAATTTTGCTGCATGGAATTATTTGAATAGCAAACTATTGCTCGACTTCTGACTTTATGTATGTTTTTTGTGCTCTAAATCTTCCTGTTAATAATACCTTCCAAAATTGTAAAAGTGCGTGATTGGCAAAAAAAAAGGTTCTACTTTAATTCTGTCTCTCCACATTCAAAGAAAATTTTCACTGAGAAATATACTTTAAATAAATTTAATTAAAGCTTACCAGAATTTATGTTTTCTTAAAACTGTATTAAAACTAATCATTATTTAAAATCGTAGAACATAGTAGTATTTATCAGCATTAATATCATATTAAATACAAAATTTGCAATATTTTTTAACGACGCAGTTAGTCTTAGAGTAAGGAAAGAAAAGTTATTGCACTACTACCTACGGCTCATATTGCTTTAGGACAGAAATATATTTCTCACAATTTCGCCATTTGACAAGATTTAGTTACATTAATTAAATGGAATCAGAATATTGCGTATTATTCATCATACAAATAAAAAATCTAAATTTTGCAAAATTAAAGTGGTGCTGTGAATCTTATTTCGTAAGTAATATGCAAAGTGGTAAATATTTTTTTTTTACTTTAAATGTAGTAAGCTAAAGTTATTAAAGGTACTTGTGTTACTTATTCAATGGAAATATAAAATTAGTTTTTATTCAAATCAAAACAATATTACATATTGACTACTAAATTATTTTTTTAATTTATAATTAAAAAAATACTTCTATATCTGAAAATTTCTTAAATTTAATTTTTAGCCAAATTCTAATTCTGGGAAATTCGAAAAATTGGCACTGACCTTCTTATTTTGAGAAGTACATTTGAGAAGAACTTGTAAACTAGAAAACTCCCCAAAACTCTATTTTATAATAAAAGAATTATTTTTTTAATTAAAATAGTTGACAGTGGAATAAAAACTAACATTATTTCTTAAAAAACATCTTCCTATTTTTTAAAAATACGTGTGAGAATTCGTACACCCCTAGTTTTAAAGCTCACCCAAATTATTTTTTATTTACTAATATTTAATTCCTGAAATTAGATAACTTGGTAATGAACTTCTTAATTTGGGAAGATAGGGTGAGAAATTACACTTACATAGTTGGAAAACTAGGAAAACTTATTAACTAATGCTGAACTTTTAAAAATAAGGAAAGTTTGCAGTGACTTTCTTATTTTGGGAAGTACGTGTTGAGAATCACACTTTTACAGTTAAAAACCTCCCACACAATACTTTTTAATTAACCATTGTGTAATTTTTGAAAATTAAGAAAGTTGGCTTTGACCTTCTTATGCTGAAAAGTGGGAGGGGGAAACTACATTTATATAGCTGAAAAAGTTCCAAAACTTTTTTATAAACTAATACTGAATTTTTGACATTCGAAAAATTGTCTGTGATCTTATCTTGTACGCATGAGTACACTTACATAATTACAAAATTCTCTGATCCTTTTTTAATTAACCATTAGAAATTAATTAACCACTAGTTAACCACTTTAATTAACCACTAGAAAAGCTGGCAGTTAACTTCTTATTTTGGGAAGTGAGATTGTGAGAAATCACACTTGTATAGTTGGAAAACTTGAAAAGCCTATACTTCATTAATTAATGCTTAATTGTTGAAATTAGAAAAATTGACAGTGACCTTCTTATTTTGATAATTGTATATGAAGAATAATACTTGTATAGTTAGAAAACTCTCAAAATCTATATTCTATTAACAAATATTTAAACTTTTAAAATCAAATGATTTGGGGAAAAATATGTAAGAAATCCCATTTATGTAATTGGAAAACTCTCAAAGCTTATTTTTTATTAACTAACACTTAATTTTTAGAAATTAGAAAAGTTTTCTGCGACCTTCTTATTTCGAGAAATACAAGTAAGGTTTTCCACTGATATAGTTGAAACAGGACCAAAACTTATTTTTATTAACTAATAGTTAATTTTTGGAAGTTATAATAGTGAGATGTGATATTACTTTGAGAAACACTTGTGTGATATTTCACCAAACTAGCCCAAAAACTCTAGATTTGTATGAAAAATACGCCAACACCCATTTATCCTTTATATGAAATGAATGAAATTTTAAGCATTTGTTATTTTTCTGTAGTGATTATTTTTTTCCTTAATCAAATATAATAAATTAAGGTCTTAATTGAAATATGGTCATTTACTGTTATAATATTCAAGGTCTCAAGTCTTTAGAGACAGTAACGGAGCAATATCCATTTGGAATAATCTCATTAGGGATGCCACGGAAGCAGAAACCATGCCTAATCCACTAATTTCAGTATAATGACTTTAAGTGCAGCCATCATAAGAGAAATCATTCACCTTCCCAAATTATTATCCGGAGCAAAGCCCGCCTCAGCAGATTAAATTCTGATAGCTCTAATGTCCTAATCAGATGTGAAAGGGCTCATTTTGGTGACAGTTGCAGTGATATTGGATAGGATGGGATGTCAGTTTTTATTGTTAAAATCTTAATTTCTGAAGTTTAATTTGACTTATTTTATGTTTGGAATAAGTTGGCTTATTTTTATTTTGGATTTGAATGAGATAAATTGAAAACGAATCAAATTGGTTAAATGAAAATGAAAATTTGTTTCCTTAATACTAACTTCAAGATCTGTATGAAGGTTTATACTCTGTTGGTTAAAGAGAAATGGTTCAAAAGAAAAGAAATAACTATATAATTTTATGTACAAAACGTGAAATATAATGGAAGTTACCTAATATGTTCGTATTTTATGTTATCATTAGATTTATACTATCAAATTACGTTGATTCTTAACCGATGTATTCAAATGTACAGAAAAGCTATAGCTACATCTTTTAATGCTACCCCATTTGAAGAAGATAGATAACCGATGTTTCATTTTGAACAGGCGTTAACGATATGGGCTTTATATCAAAATCTTTTATTAAAAATAGAGATATTTGGATTGGTATAAAGTTATAACGATTATGACAAGTGTGGCCTAAAATCTAATCAACTGTGAACAACCGCAACTTGTGAGTGAATTACGAAGCAAAATGCATTAAAAAAGAATTGATTTGAGTATAAATAGAATTTAAATTCTTAAAAGGCATAAAAGTTTACTTCAAATGACTCAGAGAAACTCGCAATTTAGAATTTCACAGCAATTTTCTTTTAGTTTTTTTAGCTTCCTTGAGAGTAGAACCAGACAATAGAAGTTGATGACTCCGGAGAGCCCACATGTAAAGATAAAAGTCTTCAAATGAGACAAGTATAAAAATGTACAAGTGATTAAATAAAAACCATTAATAAATGTCTAATAGCAGCAATCGATAAGTTTTTCGTTAATTAATTTTAAATAAATTATAAATAGTCACAAGGTACGTGCTTTTATTCTTTTTCCTACAATAAATTAAAGTGATCAATATACATGTGTGTGTGTGTGTGTGTGTGTGTGTGTGTGTGTGTGTGTGTGTGTGATTTTATCCAGTTCGATTATTGTGATCAGTCGGTTAATTTTATCAAAGTTCTTAAGTTCAAAAATTAATATGTTATAACATAGGGGTAGTGTGTGTTCCCCTTAATCTGCGCTTACTGTATTTGATTCGCTGTTTGGGATCGTTGTTCTTCTGTGTTCTATTTTTGATGTGCGCGAATGCCCCCCACCTGTGAAAAGGAGTTGTGCATGCGAAAGTGATGCATTAAGTTGATAAGTCGCACTTTTGGCCCTTGTTGGCTCTCCTGAAAAAACAACAGACGCTCACGCTAAAATCGGTGACAGATAGCTGTCAGCGATTTAAGCCGAGTGTACAATGCCATAAGTTACACACAAGTTCCAAATGAATTACATTAAGCAGATTTGCATGAATTTGCAAATAAATAATGTTATGAGGAGTATCTTCTGCTGGTGGATGGGATTTACAGTTGGATTGAAAGTATTACAGTTTTTTTTTCAACAAATCTTTTCTACTTTATTTTTATTATTTTGTGGAAGACATTTGATAGTAGTGCCTGTAAGGCTAGTTTTTCAAGAATGTCTGAGATAATTTTTCATTTAACTTTACTTGCTCTTATTCTTCTTTGAGTCTAAGGAAAAATCCTCATATTTTCAGAGGTTCAATTTAAAAAATCGATAGTATACTCACAAGATTTTGAGTTGGAATTTGTGTTGAAGATCTGCTGCTAAATCATCCGTAAGATCTAGATGAATCATAAAACTTACAACGACAGAAATTTACTAACGGTAGTTATTATTTGTATTCTTATAAAAGAGAGCAAACGCTGAATACTTCCACGTTGTTATTTGAGGCTATAAGTTTGGTAAACTAAATTAGTCACATCATATATTCGGCATTTTAAAAGTTCACTTAATCTGTTAGCTATTTAAACCGAGTGAGTCTTTCTTGTTTTTTTCTTCTCCAGTAGAAAGACTTAGTTATTTCATACATCGGATTCGCTTGTGCAACTCCTTTTTACAGGGGGGCACATTCGCACGCATCACAGATAGAACAACCATGCCCGAACCGGGAAACGAACACGTGACGTCCAAATCACGTGGAAGAAGCGCTACCCCTATGCCAAGGCACGCGTGCATCGTATCATATAATTTCTAATCAAAAGAAACTTTAATTAAGACAGTGACTACCCATATCAGGTACTACTCATTTCTCTTCCAAAATATATTTCTGATAAACTATACAGCTTATATTATACTATCTTTTCGATGACGCGCCATACATACATTCACTTTTATTAGTAGTATAGAGAATACAAAAGAATTTTCCAAATACATGGATCTGTCTAGAAACTTTTATTATCATGAGCACATTCTAAAGGTCTGATTTTCATGTAAGGAGCATGCCGATTTGAAGAACCAGGAGATCGTAAATTAATGAAAACGGAAAAGTAGTTAAGAACCCTTATCTTCAAAACTATTAAAGCTTTCAAAAATATAAATAAAAATACTAAATTCCTTTAAAATATAAGTACTTTTTTATGTATATCTGTAGTGTGAAAACTGAGGAGGTTTTGAGATATTCAAGAAAAACTAAAATATTTGCTGCGAAACATTGTTGCAACATCGGCATCGATGTTTACAGAGGGTCTTCACAAATTCGAAAAGTAAATTTAGATAAGTGATAGTAGGCAATAAAGAGATGAAAAATTATCTTAAAACATAGGGTCGCAGAAGATATTTATTCTGTGAAAATCTGAAAAACAGACGTCGAAAAACCAATGAGCCAGGTGAAGAGAATGGTCCTATAAATGCGAGGATTTGGAACAAAGTAGTCGAGAAGAAGTTTTCTCATATGTAAATTTTCCTTGCATTCAAAGAATATAAAAACAGCTTGTATTCATTAAAGAGGAGTGCAGAATTGATAGTTGATAAGATTCATTCGCAAAAAAAAAAGAACAGATTTCATGTATGACGAATATGCGGATTTGCATTTAATTTACTTCCAAGAGGATGGTAAACATGGATGGATGGTCTGCACTGTAAATTTCTACTTTATCAGTATTGCACTAAATAAATGCTTACCGTTGTTTGTGACTTTATATTCCTTTGCAAATTCTTATCGCCTTGATACCTCCTATCACACCTCAACCTTTCGGTTGAATTTTGCAATACCTTCTGTAATCATCGGTGCCGATGTTGCAGCGATGTTTCCTCGCAAACATTTTAGTTTAATATCTCAAAACCTTTTCAAATTTCACAATATAGGCTTATATCAAATTTAAGAGTAAAAATTCCTTATACTTTCAAACTTTCCTTTTTCTTAAAGTTTTAATAATTTTTCAGATAAGGGTTCTAAACTATTTTTTCTTTTCCATTAATTTGCGACATCCTGGTTTCTCAAATCAAATGTTACTTGCATAAAAATAGCCTTTAAGAACGTACTTTCACTTTAAAATATTCATAGTTGAAACACTATTTTTATTTTTTATTAGTTTTTTACAGTTTTTAAAAGTTTTCCTACTCCCTATATTTTTGCGATTTTTCCCCCTGAATGTCGTTTGGAACCCCATGTAGTATGGGGATTCTTTATCCTCTTAATGGCTACTCACAGCCCTCTGAATTTGACAGTCGAATTCGGCAACACCCTGTATGTATATATACATAGAGAAAGTGAGAGAGAGACCGACAGAGAAGTTTCTTGATTCTTTCAAACTGGTTTAAACTGGTTAATGACTCAAATTATTTCAGATGAATAAGGGTTTAAAAGTAAGGCTTTTATATGATAACTTGAAACATATGGTAGATTTCATTTGTTTATAATAGTTATATTTTTATTTTGCATGGTTTCAAACTAAGAATGCAAAATAAAAATCTGCTACAAATAAATTTCTATTCAATGTTCGTAAGTAATGATTTTAAAAATGAGATTCTTAATAAATGCCAACATCTTTTAAAATTCGAAAAGTTATGAACTTACTTTTTATACATTGGATCTTACTTTAAAATAATTCTAAACAGTGGAGTGATATCATGTTTGTTATAATGTATAAAAATATCGGAATAATACTAGAAAAGAAGTAATCATGTACTAACTACAAAGCATACATTCAAATAATGATGCCTACTGGCGTTTAGAGAATTACTATTATATTTATAACAGTCCCGAAAGTATAGTTTTGAACTAAGAGGTCGTCATTTGGAAATCAACGTTTCGTAGTGTTTGTTAGGGAAATATTAATAGCACTGAAATAATGATTTATCATATTTCACTTGTGAATAGAACTATATATTAGAACCAAGTAACATCAAAATTACTCGGTTCAAGCTTCATATAGAGATAGGAAATTTTTTTCAATATTAACGAGGAGTTCTCCAAATTATGAAACGATCAAGATAATCTAGTTCTTGACTCTCTGCTCTTTGATAAACACTGTATACAATAAAAAAATTAATAGACTCAGTCCTCAAAGGCTTTATATCGGTTACATTTGAAATTGAACGGAGATTGTCATTTTGACTAATGATGTGCATAGCTAAACATATTGAAATGAATAGAAAACTTTGCAGCAAAATTTATATTCATTCGGCTCACTTCCAATAGCATCGATGCATTTTTTGTTTTTAACCAATTCAATTCATATTAATCATGTTCATTCATATTTTTTATTTGAATCACCAGTTCATATGCCGATAAGATTCAAAATATTATTATGTAATAAGTATGTTATTTGTATCTAAATATTTTCTCAGATAAAAACGAGATTTTATACGCACATACACGAAAAAAAAACACTTTGTGCTTTAATTTTTACGTATAAAATATGTTGAAAAGCATTTGATGTATTCTTTAGCTTTTAAATGTAAGAATGAACTGCACCTTTTTCAATAAAATTTTGCAAACACAGTAAAGTTATCATTTAGAATCAATTAATGATTGCAGATGTATTCTTAGAAATATTCTTTTCTTTTGTTATTTGTCGATTTCTTTAGAAAAGACTCCTTTGTTCTATTTTAACTAAAGTTTTAATGACTCATCTTCAGTTTCTTTTTATTTGACGTTTGAATAATAATGATGACATTCCAAGTAAAGCAAAAATGACTAAGCTGTCGAAAGATTTTGATACTTTTTACTTCAGAAAACTTTTTGACATATTTTTACAAAACTGTTATGTCTCACGCAAGGAAAATAAAAACATTTAATATATTTTATTCATTCTATAAGTAAGATATGTAGGTTTTAAGAATGATTATTTTTAAAAATTAAAAACATATGCAGTTGAAAAATGATTCTATTAACGTTAGTTCCTATCAAACTATGTTGCTTACTACTCCTCAATTACTTCAAATCAAAAAGAGAAACACGAATCGACTTTTAGTTGTTTGTTTGTTTCAAGTTCGTTTCCAGGAAGTGCTTTTATTGAATTTTTATTGCTTTTATAGGTCGGTGTTTGAAAGTAAACAGAATCGATTGTTTTCTTCAAAACAAACAACTATTTCTAGGGAATCTCAAGATTCCAGAAAGCTGCCAGGTTAAGCGAAGTGCGGAAAAAGATTATTTTTTAATCTTAAAAGTAATAGATTTCGACATTTTGATGTTTTTGTGTAATATTTACTTAATGCTGGTTAAAATTATTTTACTTTTATTATAAAACTGCTTTGAAGACTATAACTTAATATAAAAACATACTTCATTTTCCATGGTTTGATATATGTAATTACTTAAATAAATATTAAATTTACCATAATTTCTGATGCTATAAATTATTATTATTCTACCAAAAGTCAATATAGAAAAATTATGTCTTTTTTATGCTGTAAATATATTAAAACGTATACATTATTTCTTATTATAAACTCGATGTCTTTGATTATTAATATTCAAGGTAAAATATCAATTTCGATAAATCACAATTAAAACTCTTAATCATAATTATCTCAACAAATATTTTAGATAAAATTGTAATAGACAGTAAAACATGTTATTTTGGTAGCTTTCCTTTTGTTCCATTTTGGTTTCCATAGACCTCCTTAATGAATTCGAGAGCCCCTCGACTTTATAATCCTATTAAAAACCTTGGCAGATGGGTACACTATACAGTGCCGTTTGCATTTTACTGTAATTTTACTTTCTGAATCCTCATGTAAATTGTGTACAAAATAAGCAACCTTTTTTTTACTGAATTTTTAAAACGCACTTGCAGAAATTGTCTCCATGAAACTTTCTATTTCTTCTCCCATAAAGATATAACATCTTTATTTGAGAACCCATAAGAACCCATAACTGTGGATCTTAATTAAAAATTCGAATGTTTTGTATGCCATTGATGGACAATTGTTTCAAAATATAAATTTTTGACTTTATGAGGACATTTTTATAGAATCTATAGGCGAATATGTACTTTTAAAGTGTTTTTCAACAAATTGTAAGAAAGAATTTGACTCGGAAATGTATTATAGTCTCATGGTCACATACCGAATTTCATTATTGTAAGTTATTGTGTTTATTAGTTATTGTGTTTACATACAAAAATACAAATCAGCAACTGTCCAACTCTTTGATTTGGTTCAAATCTATATTTCAGATTCTAAAACTGTGTGCCAAATTTTAGTTCCCTAGTTTTTTAGACATCGAATTTTTTTTTTTTTTTTTTTTTTTTTTTTGCACTAATAGCCTGGCAGATACACTTCCTGTGATTAGACTTTAATTTAATAGAAATCTACAAATCTGGCTCTTAAGAACATTTAGCAAATTTCATTAGTCTACCTCAAAACATTTATGAGTTATCATGTTTTGAGATATATATACAAAGAGATATATACATAATACCAGGAATGTGCGTTTCCGCTCGAAATACGGAAAGTTGTTTAAATCCAAAATCGTAATTTTTTTGTCAATTTTATATTTCGAATTGAAAAAAGCAAAAAATTGCATGATTAAATAAATGTCTGTTAAATTACACCAAATAAATAATATTATTTTGAATTCAATTACAATAATAAAAATATTTTTAAGTCTACCAAATTTCTGGAAAAACTGCACATGAATTAAATCTTTTATCTTCAAAAACTTACATAGTTTAAAAATATTGAAAAATTACTTATTTCAATATTTTCGCGACTTATCTCGAGAAAATATCAGAATGTTGGTTAATTTTTAATTTATTCTCCACATTCCACAAAATTTTCCACATTCAAAAGTAGATCTATACAAATTTCGGTAGCTCAATCTGAAGCGATGTATCTTTTGGAGAGACAAACCACACATTCGCCTATTTGAGATATCACAAGAAATAAAATAACACAAAAACATTAAAATGCCCTCAGTTTCCATAAATAATATTGTTTATAACCATTCGGAAATTCTTCTTTTAAATTTTAATTTATTTATTGTAATTTAATCAACAATTATACTTAGTAACTATTTTAAAGAATTTGTCACTCGAATGTCGACTTATATAAATGATTACCACTTTGTCATTGGTGTAATAGAGATGAATATTAAACAAACTATAGAAACTCGATTATCCAAGCTTATTTAACCATACTCGCCATTTCGGTGACTTTATTAACCGAAGGGAAATGCTTACAACTCTTTTTTTCATATTTTCCATTAAGTGTCTTATTTCATTCCCTTCGTGTATTGTGAACAGTGGGTAACACCACGAATACACTGTATAATGACAAAAATTATGAAACTTAAGTCTTTTCTGGTTAATACAGAGGTTTTATTGAATTTCTCGGCTGAAAATAATATTTGTCTTTGCTCTGAGCAATTGAAGTTAAATTTTCACATTGAATAGCTACTTGTTGATGCAAGATCATGTACGAATTTCACTGATTTAAATTTGTGCTTATGAGTTATAGCATTTACATGAATGTGAAGTTTACAGAAAGATAAACAGTTAGCCTCTTGGCAGGTGTACATTTGTCTACCGATTAAAAAATTAGGTGTTGAATCATAATTGATGTGTATACACTAACATCTTTTGAAAATAAAGCAATGCTACTATTTCATATTAAATTTTTCATTTTCTGCCACAATTGAATCAAATATCATTCCAAACTCACATGGGTTTTATAAAAACGCGAGTTTAATTTCATCTAAATTTCTTAAACAGCTATAAAATTTCTTGAAGAATGCTACTCCTTATAGAAGCCTATTTTATTCGTAAGTTATTTTAACAAACTTGTATTAAGAACCAGCAGTCTTTTCTAGTGGAAAGCTGAAAAAGAACTCTTCCATTGTGTCACTAATTATGTACTTAAAAGTACAAAGCCTTCTCCAGGGCATCCATTAACATCATTTATCTTTGCAAAAGAAAAGTTAAACTCTCCAGAATATCTACTTTGTCATCTGTTCTCAGAATGCTCCTCTAATTGGCTTATTTTTAACTTTTATTTTCGAATTAAAGTAAGAAAGGTACAGAGTAAATCTTTTTTGACTACTCATCGATTGCTTCCTTCTGTAAGATTCTCTTAATCGCTTAACAAATATTTAAAACTTAAAAATTTTGCTTAGTATTTAGAAAAATATAATCAATTTTCAGAATTATCAACGAGGCAGGATTTTAAATTTGTATAAAAATTTTAATGAGTTTATCCAAGTAATTGGGATGGTTACTGATATGATGAGGCTATAATTCTGTGGGGAGTGTCCCAATTTATGCAAAATTAAAGTGAATGAAATTGATGAATTAGATGAAAATGTTCTAATGATAAAATTAATTTTTTAAATATATATAGCATACTCTTCAAAATTTCTTCCTTTCCAAAAACTCAGAATATTTGCAGTCTAATCAGATCTAGCAAAACTTAATTCCATAGATATATTATTTTCTTCAGAATGAGAATGTTGCCATATATTCTACTAAAAATAATAAATTTCCTATTATTCAACATATGTTTATTTCCAATTGCGTGTCGTTACGCTTTATTAAATATATTTTCATTTATTTTAGTTTTGGACAATATTTTTGCATCAAATTAAATTTAATGTTAAAAAATTATTTTTTATGTTGTAAACAATATACAAGGTAGTTATAATTAAACTTCCCCTAAAAACAGCATCCTACATCTCAAGAAGGTGAACGGACTGCAACGAAATTTGATACATAGACTATACAGGAGATGCGTTCATGGAATTTTCAATAAATAGTTCCAAAGTGCCCACAAGAAGGCGCCTTTTCCGTAAAAACATTAAATTTAACACAATGAACCTCCAAAATGAAGAACGGAAAAATTATTAACAACCCAGAATAATAAAATGTAAAAACAGAAAAAGCTAGTTCTAGGTTTTGTAGTTCTAGCGTTTCATAAGCTATAACAACGCAGGAAATTTTTGATATTTTTTATTATTACTCAGAATTCTTTTTCTGGATTATTAATGTGTTACAGCAATCCGTTTTAGTCGTTTATTAATGTTTTTAAGGAAAAGATGCCCATTGGTAGGCACTTTGGAACTTTGAAAAAAATTCAAAATTCCGTGAATGCATCTTTATATATCTATATTACCGAATTCTTTGCAATCTGTTCACCCGTCTGTGATGTATGATGCTGTTTATTGGGTAAATTTAACTATAACTACCCTGTGAAAGTAAATAGAAGTTTGCTTTTAATATAATTCAAAAGAGTACCCAAAAAGAATTAGACAAAACAATAAACATCAACATCAAATTTATAAGTAAGAAATCAAATGAAATAAACCATATAAAAAAGAAATTTTATTTTGAATTTTATTATACACGTTGGATGAATGTATAGCTTAGTCTCAATCAAAGAGCAAAGATGTGATTGAAACCGCATTTAAATTATTTTTTTAAAATTGTACTACGCTTCTCTAAAGACTGAGGGGTTTATAGAGAGTTTTTGGCTATATTATCTAAATACAGTTAGTAAGAGAAACATTTTACAATAAAGGGATGAAAATATTCGCAATATTATTCGAAAAATTCATTCTTCGGGTGATTGTCAACAGTTGAATGAATCTTATTCACGAACAACAAAGTACAACTTAAAATTTAAGAGTTATAATTTCAGAAATCTTCAGCACAATGCAAGAACTCTAACCCTATTTAGTTTAAAATTTTTGCTAAACACTGAATAAGTTAGTATGTATTTTTAATAACGCATGCTGCTTAAAAAGAATGTGTGCAAACCCATTTGTTATTTATTCCTCGGGGACAAAATTTATTTATTTATAAATAAATAAAATTCATAAGTTTTGTGTTATATATGCTTCTACAAGAATAGAAGTAAGATATATATTCAATTTTTCTTATAGAAAACAAAGTTTTGGAGCTCGATGGATTTGGATATGAAAAAAACCCATAGTTTTTAAACATGGATGCATGATTAGTCTGATAGTCTCTTTATTATTTCAAACTGGTTTAAACTGGTTAATGACATTAATTTAATTAAGACGATTCGTAAGAATTCAGAGAATGAATACTTTGGAAATCAAAATCATAACTTTAGTTGGCGATATGTTGCCAAATGTGACAACATTCTGCATTATTTTCTAATAACCCTAAAAGCAATAAACCGCCAATTTGTTGTCTACGCATTTTGAGGCTTCAAAAAACCTCAAACCTAAACAGCATCATGTTCTCACGTGATAATGAAATCAAAGAAATAACTTTTCTTGCCGTTAATGATTGCTCTGATTACCAAAAATCGCTTAATTATAAGGTTAGTGAAATGAAATACATGTCATATTTTTTAATAAATTTTTCGTCGATCAAAGCTTTACAACTCAAATATGTATATTATTTGGATAAATTAAATATTTAGGATATATATATAATATACCATAGGATCTAAGACAATTATTTAGAAACATGACAATGATGCAAATGAATTACATCTCAACAACGTTTGAAGGAATAAATAGTGTTAATTAATTTAGAAGGCTAGTGACAATCTATCCTTGGTGAGTAGCAATCATGAAATAATGGAATTATTTGTAGATGTTCCGAAACAAGTGTTATGACAGTATTAATTGTGAGATCTTATATGCTGATCGAATTCAAGTGGCATGCAATCAATTAAGCTATCAACTACACTTCGCAATTGTCATTGTTTACTAAGTGCAAAATAATTTAGAATTTTTAAGCACAAACAAGATTATTATTATTATTATTATTTTGTTATTAAAACATTCCCAGAGCATTTTAAGCTTCAGCATGTTTAGCAGCTTTAAATCGTTCCTACATGCAAAAATATTCTCTAACAAAAACGAATCAATAAAATTGACTATTATTCCTGCAGTATTTTAACTTTATTCCTGCAGTATTTTAACTTTATTCCTGTAGTATTTTAAGCTTCGTCAATAAAACTGAAAATTCTTATTCTTCGAATTCTTTTTTTTGTTTTCTTAAAGTAATCCTTTTTATCACAACGAGCTGAATACCTCTTACAAACGTTTATTTTAGAAATTAAATCAGATAATTAATTGAAACGATTACAAATTTTATTTAATTACTAGCTACCATCGCCTTAGAATTAATTCCTGATAGAATTTAGAATTAAAAATTAATGCAACTTAGTCTCTTTATAGATTCTTCAGCAAAATACTGGTAAGATTTAAATTTTCATACCATTACAAAAAGCTTACGTCTTTCTCAGCATTTCACTATGCATCTCTTTAACGTTCAGTTAGATTCTTTAAAGTTTCGACCTTAAACTGAAGAAAATTTAAATTTAAATCAATTTTAAATTAAAATCTTGTTGAAATTGTTTTTTATACAAAAAAATATGTGCATATGTGTGATATGAAATATCTGCAAAAATATTCCAATAAAAATGTGTCTGATTCATTATAAAATTCGGAGGGTTTTTTTTTATTTATTAACGACTTAAATAATAATATTTTATTCTTCAATTAATAAATTACTTTTTAAAAAAATGTGAAGTCTAAATTTTATACAATCTTTTGGTGCTAATGAATCATTTTTATGGCATATTCCTGAATCTCCAATTTTTAAATTAAAATTTTTAAAAAAGCATTTCTTTTTTCTTCGATTAAATCTGAACGAATTACGAGGTTTTGATTATCATTTTTTAAAAACAATTAACGATTTCCACAATCTTTACAGTTGACAAAAATTTTTAGTTCCATCAGTCTTGAGGTACAGAAGCACCAAAAACAATGGTTGGGAAGTCCTTTTGTCGCAATGCAAATTACTAGTACAGAATGAATGCACAATAATGCATATGCAATTCATTAGAGGCGTTAAACTGCATCATGCAGGATATCCACGACAACCAGGCAGTGATGGGCTGCATTGTCGTTTTGCTCGTAGGCGATTTTAAACTGACAATGCCGACTGCTGATCACACCGTCAGTTTTCAAGCCGAGTTCCAACGACCGGAGAATCTTCAGACGAGCCTTGCAGTAACCCTTCGACCCCTCTTGCTGTTTAATGGGGTTCTTTAAAATGTATCCAATTTACCAACAAATTTTCGGTAGGATCGTCAGGCATCAAATGGCCCACGAAAACTGCAAGTGGAGTCGAAGGGAAAAGGGTGTGTGCCTCGAATGCAGGCGAGTACAGGTCGTAGGAACACTGCCTTCTACATATACATCAAAATTTCAACGCGAACGAAGTCGCGAATAATAGCCAGTATAAATTTATATATAATTAATATAATATGCCTTGTTTGCATTACATATTGCGGAATTATTGAAATTATAATATATTGTTAAACTTCACAAAATATTTTTTCTTACTCTTATCCATCTGAAAAACATAATGTTTATTTCAATTTTTGCGGGCAAATAATTAAAATTATATTTATCTAGGCTTAATTTTCAGTAAGAATTAGTTTTTGAATTTGACCTTTTGTCAACGTGACAACATCATTTTCCCCTTTCTCGCATAATATTCTAGCTGCTTGTGCAATTTAATTCTATTTTTTTATTTTTTATGAAATAAAAGATCAGAAGGGAAAAGAAATCATGTTTTTAGAAAATAAGGTTTACATATTTGTTAATATTAAAAATGCACGTAATTTCTATACTTAAAAAATTGATATTGTTAAGAAGATAATTTTTTTTTAATTTTAAGATGGCAAAAGATTTATTTTTATTTCATGATACTTTCAAACGTTATCGTGGGAAAATACGAACTTTCGCTTTACTTTCATCTAATTAATATCAATAGAATCATAAAAAAACTCACCAAATTGAGCACTCCCACATGTGAAAGTATATATGCTCAAAGTATGGGATCTGTAAGTCATAGGATCTGACCTGTAAAATGCAACGAACACATACCTATTTTTATTATATCATAAAGATTAACTAAATAAATCAATAAGATGAATAAACAAATAAATCTTTTAACACCTTGTTTTGGACTATCGTCCAGATGAATAAATCTATATTCTGAGAAAAAAAAAAAGAGCTATCGTTATCATTAAATATCGTTGTACCTTCAACAGACCACTAGCGGCAATTTCGAACTGGATAGTGATACTACGTTCATTTAAACAGTTAAATATAATATACTTATTTTAAATTATACTCTGAAACAAAAACAAAAAAAAATATCATTTTTGTATTTTTTGAATGGAAAAATACTATAAATATAAATAATAAATAACACGAATATCTGTTGTCATTTTGATGATAAAAACTTAACTAAATGAAACATAACTTGCAATGCATACAGCATTCCTTTTGCAATATTGTTACCCTTAACAATTAATTTCATAAAACAGAAGAGGTGAGTTTTACTGATGGCTCAGAGGCATGCTAAATAGATACTGGATCAATGATTTTTGACCTTGGTGACAAACTTGGCGATCCTTTGACGGCAAACTTAATCTAGTGAAAAAAATTAAAGATCCAGAAAATTTCAGGATATTAATATCTTCATTAGAAAAGAAGATAGAAACTAGAAGATAGAATTTTATACCTTCTAGAAACTTTTTTCCCTTCTCACGGAAATTATAATAAGCCAACAGACAAAGTAATAATAAGTCTTTCGTCAGAGAAAGAGAGTTTATTTGAAGAAAAGTGAGTAACTCAGAAATGTCTCTTCATCAAGTCCTGTCTTTCAATTCTGTGCTATTTTAATTGTTTAATTCCAACTTTCTGCTTGTATATTGTTAATTACTGCAAGTGGTATTTTATGTACATACTTGTAAGCATTTTTTTCACTTTCATAATGTTTTCTTGTAGAATTATGCGTCGTTACTTGTTACTGAATATGTTGGACTTTTTATAGTACAACCCACAGACAGATTTTGTATTTAGTTCTACGTTTTACAAACGAAATAATTAAAGTTCTGAAAAGCAAAGTGAAAGGCAAATAAATTTTCTGATAAAAAATTATTTTTAATATTTATCTCTGTTATCTCATCTGCTTTCTCAAATAATATAAAAGTTTTTTTTTTTTTTTTGATAATGGAATAAGTATCTGAGAATTTATTTTATCTTTGAAGCATCATTTTTCTATTTTTAAGAATCTCAATATAAATTTTAGCTCAGTTTAGTTGTATTAACTTCCCGTTGTAAAACAATACAAGGGCACTTTCGGGACTGACCTCGTAATGTTGAATCTCGGTCAGATGTCGAGGGCAACACCTCAGCTGGCACCCCCCCCCCCCTCTTTACACCACGCCAGCGGGAGGACTTTTGGTCGGACAAATTCAACTTGCAACAGACCCCCTTACATGGCGGTTCTTCAACTGAATATAAAAACAAAGTCTTTGTACATGGAATGTATTTCTGATAAAAATAAAAGAATTTTTCCCCTTTCTTTATCTGAATTGGAATTTTGAACGAAAATAGAAGGTTTTTCCTTTACCTTATAAATCAATAATCATAATGTCTGGATGCGAACGCCATATGTATATTACAGAAATGAATGAATAAAAAAAGAATATGGATATAAATCATACAATAATAAAAATACTGGAAAAGCTTCATTGTCAATTTAAATAAAAAAATATTTTCAACTGGGTATTTTGAGCATTCAATATCATTATTATTTATATTGACAAAGTTATCTAAGTCTGCAAGAACATTATCTTCTAATAAGATATTAATGCAAAGCATTTTTGTTTATTTAAAATCTTATTAATCATATTTTCTCAAAATTCCACATAACCAACATTTGTCTTTACGGAAATTCTAAGACATCACTTAGTAGATTTAATTTTGAATGCATATAGCATGTACTTTATGTTGAAAATATGCATGTTCCCTATTTTCTCTCAGCATAAATTTAATTTCTAAAATATGTTTTTTTAAATAATGGTGCATAAACAACTTTTTTGGATCTAAATTAGTTTAAGTAGAAGGATTCGTTAAGCATTTTATATAAAATTAATTTTTTAAAATAATTTTGGTTGATAAATAATTACTACAGAGATCAATTATCTTTATTATAGTTTTAAAATGAAAAGAATTCATCTATATTTTCTGTTTTATTTGAACTTTTGATTGGAACCTAGACCAACCAGCATAAAAAATATATATAACTTTATAAGCTTATTGGTAAGAATATGTCATTGATTCGAGAAATGTTAAGAGCAGTTCTAAAATTTTACCAGTATATATTTATACATAATTTCCATCGCTAAATTTTTTAAAGTCTTTAGATTATTATTAATCAGATAATTAAAAATTATTAATTATATTTATTGGTTTAAATTAAATATTCTCTCCCACGCTCAATCATTTTTCGTGACGAAAAATTTCTATATTCTTTGCTGTTTAATCAGTTGAAATTTATCGCGAGTAAAAAGACTGGATAGAAAATAAAACAATTAAATTTTCATAATTAAGAAAAATTTAAATATTTAAGTAAATTAAATAATAATAAAAGTTTAATTTTTAATATTTTTGATTAAATTTCAGTTAGATAGTGCTATTCAAAATGATTCTTAATATTATTATTCTAAATCATTATTTAATCTAAAAGAAGGAAACGATTAAATGTTTGCGACCTATTTAAGTTGTTGACTAATAGATTACCTCTGTTTAAAAGTACACATTAAATAAGAAGAGTCGGTTTATCTAAGATTAACTAAAAAAGACATTTTGAAATGAATGCGAAAAAAGAGTAACAACTGAAGCAACTTGAAAAAAAGTAATGGTTTTAAAAAATCTTGTTTTTGCAGATTAAGATGAAAAACAATTACAATGAAAACATTTACCTTAAATGTCATTACGTCTTATTAGAGGATTAAATGATAAAAAATTGGTTTAAAAAATAGAACAGTTTATTTTTTTTATAAAAAGTTAATTCGGCGTATTTATTTTTAAAATTAAATTTTTGATTTTCAAAGGAGCTAACAAGCTGGTTACTAGCTGGTTTAAATATTCTTTTTAATTTTTCAAATAGCTTTTTATATGTTACTTGATCTTTTAAGTAAGCAGAAAAAAGAAAAATTCCAAGTAATGAGCTCGAAACATTAAAGCCGTGCATTTGCTGTTCTCGTAATTTTTTTTTGGTCTAGTTCCCCCATGGAAAGATTACATTTTTTGCATTAAGCTGTACCTAAAGAATTAAGATAAATTATGTTTACATTATTTGTAATCATAAAATGATAACTCTAAACACATAACCCGTTCGAACTTCGTCAAAAAATGCTACACGAAAACATAAACATCTAATTTTTGACTTTTCATTTTTCTACTAAGAATGTGAGGAATTTTTCCTTAATACACTCGATAAAAATTGTGATATTTTCAGAAACTTTATATTTTCTATAGGACGTATAAAATCTCATTTAAAAAAAAATTATCTATAAAACTCTAATTTTACATAAAAAATTATTGATTTACTGACCACAATTTAAGCAAGAAAATGGCTGTTTTCAAACTTTCATAAGATGAAAGCAAATGAAAAACAATGAATGAGCTCTCATCTTTACTTTATCGTAAACATACATAATATTACAATTTTTTGTTTATCAACATACGCTAGCAAAGAAAAAAATATTTTTATATGTAATCTAAAAAACTAGATATTGACTCTATCAATAATAGAAGGTCCTAAAATTTTCAAACATGATATGAACGAGTGTCGGTAAAGCAAGATTAGTAATCAAAATTATTTATTTCAAAATTTTATATGATTTAAAATTATTAAAAATAGTAATTTTTTAACAGTCATTTACATCAAATCAAAAGCTTTATTATTTCGAGAACAATGTAAGTAAATTGACTAATATTTAATTTATTCAAATTAAATGAAAAAGGCAAATTTTATTTCTTCAAAAAACCTGTCAAGGTGAAATTTGGGTTAAGATTACAGAACTTAACTAAATACATAAACCTCCACTATTTATAAGAAATCGAGCATCAGATAATAATGAATCATTAAGCTGCTCGTTTAAACTGATGGGTGAAAATAGCAAAAAGGTAAATATGGGAGCCTTTTGCATTAGTAGTGTTTTTGAAATAAAATTTTTTGACAAAAAATATCTTAAATGGTAAAAGAGACAATTGTCATTTGAAATCAGATTTCGGAATGAAAAGAATTACTAAAAGAATTTGATGTTAGCTGCCTTCTTTTGTTAAAAATCACTAAACTTAACATTCAATGCACTTCAAGATAAAACAAAAACACGCTCCTGATTTCTGTCACTAACTTAACTCTTGAGCTGCTAAGCTTTGTAAATTTGACTTTCTTAAGAAATTAGGTTTTTTCACTTCATTTTCTCAAATTTGATAATGTTTATAATGAGTTTATTTTGTGAAAATTGTCATTAAATTCAAGCTTCGTTTATTTTTTAATTAGGATTGATGAATTTACACTTCTTTTAACCGTTAAATTATTTTAAAATATGTTTATTTTTTAATTATTCAACAATTCAAATGTTTATATTCTTTTCAGTAATAATATTATCCAAACATTTTCCAAGCACCTTGGTTCTCAAGAAAATGAGAATTAATTTATAATTCAAATTCCCCTAAAGAATCAGGTTTTGAGAGATTGAAATCATCTTGTACTTGACTTAAAAATTCAGATTTAGACACATTTAGAAAACAAATTTTTATCTACAATTACTCTTAGAAAACAAAGCTAAACCTGTCTAGAAATTTCCATAATGCAATAAGATTCAAAAGTACTCAAGATTATTCCTAAATTATTAAAAATTTACTTAAACCACTAAAATTTCTCAGAATATTTGGAATCTTTCTGAAATAATTTAATACGCTTCCATTAACTTTTATAACGTCCAAAAACACCTAATATTATCAAGTTATGTTAGCGTTCCAAAATGGCAAATATAAAATATGAATACTAATAGGAGCAATTCTTACTAATGCCCTTATTCTAAAAAACAAATAATCAATAAAAATTGTCTATGCTAACAATGTCCTTTCAAATAATATGTCCGGTTTTCTCTGCATACAAGCTGAGAGTCAGGACAATTAATATTTTGTCTGCACAAGAGTCTTAACAGTCTAATTTTACAGACTAATGAATATCTGAAAACTATGTCCTTTAATATTATTGAAATGAAAGTTGAAATTAGAGAACAGCCTTCCAATTAACTAGACATTTAATTAAAAAAGTAAGCATTTAAACCAATTAAACGATCATTATCAAATGAACAAAGATTAAAGGGGAGACATTTTTACTTAATTGATTTCAAGGATACTGTTGATTAAATTACTTATTCAAGCACGTGAAGAAGACTTCGAATTAAATTTGTTAAAAATTAAAGAGGATTAATTGTGTAAGAAATAGACAAGAACAGGTCAGTATTTTTGATGTTATCCCTTCAAATTGAAAAAGAATTCCTTATTATTGAATTTATTAAATGTTATAGTAATTACATTTTTTTAATTGATTCACTGCACATATTTTATAAAGGATCTTAATAATACTAATATTTTACAGATATCAATAATAAAATATTATATAACAACATAAAATATTTATATTATCGTGTAATTATCACATAGTGACCCTGTCTAATATTTTCATTTAAACGTTACTAATAAAAATCATTCTAAGGACACCTTTTATAGCACAGAGATTTACATATATGGGCATAATCACTTTTCTGTCCATTATGCTTATTAATATATATCTACTAATTCTTATCATGGAGAAACTTCCTAACTGTTATGATGAGAAACAATTTCTTCTCTTAATGTAGGTTTTTGTTTGTATATCACCCTCTACTTGTGAAGAAAAGTTTTTTATGACTTAAAAAAAACATAAATAAATTTTAAAAGTTAAGAATTTATTAATTATAAATAAAAAATTATTTTTATACGTGTTATAAAAAGTTTAAGCTAATTTCTATTATTGTATTAAACAATAATTTTTTTAAATTAATTTCACTTTTTAACCTTGGAGTGTATTACTTACCATACTCACTATTAAATACTACCATTAGAATTGAATAAAAAAAGTTAATTAGCTTATGATAAATTGCTAATTAGAGTGTAAGCACATTCAAAAGTGTATACAATTACCAAATATACCGGCCATCCCATGGGAAAACTTTAGGGTCATATAAATTGCATATAAAGAAGCAATTTTTGTAAAGCAATATTGGGTGGGAAATTGACAATAAATGGTTTAATAAAAATAAGCAATGTTAAGGTAATGACAAAAAGTTCTTTACTTATATAACTTTGGTAGAGCAGGCGATAAAAACTATCAATGTGTAGATTAAAAAATTAATTTTGGGGAAGAAAAAAATTGAATAGTAGAAGTTTAATTATTTAGCACTATCAAATCAGTAACAATTTTATTGAGTTTGATTGGCTGAAAACAATTATGTACTGTTGATTAGATTTGATTTAGTATTTTTACTGTTAGAAACGATTCTTTGTTGTTATTTTTGAGAGATAGGTCAATTACCTTCCCTGAGAAAGCAGGCATGCATCTTATGTGCTAAATTGAGAATTGTTACAGAAGAAAAGCTTTAAGGTTATAACATGAACACTTCCCCATACAAAAATGCCTGATTCCCAAAATTTTACACGTTTACACTACCATCTTTGTGAGAGTGTTTCATTTCATTTCTCTTCTAGAGACCGCATGCGGCTCCCTGGAGGCATGTCTGGGATCCAGAAATGGAAGACGTATTCTGTGAGAGTGTGAAGATAATCCAAGCACTAGCACAAGATAACCCAAGCACTTGAACCGCAGGCTTGAGTAATAGCATTGTTTGGAAAATTTTGCACTATGAAATATCGTTTCCATACCACTTACAGAGAATGCAAGTGCTGACGAAAGCCGGTTATCTCATAGACATCAGACGTTCGTTTTTACCAATTTTATTTCAGAGTACAATAACTCCGAACTTCACTGCAAATGTACCATCCACAGATGAAACCACCTTTTCGCTAGATGGAATTTTTGATTTTCACATTTCCCATGGGTAGGCTTCCTCTAATCCATATGTTACTTAACCGCATGCCATCCAGGAGCGGTCAACTATTAATGTGTGGGCGGTCATTGTGACTATACTTACTCCCAAATCGGTTTACAGGCAGAACGTATCTAATCTTTCTGAGAGAAGTATTACCAGAATTACTTGACAGCGTTCCAGCTGTTGTTCTAAATGCCCTGTGGTTTCAAAGCAATGAGGCTACTTCCCAATCCTGCAATAATGCGCGTAATTACCTCAGAGTCGTCTTTGATTCTGGATGGATAGGACTAGTTGGACCAGTCGCTTCGACAGTACGCCAGATTTATCGAAATTTTTTTGACACTGAATGACACTCGCCAACGAGACTCCAAATGATTCTGATGACGACCTCATTGCAAAACTTTCAGTCGCTTTTGCAACAGTTCATCAAACACCTGGTATCTTCGAAAAAATAATCCAATCACTTACTAGGCTCTACCTGGCCAAGTAAGTGATTATATCGATATTGGTGGTAAAGTATTTAAGCATTTACTATAATATTATGTAACTAAAAAGCTTATTTTAATTTCCTTAGTACTTGTTGTTTTACCACCTACATTTTTCATTTCCGAGCCCTACTTTGCAGTACAAAAAATTCTTCTTTATATGTACTTAACTTACCCTTAAAGTTGTCCGATGAATTTAGGGATATTCTCTAAACATATATTCCAAATTTTAAACAGAATTCTTCAAGAAGTAAGTGAAAAGAAATTTCATCATCACAAACATGAGTGATGAGTATTGGCGGCAGTGGTCAAGGGAAGGTACTGCCTTAAGAAGACCAGGTTCCGGGCAGCCACGTGGTACTACTGAGAGGGAAGACCGTCGTATTCGGCGTATGGCTGTGGCTAATCGTACTGCGTCTGCAGCTGAAATTCGAGCTGCAGTTGGCACCACAGTGACACAACGAACTGTTACAAATCGGTTACTTCAAGGACAG
Organism: Argiope trifasciata; assembly: GCA_026543055.1. NCBI lineage: Eukaryota > Metazoa > Arthropoda > Arachnida > Araneae > Araneidae > Argiope > Argiope trifasciata. Next base: position 652,624 of record JAPMOQ010041020.1, on the reverse strand, counting down.
CTCCGAGTCAGACGCCCTGTACAGTGAATTGCATTTACTCCAAACCACTGCCGTTTGCGACGTGAGTGGTGTCAAGCTAGAGCTCATTGGAGGACGGAGTGGAGATCTGTTGTGTTTTCTGATGAAAGCCGGTTCTGCCTTGGTCGCAGTGATAGCCGTTTGTTGGTTAGAAGGAGGCCAGGTGAACGCCTGCTATTGACCTGTCTGCGACCTAGACACACAGGGCCTACTACTGGAGTTATGGTTTGGGGAGCAATTTCGTATGACAGCAGGAGCACTCTCGTGGTTATCCCACGCACCCTGACTGAAAATTTGTACATCAGTCTAGTGATACAACCTGTTGTGCTGCCATTCATGAACAGCATTCAAGGGGGTGTTTTCCAACAGGATAACGCTCGCCCTCATACCGCTGTTATAACCCAACATGCTCAACAGAGTGTCGACATTTTGCCTTGGCCTGCTAGATCACCAGATCTTTCTCTAATTGAGCACGTATGGGACATCATTGGACGACAACTCCAGCGTCATCCACAACCAGCATTAACCGTCCCTGCATTGACCGCCCAAGTGCAACAGGCATGGAACTGCATCCCACAAACTGATATCCGACACCTGTACGACACAATGCATGCACGTTTGCATGCTTGCATTCAAAATTCTGGTGGTTACACCAGTTACTAATGTACCAACATTTCACATTTGAAATGGCTCTTCTCGCCAATGGCTCTACCTGTGATCTTGAAACTTTAATCAATTAAATATGTTACCTAGACAAATGTATTCCTAAAATTTCATTACTGTACAGTAATTTTTTCTTGGTGTTGGGATTTTTTTTTCCATCAGTGTATATTCATTCCGCATATATTTTGATTGAAAAACCATATTCTTATAACATAGTGAGATTCAAAAAGTCAATTTTTAATAACTTTAATTTGAAGTTTCGGGGAATTTTTCTAGTTTTAAATAATTAATTTAAAATTTCACCTAATATCTCATCTAAATCCAATGTGAAAAGTAATTTTGTTGCTGTGATATATATATAATTTTTAAATATTAAAATACTCTTTACTAATTGTAAAAAAATAAGTGGAGTGCAACTATAATTTCTAAACAATGCAATATTAAAAGTTATATCCATTCCTCCATTATAGGTCATAAGAAGTTTTTAAGAATAAGGAAAAAAAATTATCATGTAAAGAGCGATTGATATTATAAATATAAACTTTGGTTATAGTTATTGTAATTATATATGGTTATAGTTATATTTATAGTTTGACTATAATCATGATATTTATTTTATTGTTATTCTAAAAGAATAAAAAATACGTTATTTAAATGCTATTTGTTAGCATTAATATTTAAAGTCAAAAGAGTATGTCAATACTGTCAAAAAATTATGTCATAGTGTTTTATTTATTTATTTATATATATATTTTTTTATTTATATATTTATATATATATTTTTATTATATATTATTCTGGGACAAGTTGGATATGTTGATGCATAATATTTTAAAACACTTTACTTTTTCGAATTTCCGATGTATAGAAGGACTATGCTGGATACAACAAATAATAATGTGCATTAAAATGCTTGTGGACAATTTCAAAATTGACAAAAAAAAATAATACTTTTTGTGTCAGTTTTGAAGCAGTTCAAAACTGACTTATGAGATTAAAAAATCAAAGATAAAAGTAAAATTATACTTTAATTATAAAATAAAAATATATAAAATTATACTTATAAATTAGAAATAAAATTATGCTTTAGTTACTTTATATTAATAGTATTTTTCATGTTTAATATCACCATTTAACTATACACCAGATGTTGAAAAATAAATAAGAATAAGAAAAATAGTGTAAAGCACATTACATTTTTTCAAAAATTATCCTGAATTAGTTGAAGTTATTAATATTGCGCTGATAGTAATAGTAGAGAATCATATCTACATTCATTCATATCTACATTAAATAAACAAATCAGAGCTTCCAAGTAGGGTTGTCAGATGACTCATTTCAGATATGTGAGAATGTCACTCATGAAGATCAGTTAAGGTTAAGAATCGGAAAGAAAACCCTTTTTATGAAAACTGATGAGAGAATGTAATTGAAACCCACATTTAAATTCTAACTCCAGAGATCTAGTTACTTATGAAATTCATTTTCATTCAAGTACTTCGTCTCTAAGGGAATGTCCTCTACCATTCATTGAGGCTGCATTCTAATTTTAGAAAAAAATTCATAAAAAAGCCAGGGAAAGTAATTATGGAAATCAAAAGCCTTTCTTGTGAGAGAGAATTATCATTCCACCAATCGCTTGTGTTAAGTTGTTAAAAAAATTCCGCTCAAATAATGTTTCTCAACAGTGGGTGCCTTTTATAGAGTCTAACAGAGAACAGTTTATACAAAAAGCTCAGTTGATATAAAACAGCAGCTGCTTGATATCGGATATACGAATGCCAAGGCCACAACGTTTGCTCTTAAAAAACATGCAAATCTCGCTTACAGTTAGGACAAATTTGGGACAGAACTGTTTCTGAAACGTCCTTTTTTTTTTAATGAATAAAAAGAGTAAACGAATTGGCTGTGTTCCAGGCTTTTGTTACGTTTTACTCGGGAAATTGAGAAGGAGAAAATAAATTTATTGCTTTTTAATTGTTGCCGGATTAAATATTAAAAAAAATAAGAGAAGAGATACGTAAATTTTTCTTCATTAATTTTTTTTTTTACTTCTTTTTCTTTATTTAGAATTCTTCAAATATAATTACATTTCCTTCCTGTCTTCTTAAGATCATATTTTAAATAAACATTTGAGATAAGAATATCAGCTTACAATAACTTCATTCATTAATTGCGGAGGTTGTTTTGCATTTGTTGAGTTATTTTCCATTTGCCATTTATCAACATATGAAATAAGTATGCAAACTTTGGATAATTGATAATTACGAGTGGTTGATGTTAAAATGATTTTGAATAAAATGAATATTTTAAATTTATAATTAAAATTTTATTATGTTAAGCAAATGAATGATTATATTATTATAATATTAGAAACATAATTCGAATAACCTCGAACACTAAAAATATTGGCTTTCTGCGGTAAAAAAATACTTTATATTCTTTACTTTACTTTTCGTATGAAAACAGTCTACTTACAATTTAACAAATTTACTTCAATCTCAGATAGCAATGTTAAATTATTGGTGATTTTAAGTAAAAAAATTTGAAAAATAAAAATGTAACAAAAATTATAATTTAAAAGGGAAATTTATGCCAAAAGCATTCTTAAAACATATTTAATTTATAACTTTTGTAATATATAGAAAAAGTTAAGCCTATTAGTTTCTAATGATAAGAAAAATCTGTTCACTTCTTTGAAGAATGATTTTCAATTTCCAATTTTAAATTATTATTAAAATTATCGGAGTTAGATTAATTTAATTATTTTTGGATAATATTTCCATTTGAAGGGTTTGATTTGAGTTAAAATCTAGGTCTGTGGTTACACTGCACTCATACAGATTGAAACTGGTATTCTAAATTTTGAACTATCCGTTGGGGATTGTTTTGCTTTAACCCTTTATTTACTGACGGTACTTAAAAGTACCATTTAAATCTAGCTTATATCTTTACTAGATGACTATTTTTGCCTATGGTATTCTAAAGAACACGGGGAATGTAACCCGAATAACATGAAGTTAATATAAGCTAAAAGTATTAATTAAAAATATTTAATTAATAATTAAACTAATTAAGATATTTCTGTTAATTACATTTTTTTCTTGGGTTCCCTGGGATTATTTTGCAAGGAAACTAAACGACTGGTGCAAAAATGAAGTAAAAAAATTGATGGCGACATAATTCAGTAAATAAAGGGTTAAATAGTCAATGCATTCAATTATGTGAAATCTTATCTAACGGTTTATTCCTAAAGCAGCAATTTCTTTTAATACTAGAGATAATACTGAAATTCAGACAATTTCAATAATCCATATAATAGAATAACCCTCAAGTTCTTTGCCAACTGTTTCAATATAAAATATCTTGGTCTAATCAGATTTACTACCCATGATGTTTATGATACTACATAATTATTAAAACTCTTCTCATATGATAAAATGATTAGAATTTCTACTAATATAGTCTGGAGTCCAAGAGAACGTTGTGTTAATATGGATTTGACAGATTAATATCCATTTTGAATCTAAGCAGAGATGATTAGTTCTACAAAAGATATTTGAATCTATTTATTATAGAATTTCAATTTTGTTTTTATGACAAGATATCTGTATTCTGAATCTTTTATTGAATCTGGCAAGCAATTTGTTACTTTTTTAAGTAACTAGATACATAATTAAAATTTATGTCTTGTGAAAATCTGCTCAATCTTTTCTGTTCTTTTTCTTATGTCTTATATTTTTACTCTCTTCAAGGATTATATTACAACTCAGGCAGATCTGAAGCTAAATATTGTGTGAAAGAAATATGCTATTTTTTTCAGTCATGATATTAAAAATATACTATATTAGAATATCATTGATTGAAATTATGTGATTTAATGGTTTATTCTTCAAGTAGCAATTTCTTTTAGTGCGATAAATCACATTTCTAGTACTAAAAGAAACTGCTGCTTTAGGAATAAATAAATTTTCAATGCAGCTGCTTATGCAACTCAAATTTAGAATAATTTATATTCCACTTAAACTCAGTCGAAATAAATAGTTCAGCCATTAATACGAAAATCTTTACTTTTATCAGATTTTGGTAGTCTCTATGGCACATGAGACATTAGTATAATTAAAATGCGGGAAACAAAAGATTAAAGTTGTGGAATTTCAGATAATATAGTTGTGATATGTAGTGTTTCGAAAGGAATCTCAGGTATTACGTCAGTTCCATTTTATTCTAAGCAATTACAATGGTATGCATTAAAATATAACCATCGGAATGGGAAATAGGTTTCGTTGGTTCACAACATGTTAGTTAAACATTCTTCGTATTTCCTCATTGTTTGCCCTTTTTCTTTGTTCCAATAGAGCCCCATGTCATCTCAAGAATATATAGCAATTTTCACCATTCTACATAGATTATTACAGGAATCATTGAATTTTTAAATGTTAATGGACTTTTGAATTATCCAGTATATAGCAATACGTTTTGAAACATTATCCACAACAGGACTAGCATTAAATATTCGTGCAAATAGGACTTCACATAAAATTCTTTAGCAGTCAAATACCGAAAATATACTCTTGATTATTTGTCAATTTGTAATTGAGAGTTAAACAACAACATCATTCGTAATATTAGAAATTAACTGTTCAACACCCAACAAATTATTTTTTGATTATTACAATACGATCATAGTAGTTACAAAAACCAATCATTATGTCAAAGCAACCAAAAAATGAAATGAATAGTTTTCAAAATTTCAATCTTTAGGACTATTTTTCTTATCATCTTTTTCATTCCGTGAAAAATATCAAATATCAAAAACTGATTTACGAATTAATCACTTTTTTGTAATTTTTTGAAAGGAAATACCTCAACCGAACCTCCCCTCCCATTACACCCACAGAACTAATTTCATACACAGAAGTAATTGTCCAACATCTCTTGACACCCTTCTACAATTGATGTCAAAAAAGGAAGGCTTGGCATAAACTCCATCTTCAACAACAAATCCGATTTCACCAATCCATTGCGCCATTTGAATTATCCACTGTGAAAATGTAGCTAATCAGCCAGAATACTCAATAATTAATTAAAATCAAAATTTTAAAATCAAAAAGTTTTATTGTGATTAGATATATTTCATCAAAATGGTTTGATATGATGAATATATGCTATTAATATAATGGAAGAATAGCTAAATCCTGAAGTTGGCTTTTTAAGTCTTTAATTGGAAATAATATATCGTTTAAAATAGAAATATCTCCTACCGCATATAAAACCAAAATCATCTTACAAAGCCAATATTAGTTCCAGCATGTATAAGCATTGGTGCAATCAAATATTTTTCTAATAAAACGAAATAACAATATGTTATTGATAAAAATTCATTCAAATAAAAAATAAGAAATGGCTTCATAAAAACTAATTTGTGGAAAAATTATTAATTTTTACTGAATGGTTTCATATTTATGCTAGTATTTTTAATAAAAAAATAAAGAAACCTAGCGAATGTTATGGGTTCCCAATAAATATTTCTACATATTTTAGTTTCAAATCATGTTTCCGAAAACAAAAACTTCGATCTGTAAGTAGTGCAAAAAATAATTTTGCAGAAGAAAATTATGTAAATAGGATACAAAATGTGCTATTTATAAACAGAAGAGATTGAAAAGTCTAAACGAAATTACTCCTCTATAAAGATAAAATTGCGTATAAAAACTAAAATATCGAGTCATTTGATATGCTCGTTTAAGAATACTACTTCGATGAAAGGTATAATTCTATGTCTTTCCAATAAATATCCTCAATTCTGAAACTCATCAAAACTTTTGCAATTCCGAAAACTCATCAGAAATGACTTGCAAAAGGAGGATAAATCTCATAATAATAACTGCAAATGTTACTTTGGATTGAAGCAGTAATATTTTTCCTTTTTTTCTGGCGTTAAAAGAAAGATATTTGGCAGTAATTTTCTTCGTCTAATTTATTGTTTCATCTTGAATAATGTGCTTATTACTTCTTGCAAATAGATATTAAATAATAGATCTTATAATTAAGGTTTATTATTTTATTTTTAATAATTTTGTTAAAACTTTTTATTATATATATATAGATATACATATAATTGATTTTAATTGGCAATATTTTTTAATACATTTTAGCTACTTTAAAGAAATTCCGACTGCTTCATGCATTTATACTGTTATTACTAGAATATGCAGGCGGTTGTCAAAATAATTAAAACACCTTAGATTTATAAAGAATCCTTTATTACTATGGGGTAAGACCACTTTTGCATGTAATACAGCTTGGATTCTCCTACAAATTCGATTCATGCAAGTTTTGAATTTAAAGGAATACTGTACCATTCTTCCTGAATATATTGTGAAAGTTCTTGGAGAGCTGCTGTTGGAGAATATCGATTATATATTGAACGCTCTGAAAAAAACCATCACGGTTCAATTAAATTGAAGTCGAGTGATTGTGAGGGGCACTGCAGATGTTCTTCATCCTCGTGTGCATCAAACCATAATTGGGCAAGTCTTGCGATATGAATAGGGAAATTCCATCTCTTGTAGAAAACAGAGATTGCATCATAGGATGGACCTGGTCAGCTAAACTTCCTTCATATTTCTTGAAAGTTATCCTTCCTTTCAGCGCTACGATTGGTTCAGCAGAAAACTTCAACATGACTAATCATATCATGATACAATCCCCTCCATGCTAGACATCTAGAAGGAGACAATCACAAGCGCAAACTTGTGCAAGTGCCTTACAAACGTGCTTCCGTCCTGTTGTAGGAAAAAGTGTGAAACACGATTCGCCAGACCACTTAACTTTCTTCCAGTTATCAGTCAACTACGTTTTGTCAGTACGACACCATTATAGATGACGTTTATCATTATCATCTGTGACAAATGGCTTGGGAATTACTGCTGTGACATATATGTTCTATTTATGAAGATGCCTTTTAACTGTAATCTCTGACAGTGGAGAATACAGCTTCGCATTGAGCTCTGTGGTCATTTTTTCTTCAGGTGGCCTTTTTTTATACATTACAATCCACTTAAATAAACGTCGGTTTCTTTTACTGAGATTCTCTTTCTCCCCACTATTTTTCTTTCTTGTGCTGTGTGTATGGTACCATGACTTTAGACATCGTACCTCTAAAAACGCTTAAAAGTTCGGATGTTTCGGTCACACTTCCTCCAGCTAAACTGGCTCCTTCAATTTGCCCTGTTTTAAATCTGAGAGTTCGGATATTTTAAACTTTTCAAAAACATCCAAGAGTAGCAGAATATAATAAAGTTAATACATATTTTCAGAATATATAGGATGTTTTTGAAAAGTTTAAAATATCCGAACTCTCAGATTTAAAAC
>JAPMOQ010041020.1:507397-644166 GCA_026543055.1 Argiope trifasciata | reverse complement strand
GTGTGTGTGTGTGTGTGTGTGTGTGTGTGTGTGTGTGTGTGTGTGTGGTTTTTAAAAATGCAATAAACTGAGCAGATAAAATTCTGTTTGCAGTCTTTACATCTAAAATGTATATTTGTACTGTATTTTAGACACAATAGACAAATACATACAAAATGAATTTCTTAACTCATTACAAAATAATACAGAAATACGATAAGTATAAATACAGAATGAATTCGATTTTTTTTAATCCTCCAAAAGTCTATATTTGTATAAGTTTTAGATACAATCGCTTAAAGAAAAGACATCAAGAATACATATACAATTTTCTTAACTATAATAAAAATTAATACAAAGGACATCATATTATGTTCAATGAAGAAAATGAAGAAAGAATACTCCTATTAATTATACAAACACGAGATTTCTTTAGAATCTTTATTTTTTCAAACTTAATTTTCTTTTTCAAAAACAACATTCCTGGTTCTGAATTGCATTTTAGTTCTTTTCCAGTAAAAATAATACTCTCTTTTTATTGCTCTCTTTGTATTCCTAAAGAATGCATCATTCTTAAATTTAAAAAAAAATCAATCTTTTCCTCAAAACATAAATTATTTACTCTTTGATAAATTAGAACAGTTCGAATTCCGTTACATTGAAACACGGGAACATTAAGGATAATGAATATCGCATAACAGACAAACGTACAAGATGATTGATTTCAATGTGCTGCCATTATTCTTAATTACTCAACAAAAATTATTTAAAATTAAATTAGATGCTTGTTAACCTTAGTGATTAGTCTCAAAAATACTGAAATTTATCAAACAAATTATTTATCAAAAGAAATATTTGTTAAATACTCATTTGTTTGAACAAAAATCAACGAAGTTTAATTATCTTCATAGATTTAATCCTTTACATCAGGTTATAATAAAGCGCATGTCTATAAACGATAATAATAATTAAAATTCAATTATATTCAAGATAATGAAATAGTAAAACTGGGAAATGGGAAATTCTTTTCTCAATTTCATCAAAAAGAAAGCCCAAATCATGAGAACTATAATAACGAATAGGATTTTAGAAGATAGGACTATACGAAGGGAGAAAGTTTCAAAACATTTCTGCTGTAATTAAATTTTATATTCCACCATACATGGAAAAGTAATCCATAATTGTCTTGCTATTGTTTGTTTTATCAAAATATCCATATTTCATACAAAATCTAATTTCCTTTAGTTGATTTTTCAGAAACTAATTAACAGACTATTTGAACAGTACCAGAAAGCAAATGATTCGCTTGTAATATTTCAAACAAATCGTTTGCGTTAAATTAACAATCTAAAAGTGTTCCGAGAAGTATTCTGATGAGGTAGACGATAAAATACATTTGTGAATAATGATTCAAAAATATTTTATGGTAAAAAGATGAACAGATTGGTTTCATTGGTCTCATAATTTTAAGAAATCCCCATGACTGAAGGATTACTCCGGAAGTAATTAGTAAGATAAATGAGAAATTCCATTTCCATTTTCTTGAAATATTGGAGTTTTAAAGACTTAGTTATGAATAAAAATCAATTAGACGCTGAAACAATTAAATGTTTCATTATTTCGGTTTCCGAATTTTCAGTATAGGAACTTAAAACAAGAGATATAACCGTCTTATTAATTTTTTTCCAGTGAAATCATTATTTAAGTAATAGTAATAAAACTCTTTAAACTTCTTGCAATTATTTCGTGCAAACTTGGTTCATTGGTTCTGTGATATCTACTTTTTGATATATATGAAAAATTTGATATGTAGATATATTTATTCAATAGATTAATTCTGTTCCATTATCTTTATGTGGAATTTTATTAATATCTGTGGAACTAGTATTCTGGATATCTGTAATAATCACTTTAAAATACATTTAATTGGTAAATATCATTCCAATTATCAACTGTGATGCATTATTCCTGTTTTTGGGGGTGTGATAATGATATTTTTACCAATACCTTTATTAATGAAAAATAGTTACAATGTGATTTAATAGCATTTCATTTTCTTTAAGGTATTAAGATACACTTGAGCTGATTAAATTATTTCTAAATTTTATGACTTAATTAAATTTGAAGATATTAAAATTTGTTTATAATATCCTTTTATAAAAAATATGCCATAATTGAAAGCAAGAACTAGTTTTAAGAAATCAATTAATTAGGAACTAATACTTGAAAATAAAAATAAAAACTAATTGATAATGTATGTCACTAATGTCAGTATGTATTTGATTGGTGGAAATTATAGATTGAATTCAGCAATATTAAATATTTGATGAAAAAATTCGAAGCATCCAATGAACGAGACAAAATTTCTCTATTCAGATTTCTCACAATTTTACTCGAGACTTTTCTAATAACATGAGAGTAATAAATGGGTTTAAGAAAATATAGAAATTCATGCACAGTATCAAAAGTTGTCTTATTGCATATTAATTAAAAATTATGTGTATTAAATCAAGAATACGAACATTATAAAATTTCAATCAAAGTTTATTTCTGAATCAAACTAAAAAAAAAACTATAAAAAAAATGTTAATCAAACTAAAAAAGATACAATTGTATTTAAGGAGCGATAATCCGCTACCGCTAACACACAGATGAAAAGAAATTAGTAAAAATATTAAATTAATATACGCAAAAGGGATAAACAGAAAGGAATAAAAAAGAGAAATTATGAATGTGACCTGAAGTCTTCCTCAAGGTCACCTCCACGAAAAAATTAAAAAAAGGGATTTTTCTTAAAGGCGTGGGATAAGTACTCCCCCCTTGTAAAAAGTGATTCTGCAAGTGAATGTTTTAGGATCTGTGGGTGAGTGACTGAAATATTTGAATGAAGTCAGCCCCGTAAAAAGGGTTGTGACGCATGAGTAGCTAAGTCGTACTGTTGGCCCTAGATTGCAATATTGAAAAACAAGAGACGTTCCCTCGGATTAAAATCGTTGACTTATGACAAATGCCATAAAAAACAACAACATTAAGCTTCAAGTTAATATCCTCAAATAAATAGTGTAAAAAGAAAAAGGAATTCTGCATAAAATATCTCAATCCGAGAGAAATATGAGATCATAATTTCAATAAATTCAGCGATCTTTTTTCTATGTTAATAATTTTTTAATAAAAATGAGATGATTATCATGTAACTTGAAAATTCAAATTTTATTTTAAATATTCTTTTAAAATATATACATTGTCACATAAAAATAAATAATAGTGTAGCATAAATTTTCACTCTATTATTACTAAACAATTTATACAGGTGAACCAAATTTTGAAATAAGCTATTTTGAGAAATCAAGCTAAGTATCTTTCTACCATATAACTTCCTATTAATTGCATTTTAAAAATTAATTTATGAATATTTAGCATTTAAATCTATACACATTGTATGCTTACGCAATCAATGGAAGGCTATTTATTTTACTAAAATTGAAAAAAATCAGTTCTTTTGAAATTGCAAACCTACCCAGCTTCCTATCATAAAAAAAGAATTGTTGATTGAAAATAGTATACATCGCATAGTAGAAGAATATTCATAGAATCGATAAAGAGAATTGCATGCCACATATTTAATTTAATTACAAATCATTAGCAGAATTAAACGTTCCTAATGCATCTAAATTTGCTCCAACTATTAGGTATGTAACCGTTAGTCTAAATATGAATTATGCAAAAGCTTTAGTCTCCATCAGTAAATATGTGATTACGCAGACGATTCTCTTTCGAAATCAATCAAATATTCAGAATTATGAAATATTTACTTGCAAACGATACTTTGCTTCAGTCATAAAATATCATTTATTCCACTCATATCTTATGAGGAGAATAAGCGATATCTATGTCGTTCAGTTAATACCTACGTTAATACATTAAGCTGTGATATTAAGCTTTTAATTATTAAAGGCAAATTAAGTAATTGTAAATGTTACAATAATTGTAGGCCATTTACTGTAATTATTAGCTGTGATCCATAGTGAAAGGAAATTAAAAATTCATTATACACTTTCAGTTATTTATTACACAGAAGCTCTTAAGTTGAAATGAAATAAATAAAGCAATAAAAAAATTCTTTCATTCAAAATTTGTTTCCTGTTTTTTTTAAGGCCACAAAGATTAAACTTAGAATAAATACTACAGATATTTCAAATTTAATTTTTTTAATGACAAAAGGCTTTATTTTTATTTCTTTAATATTTAGGAACATATCTAGCACATAATTGTTTTGAAATCAAACAAATCATTTTTCATAATGCTTTGAAAAGAAATGATCAACCAATTTTAAATAGTAGATTACTACGAATCCGAGAGGGAAAATCTGCAATTACCTCACCATATTGAAATATCACAAAGATTGTAAACACGAATATTTTAACAATATTATAGAACACCTTCAGTTAATAAGTTAAAGTGAAGGTGAAATTTGAAACTAATCTACACTTTTGTTTAGAGGAGAAAGATCATTAAAATTTGAAGTAATAGGTTGAATGTGAAAAATTATCCTCTTAAGTTTAAATTGCTTTTCTAAGAAATCTGCACACTAAGGCTAATTTTTCTGGGTCAATATAAAAATAGTAAAATTTTGTGTGGGTTCATTTACTATACAACTTGAAAAGGAAATGGAAACTTAGAAAGTAACCAATGTATGCTTGCCTTACACTGTTAATATTTAATTAATGGAATAGTTACCAAAATCTAAAATAGAAAGTATCCTAAAAGCATGAAATAAAAGGAACAGATATTTTACTGCAGGTCTATTTTACTTACGTTTTATTAAATGCAACTGAGTGGATATATGCAAAAAATAGTATACATAAATTCTCTCCTTATTCTAGATATTTTTTTTAATTTCTGCAACTTCCATAAGATTAATCTGTAAAACTTTAAATCTATCCTAATTTTATTTGTAATAATTTTCAGTAAAATATTCTTGGCGAATTTTAAGAAATTATTGGGAAAATGTGAAATATCTAATCGACTAGGACGCAAAGTTTAAAAGTATTAATTTTAAAAAGATAAATTTATTATTCTGTCTATAAAGGTTTCGAAAAAATGCTACTTTTGGATGAAAAGTTGCATAATTATTATAATTTTTTCGAGACATTTTGGCATAAAATGACTATTTTAAAAAGTAAAATCTGAAAGCATATCCTTATTAACTAAAACGCTATTTTAGAAACAGAAATAGAAAGAAAAGATTTGGATAAAATTATTAACTTTCTTTCATAGGAATAAAATGCATCTTCATTTTTGAAATATATGAGGCTCCAGGTCCTAAATTGCAAAAATATTTTCTTTTTACTATGAAAATTATTATTAACTATCTGATCATACATTTTTATAATTTAATAAAATAAGTCAACAACGTATGGGAAAATATACTGAGAAAAGCTGAAATATTAGATAAAATCACTAAAGGACCGAAACTTATTTTAATGAGACCTCTTCTCTCTTTAATATAGGATTTATGCTGTGATCTGCATACTTTTCATGCAAAAGCGATATGTTTGTTTCATTCTGTTTTTAAGTTTATATTCACAAAGTCTTGTTTTAAATGTTTAATATTTCATTAATTTTTGAAAAGATATCTTTTAGCGTGTGATATAAAATATTATTTTATGAGAAAATTTAGAATAATTCTGAGAATGCTAAACTAAACCAAAGATATTGTAGTGGAATACATATTTTACTTTCTCTCTAATAATTTTTAAGTCTTTTTAGCGTCAGATGTATAATTTCCAGAAATTCAAATGTGTATTCCTAAAATTCAACATGAGCCCAGCGCTGTGACATCAACAATTATGTCAAAATTACGTGATTCTTCAACAAATTATGTATTTTTAATAAGCATCTCCTTTATTTTCACTTCTATAAAAATAACATTTTCCTAATTAAAAAAGGCATTATTGTCTATATATTTGCCTTTTTTAGAGGTCATGCTTAGATATATTTACTTTTATAGATACAAAGATAAGCTACATTTATAAATGCATAGATATAATTTTAAAATAATATTTTTGTAAAAATTCTTATAAATAAATATTACTTATTATTAATTATCATTCGTAAAAATAGTGAATCTTGAAGATCATTAATTGCACATTTAATTTGATGAATGTGTTATCAAATTAACTGGGAGAAAATAGAGATACAGGTATATTTAATATTTTTCAAATTCAACAAACGTTATATCTGTCTTTAAAACTGAAAATAGGTTACTTATAGAATAAAATAGCTATTATATTTAAAAAGTTGCAATATCCTGATAGATATTTTTTGCAACTTCATTCATTTTTGACCAAGCGAGCAACTACTCAATAAAAAGGAATTTTGAAACATTTATGCTTACTATATAAAAGCTTTAATAACAAAAAAGAAGAAAAAACCAATATTACGAAGAAACAACTTGATCGATAAAAGCAGAAAATCAAGAATCTTCGTTTTTAATTTATGTTATATTTTTTCATGATTATTGTTGCTGTCACCCAGTTTTAAACATTTACTAGTAAAGTTAAATAGAATGCAATATTAAAACATTTTTGACATATTTTTTGTTTATTTAATCATTATTATTTTCACACAAACTTGGAAATAAAATATAAATTAATCTGAATAATACTAAAAATGTTACATGAAACTAAAAAAAGCTTTTATTTTTTTTTTAATAGTTAAAGTATACATCCGATTAAAAAGTAGAGAGAGACATGGAATTTGGTTTGAAAATGTATCCCCAATCTAACGAGAAAAACAATGTAATCGATTTATTATTTTCAAATCATTGGTAAAATGGTAGAAAAGACCCTATTCCTCCGAAACCTACTTCTTGTGAAAGGTTAATTCTGTATATACAACGGCAGTTGTAAACATTCGCTACAAGTAGTTCTAACCGAATTACTAGACTGTTAATTCGAGTATTACTTTAGATCTTGTAGAGTATTCTAACTAATAGACCTCAGTTGCTTTGTTAAGAGGGAAATACTTTTTTTCTTCAGAAGCCTTGGTGTAAAAGATCTCTTTAAAGCAATTTTGAGTGGAAAATTATTTTGAAGAAGAATTGTCCATTTGTAATGACGATTATAATGTTCTTTCGTTCCCAGATCAAATTAAGACACTTACATCAAAATTTCAAAAGTGGAAATGAAATGAAATATCTTTCAAAAAACTGAATTAGCTTTTCATCAACAAATATAAATAAAACCAGATCCCTGAACTTCCTCTTATACTCTTTAATAAACATGTCATGCCATAAAATGTCTTATATGGCCCTGGCTGTTACGAAATATAAATGTTTGGTGTAAATTTATAGTGTCATCCTTGAAGAGTTATTTGGCCATTAAATCCTGGTATGTATTAATAGTATCCAAAAATCGAATTTGTATTTTAGGCATGTTTCTCTTAAACAATTAAAATAAAAATTTGACACAAAACTGCACTGATAACCACAAAATCTTAAATCAAATTTGATTATTTAAGACCCTGCGTTCTTGAATTATTGCGTTTAAATATTTCTGAAAGAACAGACCAACTGAATAATCGATCCGTTTTTGGGTATGGTTTAAATTTGGCAGGTGTTTACATTACAGATATTAAATATGTGTAGCTTTATCTATCTAGCTGTATTCCTTTCTTAATTATTGCTTTATTTTATATTCGGACAGACGAATAAACAGATTTCTTCAGAACAAATTTGCTCAAACTTTGTCATAAATCTGCAAAGTGGGTGTATGTATACCAAATTTTCATGTCTAGCTGAAAATATTTTTGAATATTCTTTGAAATTAGGTAAACAACATATAAAAAAATGACAAAAATCAACAAACTATTAAATTGTCATCAATAAAAAGACAATTCTTTGAATTTAAAAATATAGAATAAATTATTTTTGTACAACAATATTTTCAGGAAAGACGCCAAATCCAGCTTAATTCCTTAAAAAATAGAAAAAAAACTCTCTAAGACAGGGATGGGCAAACTTTTTCGATCGCGGGCCAAAAATCGAAAAAATAAAGTTTGGTGGGCCAAGATGAATTTATCCAAAATTTTAAAAACAATATACAAGTATTACAATTTAATATATTAATGGAATGAATGAAATTGCGATTTCATTTTTAAAAGTTCCTTATATTGAGGTTCGAAGTGAGATGTACTGATTCTAAGGAATAAGGCTAAATGCTCATCTGTCAGTCTACTTCTGAAATAATTTTTTTAAAGGTTCATATTTGAAAACACTTGTTCACATATATAAGATGAAGCAAACATAGCACTGATTTTCTGGGCATGAGATATTTAATTTGGGAAACTGACTTTCGATAATGATTTGTAAAACTCTAACTTTGGCTTATTTAGAAACAATTGCTTGAGATGATTGTTAGATTGCAACTCAATTAATTCAAGCTGCAAATCTGACCTCACTGCTTCACAATTTGCGTTGAATGGCATGGTAAAAATATCCAATTCTGCTTGAATGGCACTGAAATCTTGAAATTTACGTTCGAACTCAAAATGCAGTTTTTTCAAGCTATCGTCATAATTCTTAAGGTTCTCTTCATTTACTGAGGGTATTAAATTTAACCTCGGGAAATGAGATAAGTCGTTCTTACCTAGCTGCCCAGCAAACATATTAAGTTTTAGTTTAAAAGCTTTGAGATGTGACCAAATATCGTCGATAAATTGATTTTTCCCTTGCATCTTGAGATTCAAGTTGTTCATATGACAAAGAAGATCTGTGAAAAATGCAAAGTCTGAAAGCCATTTTGTATCTTCTAACATTTCGCACTCCGCAGAACACTGTTTCTCATGGAAGAACGACACAATGTCGCTTCACGACTGTATCAAGCACGGGTTTCATATTCAATGCAGATGTACACAGAGCATCTTGATGTATAACACAATGTAGAAAAACAACATTATTCCCGGGATGGTTTTGATTAAAGTGTCCAAAAAATCCAGATTTTTTTCCCTGTCATATTTGGTGCTCCATCGGTCGTAATATTACATATATTTGTTATAGGCACTTTCAAAGTTAAAAGCCCTTCATGAAATTCACGAAAAATATCATATCCCGTTGTAGTTCCCTTTAAAGAACGCATGCACGCCAGTTCCTCAATAATTTCAAAGTTCTCATCAACACCTCTTATAAATAATACTAATTGAGCAGTATCATTTATATCAGTGCTTTCGTCCATAGCTATGGAACAAAATTTAAACTGGCCAATCTTTGACTCTAATTGTGATGCCAAATTTTTATCGATGGCTTCCATTCTAGAAATCACCGTTTTTCGAGATAAGCTTACAGTCTCAAAATTATTTTTCTTGTCTGTACATAAAACATCACAAACTTGGAGCATGCATTGTTTAACGAACTCCCCATCACTGAGAGCTTTGTTATTTTTAGCAATATTGTATGCTACAATGTAACTTGCATGTGTAGCTGCTTCTTGAATACTGTTTACCTTCTTGAAAAAAATTTTGCCGGCCTGATAATTTTTTACAAAGACTTTCTGCATTTTTTTTTTCATATTCGAACATTGCTTCGTAATTGGAATTCTTATGCTTAGATGTGAAATGACGGGAAATGTTATATTCTTTGAAGACTGCTACAGCTTCATTGCAGATAAGAGACACTGGTTTATCTTTTACAACTCAAAAAAAAATATTTCCATGCCCATTCATCATTAAACGCGTGGCACTCTGAATCAACTTTACGTTTTTTAGTAGCCATTTTGGGGTTGAAATATTTTACGAATAACCCAAACAAGCATTAGCTACGCTATACTTTTAATAATTTCACCACTATTCCCAATGACGTTATATGTCCACAATCTTTCAACACGCAATCAATAATATTAGAATTCGCGCCAAAAGAAAAAGCCGCTAGATGGAGCTTAAAATGAGCAGTCTGCCACAGGTCTAATTCACCTATATTGAATTCCCATATGTGTGCTCCACAAGAAAAATATAACTCTTGTTGGCGCCAATATACAGGTATAACTAACAAATAACTTCCGCTTTTAACACTTTACCGATTGAAAACTGCCTGTGTTTGCTATTTCCTTCGATTTATGTTTTGTAGAACAAAAATAGAGAATGTAAACAGATTACCAGCTCTTTGAAAAAAAAGGAAGAAAAATTATAATATTTAAACAAAGTAGAAAAGGAGATGGATATATAATATATGAATATTTTAATTTGCCTCTGACCGGCAAATTAAAATTCTATCCTCGGGCCGGATAGAACCTTCCGGCGGGCCGGAGTTGGCCCGCGGGCCGTAGTTTCCCCATCCCTGCTCTAAGATATATACATACGTGCCGTTAAGCATCTGCAGTTTGACCTGTACAACGCCAATACATAAAAACATAGGCAGATTCATACACACATTTATCTTTATTAGTAGTAAAAATCACTAAACAAATTAAAACACACATTATATAACTAATGGATATGGTTGCAACTAATTAGAATGGTCAGCAATGAATGAATTTAAAAAAAATTATTTCAATCTGATGTAAAAAAAGAAGAAAAAAGTTATTTTGTCGAGTGATAAAGAGGAATCGTTCCACTTTCCTTTCCCATCTGCAAAAAAGGTCGAATATTCAAATGGTTCGAAAAGGGCAATGACCTCGGGTAATGGAAAAAAGAAACATTAGCATGAATAAATCCAGATTAGGTTGGGGATCATTATTTCCTGAGTTGGAAAATAACTGAATGGACTTTATACTATAAAGCAGAGTATTTGCTTGCATTGAGGAGAATATATTTGAGTATTTTTCTCGAAAAAGCCAATAATAAGACATATAGTTTGAAAATTTACATTACAGCTTTAGACGAATGACTTCTTTCAGTACTTAAACTGTGGTTCTTTCTAGTGAATAAAATTAAAACAAGGTCGAAAAAAAATATTTTATAATAGTAAGGCTCATGTGCCTTTTAATAGTAAGGCGTTGAATGAAATTTAATGCAATTAGATCTTATTTTCGGATAAATATAATATAGTATACATTTTTTATGTGTAATTATGGCGCAAAAATTCAATTAACCATCCTTAGTACTTTGAAATATGCATAAAATAATAAGGTGATAAGAAAAGCAAGGGTTTTCAGAGGTCATATTTTTGGAACATGTTTTTATAGAACATTATGAGAAAGCGAAAGAAGCAGAGAACAAACAAATTAGAGGAATTCGGTTTAGAGAGAATAATCATATGAAAAGTTTGTGAATTAGAAAATTCAAAATCAATTACAAATTAACAAAAAATATTCATCACCGAATTACAATGCATTTGGTAAAATATTACTATTTAAACTGTTAAATAATAAATTACAGTGATATTACAGTGATGATCCTTTGTTTTAAATTAAACTCGTTAATTAATAAAGATTTTTTTAAAGAATTGCTGGAAATGGAAGTAAATTTTTTGAACCTTGAATATAGTTTTTCTTTTACGTTACTACCTTTATCTTTCGCTTGATTAAATATTTTCAGCCAGTAGGTATTATTTAAGGCACAACAAAATGTCGCTGAAGTTATCTAAAGATGAATAAGAATAAAAAAATGTGTAATATATATTTTATATTTTATTTATTTTATGATAAATACTTTCATTAAGAAAAATAATGAATTTGTATCATTTTCTGAATGACAAATCGGAATTCGATATCGAGAAAAGAAATTCCTATAATTATGAAATAACAAGTGTAAAAGAAATGTGATATGTATCACATATACTTCATTTAAAATGTGATAACATCACTTTAAATCCAGCTCCAATTTTCACATATATTATTTAAATATATATAATTTTTACTTGCTCTTTATTTCACATTTATAACTCAAATTTGTTTATAATAATTAAGGAATTAAATCTTGATTCAATACTAATACATTCTATTTTTAAATTAAGCAATCCACAAGGAAATAAAAGGCATTAGAAACGCATTTTATATTATTTAAACTAAATTCTATACTTGATATTGCTTTCGATTTTATTCAATTTTTAAAAATTTTTAGGTCATAAATGTCAAAATTGTGTTTAATTTTCAACTAATTAAAGTACCAAACAAATCTTTACACACAGGACATCCCGGCCATCTAATGTATGTATGAGTTAATTTGGTGGTCCTAGTTCAAATGACTGTACTATAGAACTGCAGTACAAACATGCACAGATTCATTTTTATTAGTAGAGATTCATTTTAATATTTACTGTGAAATGATATCCCCCACTTTTCTGAAATTCACCACTATATAATTTTTTTTTGTTTTGAACTAAAATTAAAGAGATTAAAAAGGTAAATAATAATCAAATTCTGAAATTTCAAAATATTTTATAACTTTAAAAGTGCAATTTCTTGCATATATAAAAATTCATTTCATGTATTTCGGAAATGACTCGAACGATTTGGATCATTTTTTTAATAATTAGACAAGGTTTTGATTTTTAAGTTCATTTATATAGGCATATTTACGAAAAAAACATGAATTAAAACAAAAAATTATATTAAGCACTGATATAGCTATGATGTGGCTATGCATAACATGCTTAAACGTATTAGAGATGTATAGAAATGTATGGTAGGACTTCGGATCCTATGCATTTTTCTCATGTTCGGCCCCATGTTTTGCAATTCAATTATAACTTCAAACGAGTCGTAAAATAGAACTTTGTTTACCATTTTACAAGAAAGAAAAAAAACTTTATTTAATTTCCCAGGTACATTTCTGTTAACCAAAAACATAGAACTATGGAATATTTCTGAACTATAGCATGCAATGAAGTGGATGGCTTTGTTTGTCACTTTTTTTTTCAAATAAGTAAAATCGAAGTGCTTATGTAATGAACTTACCCCATTCTAGTTTTTCAAAACTCTATCACAAACATATATAAATGTCACTTTCGCGCAAATATAATTTTTCCATTCGAGATGCATTTTTTCAAAGAAATTCTTATATTTAAACTTTATGTAGTGAAGCGTTTTGGGTCCCTCTGCAATATACTTCACTCGGAACGCCATTCAATTCAGTGCAGATGTCACCTCTTTTCCAATGTTTCTAGAAATAGTTTGAATCCAGAAACAGCTTTCATCTGCATATAATTTGACATGCAAATCAGACTGTTTAACTCAGACATCGAAACTTCATTTAGTGTTCCGACGAATAAAATAGTTCTGTGATTTGTCATTTGTTCGGAAAAAGTATATTATTTCTTAAGGTTTACGACATTTTATATCCTAGCCTTCAATCATTCATTTTGTTTCATGCTCCAAGAATTTTCCGATAGCATTGTTTTCATTTTGTTTTCTGTTTTTATTTATTCAAAACAGAAGACGTGGAGCTCAAACATACTCAAGAGATTGAATCTTTATTTAAAAATGTATTTTATTCAACGTAACTGTTTGGGAAGTTTAAATAGTATTAAATATATTTTTGTCCTTGACATAAATTTTATAATTTTCGGAATTCAAAAATTTAAAGCAGTTTTAATGTTTTATTTGTCACAAAAAAGAAAGAATCGTAATTATGTTTAGATTATTGCTATTTAAATTCACAGGCAAATTTTATGAAGAGCTAAATTTTTCTGCAAATATGACACCAAACGGGAAAAGCAGTAATTTCTTCCCCTTATTTCATAAACAGTCACTTTGATTTCTGATTTATTTCAATGTATTATTTATAACTTGTGTCCATACATTAATTTTTCTTTTGTTTACTATCTAAAAAGATGATAAATTCTGTCTTTTATGTGGTGTCATTTTTAATTTATCTATAAATAGCTAAAAACTTCAGATATTAGTGGATTCCATATAATTTTTGCAATTAATTAAGACTTTAAGTTTAAAAAAATTTAAAAATTCGACACATTTGTGGCGTAAGGATAAAATATTTGTATGGTTAATAATTTAAGAATAAATTTTGATAAGTAAATATACGCATATTAATTTTTTTATCAGATGAATATATGAATGCTAAAAAACATATTTTTCTTCGTCTCTTGCGAAAATTTCAATACGCTGTAAAGAAAGCTAAAAGTGTGAGCAACATTTTAATATATCTTACGAATTTAGGATTAATTAAAATCAAATTTTGTAATTTCTTGAAAATTTGTACATTTCTCCCTTCTCAAACTGGGAATATTGACTATCTTCAATAAATCAGTTAATTTTTGTTAATATAAATAATCTGAAAGAACTTTTGCACCTGGAAACACCGTTTTAAATTTGTTATAAGCATAGTAAAATTTTAAAAATAATAATTAGTCACAAGTGATTTTGGTAGATTGTAAAGTTTTCAATCATGTCTAAAATATTCATTTCTCTCTTAATTTTAAGATCTGAGATTTTATTTACATATAACAGTTACAAAAAGAGGTTTTTATTTTTAGGATGTTTCTGATATTTGAAGGTTCATCAAAATAGTGAAATCAATTTTTTTTTGTCAATTCGTGTATATTTATTTAAATTATTTTATAAATAATAATAAAATCCTCGTTCTAAACCTATGTCTCATTTTCTTTGCATATATTACATAAAGCAAGAAATAATTTTATATGCCTATTATTTGAAAGATTATAATATCGCTATTTTAATAAGAAAGCTTAAATTAAATCAACAAACGGAATTACCATTTGGCTTTTTCCTAAAAATACTCAGAAAGGAAAAATACAATTGAAATTGATATCTCAAACAAGAAAGCATAAGAACAATATGCTTTCTTTCGTTATAAAGGTCACCAAAAACTCTTGATAATTACGTTTGTCCGTTTCCATTTTTGTTGGTGTCGAATGTTAATCCATAAAATAAAAATTTCAGAATGCACAGCAAAATGTAAATTACTCACTGATAATCGATTTCTTTTGATCCATACATCTTTTGAGTAATCCGTTTATGTTGCTTTTTACAAAGGATTGCTTTTAAAATGTGTATATGTTATTTTATATTTACATAATATATGATGTATTAGCAAACGATGTTCTCGTGAGAAAAGTTTAAAGTGTATTTCAAAAGTCCTTATGAACTCAGTCAAAAGTCGAAAGCTCATAATGGACGTGTTCATGATATCATATCCTCAAAGAAACTGAAAAAAAAATGTTATGCAATAGAAAAAATAATAATGGGCAGATTTTCACGATATACAGATTACAAACACCATGCCATGAGACAGTTCATGTTTGAAATATTAAAGTTGCAGCCATAACTTGTATCAATATTAAAGTTGCATTTAATATTAATACAAGTATTTACATTAATGTTGATACAGATATTACAAGTTTTTCCACATTTACAATAAATGCTTGAATAAAATTAGCACTAAACATTTTTTTAAGATGTTTAAAATTTTATTCATAGTTTGATTGGAAATGTATGCAGTTTCTTTTCTTTTTCTAACAGTAATTATACACATTTCAAAATTAGTATATAAAACAGTTTTTTATTTAAAGGAATTTTAAAGGCTTTTTCATCATGATAGCTTATTTACATTTTCGATTAATTTTTAAATATTGCTTTGTAACTATTTTTCATATTAGGTTTTTAGATAAAATATTCAAATCATTAATCGATTTTTTCATTGCTCTCAATTAGCCATTATTGACAATTATTTTGCTCTTAGGTAATGTAACTCGTTATTAAATTAAATTAAATCTCTTTAAATCGTCTTATCTTTAAAATGGCCACAGATATTCAATTCAATATTTTTGTTTACAAAGCAGGGATTTTTTAGCATGTGAATTTGAAAAAAATTTTGCATATCATATTATAAAATATTTTTCAAAAAGTTCTAAAATTAACAGAAAATTGCTATGGACTTAATTTCTAAAGGGTTTTCAAAGAGTAGATATTTATTTTTAAATTTAGAAAGGTGTGTCAAAATTATATTTTTAAAAGCTATCACAATAATTGCTTCAATTTCTTTTAAAATTTTAATTGATTTTATAACAAATTTCATAATAATTTCCCTTTGGTGTTTTTGTTTTAACTCTTCAAACGATATTAGTTCCAAATATATATTAAAAATAGTTATTCTCCAGTTCAGTTCTGCTTTTATAAAGTACTAGTAATCAGATAGACTCACGATTCATTTTATTATTAGTAAGAAAACAAAATATTTATCTTAGATCTAAAAAAAAATTTCTATCGAAGCCTAGATAATAGTCCTTATAACTATTAGTGAAATACTTGGCAAAGAATCTCTCTTAAACACAGATATATCCATTAATCAAATCTATTTTTTATCATATTGCGTACTGTTTTATTTCAGGACAGACGATTTCAAAGTAAAAGAGAGAAGAAAGGATTTTTGTAAACTATTTTATATTAAAGAACTCTCTCTTCCAAAATATTTTCTGCATTGAAACACATTTCCATTTCCGATCTGATGTCAGCTATTTCAGACTTCTGAAGATGACTTAAACCTGCATACTTGACACACAAATCAAACGGATTGATTAACTCAGACATGGGAACTCTCACTCCGCATTCTCTCCTTCAAAGGGAAAAAATAATTCAAATAATTCTTCGTCTGTCATGTGTTGGAATACGAGACGGATTCTATTTGCTTTTTGGTGCTCTTGCTTATAACACTCTATACTCTTGGAATGAATGATTTATTTTGTTTCCCTTTTCCAATTCTCTTATTTTTGTTCTTAAATTTCCTTTGATTTTGGAACGCTTTAAAAACAAAGAAATGGAGCTAAAGAATATTTCAAATATTGATCAAAAATAGAGACTTCTGAAACTTGTCATTTTGAGTTTCCTTTCTCCAACATATAAATCTACATGTAACTTTTGACTTAATGCGCTGTACGACAGAAATTGTGTTGTTCTGGAAAGGAAAACTCTAATACAGTTTGAGACTTTTCATTATTAATTTCATTTTTATAATTTCCAAAAGAAAATTTTTGTAGTTATATTTGCATATGTTCTAAATAGTTTATATATTCAGAAGTATATAAAAAATAGTTTTTAAACTTTCTGTCAAAGTTTAAATAATCATTTTACGACAATCATTAGAAAGTCTGAAAAATGAAAAGCTTGGATCGGGTAATCCCTTTTATTGGAAGGCAGATATTTTCTAAAAAACTTGCAATCATGATAGAATTAAAATGAAAAAATACACAAATTGCGAAAACATTTAATTGAAAGGTTGTTGTATTTCAATTGACTGATTCAAATACAATTATTGAAATTCGGGGAAATTTCTTGCAAATGTGAGTGTTGTTGTTTCTTATGCACTTGTTAGACAATCCCGTTGACGATGTCAGTGATTTTAAGCTGAGAGAGTGTCTCTTATTTTCAGTAGTGTCATCTAGAGCTAAGAGTACGTCTTAGATACTCATGGGTCACATTCGAGTTATGCCTCTCCAAGAGGAGATGTATATGCATGTAAGTAAAGCATACTATTCAAAAATTCATTTACAAGTGCTGTTGCAAAAAAAAATTATAGTGATTATGTATAGTTCAGGATCTACATTTAAATACATTCTTTTAATCAAATACATCAGAAGCACAAATAATGTCAATGAATAAAATATTAAAAAGAAAAATATTCTAATGTGAAAAATGCTAGAAAACGGATCACCCACAGTATTTGTAATATTTTGGTCATACTAATAAAACTTTTTCATATTGTTTCCGCCATTTCTGTTATATCCATTGCCATAGCTCTCTACCAGTCTGGAAAGAACGACGTGCATTTCCATGGGTTGAGAAAAGCGTTAAAAATCGAGAGTATTTGAAGAATGCCCATGCATTATAGACATAGTTAAACTACAGATAACGCAGCAATTCAAATTTCTATCATAATGACCCCATGCGTTGTTCAATAAAGCTTTGTAATTTATTGGCGATTGGAATCTGAATTCTAGGGTCTTATTTCGTTTATCTCTCCAATCTTAAAGATGCCCTCTTTTTTCTAAGGCACAAAAAGGGAGAAATGGTGCTGATACAGAAAATATAACGGTGAAGTCCAATATTTGTGGAATAGATAATGACATTTGAATTTACACGGAAAGATGATACAGGAATGAAACTCTAGATGAAGAATGCAAACCAGAAATTGTAGTAAGCAGCAGCTCACAAATTAAGTACAAAACGAAAATATTCCTTTTATTCATCCGATATAAATCTAATGTAATCTAATTTATATAAATCTAATGCAATATTAATAAACTTTTGGAGAAGAAATTAATATTTATATCAAGATTATAACTAGATAATCATTCGGAATCGATCATTGCCACAGAAATCCAACTAGAAATACATATATATATTTAAATCAAAATATTAATAACAGCTCTTACACACACTATCTTTATATTCGTGTTTTAGAAGGAAATATCTACTTGTTTATCGAAGCTTATTAATTATTGCATGAATATAGATTCTTATGAGAAATAAATGATTGCGGCAACATATTTTGTTTCCAAAATACTTCCTTTGCAATATTTCAGTGATATAAAGGTGTGCAACATAAAATATTTTTTCATCAGTTATAAGTTTCCTTTTTTAAGAGGGGGGGACGTTTTATATTCATGTAATTCCAAAATTTATATACATTTTTAATAATAGTTTAACAAAATTTAGATACATTTTAAATAATAATTGATTCAATTGTAATGATTTGCTGTTCAATTTGTATATCCTGGCTTTTAAATTCAATAATTTTCAAATATAAAATATAAATAAGCTTTGAAACTCTTAATTAATATGTATAGCATATACTCGTAATACGAGCATACATCTTATTTTTGCGAGCAACATCAATATGCTCCTAATGTGGTGGGAAATTTAATCACATTTTAAGCGAACGCTTATGGTTTAACTCATAAAGTTCTCATTTTTTTTAAGTTATTGTCATTGACTTTTCAATACTTGGGTGAAAGTTACTGTCCAAGCATTTTAAAAATTTTAATATCCATTTTATACTTGCATTTAACACTTTCTTTTGCTGCTTCTTCGCCTTTTATTTACTGAGTTTTTTTCAACTTATCTTGTTTGAAAATTATAACTCAAACCTTTTTTGAAAATATTTTATATTATCCGAATTTAAAGTGAAAAAAGGCCTACTTTTATCTCCACCATTTTAGTCTTTACTGCTTAGTTCTTTCTAATCTGGTAGGATTTCATACAGTATGCTTGTCGCAGCTTGACTAAAAATGATTTCTGCGCCAAAAAAAACCCTAAATAACCAACTGAGCATAATTATATTTAAATAGATTTTTGTAATAGTCCTTTTATTTACTGGGTTTTTTTTTCTATTAATCTTGTTTGAAAATTATTGCTCAATTTTTTTAATATTTTATATTATCCGAATTTATGTGCTTTTATTTTCCATCCTTTTAGTCTTTTTTGCTTAGATTTTTCTAATCTGATAGGATTTCATATCATATGCTTGGCGCAGCTTGGCCAAAAATGACTTTTGAACCAAAAAAAACCCTAAATAACCAACCGACCATAATTATATTTAAATAGAGTTTTGTAATAGTCACTTCCAATGAATATAACAGAATTACTAAAAGGTTCTCGACTGAAAATAATAATGTTCGTCCCTTAGGGTGTTTGTTGCTTATCCTCCTTGGATTGGACTATTCAAACGAATACAAGAAGTAGGGGAAAGAGGAGTGCAGTATTTTCTGAGGGTAAAGACCCCTCAGCAACCGATGTCAGAAGTCTGATTTTATCTTATATCAGGATGACACTCGCTTGAGCAACTCCTATTTTACAGAGGAGCACTTTCATAGATTTCATAGATAGAACACAAGATAAGGAACAACCATCTAAGAACCAGAACTCAAATCCAGGATTTCCGGACCACGAGGAAGACTCGCAATCTCTAGACCTGTTCACCAGCACTTTATGCGTAAAATAAGGTTGCAAGTGGAATAGTTAAGAAGTAATATTCGATTCAACATAGAAATTTTCTTTGGCTAGCTAGAATCAACTCTTAAAACAAGTTACAGAGACAATCATTTTGAAAGCGATCTTAAATATCTTATTTATTTCTCTGAACAAACTATTTCAAATGATGTACAAATTTAAAATCATGGATGCGCCTTTCATTTTATTTTGAGAAGTATTTTAATTTTTCATAATACAAAAATTCACTTTCACATCTTGAGTATTCATAAGCTTCTTAAAGCTAAAAATGGTTTTTTTAAATTAAGAAACACATCATAAAAACATAGCTTTTAAAAGAATTTTAAGTATTTGCATGCATTTAAACGTCAAGCAAGTTACTTCTGAACAAGTAATTCACTTAAAAAGTGAAATAAAGGCCTTACTTTAAACACGATCCTGTTTAAAAATCAACTATTCGTGATAAAGAAAATGCAAGACAGAAGAAAAAGTTTAGAATAGAAAATTCAGAAAGGTCAGAGATTATATCAGAAACTCGGTTTAGAAAGACAAGGTAAAGAATTTTTCAGGATAAAAGCTTCTTACACTAGAAAAGAAATAAAAGTTTCACCCAAGATTGTGGATAAAGAAAATGGTACACTTTTTATACATAGTTTTTACGTTAAGCATTCAATCATTCGGATAATAAAATATTAACGTTTTTGTTTATTATTACATAAATTTTGTTTATTTAGTTCATACTCATAATTTCAAGACTCTTTGTTTCAAAGTAAATATAAAATTGCGATCATACTAAATTGTTGAAATATTAAACTGTTTGCTATTAAGAAAAAACTATGACCTATATTTTATTAAGCTTTAAGCGTCCTTAAATCTCATGCCTCTAGTTTTATTTTAATATTTTTTTAAATATATATACATATAAGATGAAACTTCCATAAAATTTCGGGTAAGATAGTATTGTTTCTTTAAAAATATTTCTAAAAAAATAAAGTAAGTCTTTTAATAAACATAGATTGAATGTTACAGTATAGATGTAACGTTACAGTAGTTTGCAGTATAGATATAATAAGTTTTCATATCATTTGACAAAAAAAAGAAAAAAAATCTTAAAATCGAATATTTTAAAATACTATTTAAAGTTTGTAGAAATATATAATTAAAAAAATGTATATTTAAGGCAAGATCATAATTAAGGCATAGTTCTTTAAAAAATTAATTTTTAAACGAAGAAAATAGTTTAAAACTCATTATTTTGCATTGCTTATAATAAATTTCCGAAAATATTTTTTATTTAGTTAATTAAGTTTAAAATTTGGAAGTTCTAAGTGATAAAACATTTTAAGTATTTTGATACATATATATATATATATATATATATATATATATATATAT
This sequence comes from Argiope trifasciata, assembly GCA_026543055.1. Taxonomy (NCBI): domain Eukaryota; kingdom Metazoa; phylum Arthropoda; class Arachnida; order Araneae; family Araneidae; genus Argiope; species Argiope trifasciata. Next base: position 622,897 of record JAPMOQ010041020.1, on the reverse strand, counting down.
ATATATATATATATACATATACCATAGTAATATTTTTTCTTAAATATAGTGTTATGTATAAACCGGTTTTGTTTACGAGATTTTTTGTCAAAGTTTTTGAATTGAATCTTATAATCCATCAAAGTGGTTAAAAAAAAATAACTACTACTTAAATGCTGATTTTTGCAACAATCAATACATTAAAACCAATCATGAATTTTATAATTATATTATAATATATCAAAATTAAAGTAAGACTTTCTTGTCTCAACAAGCAAAATGTGTAGTTAAGTTGAATATTGACTTTTTTTTCTTATATTTTAAATACGATGTCATATCTACATCGATTTTGTGTACGAGATATTTTTTCAAAACATTTTAATGTCTAATTTTTTTAATTTATCAAAATGACCTTAAAAATTAATTATTAAATTATTTGCAACAGCCAATACATGAGAAGTATAAAAGAATTTTATAAAATTATTCTGAAAAAAAAATAGTTATAACATCAATAAGAAGAAAACGACTGAAAATTGAATATTAAAAATCTCTCATCCTTCATTATTTATTTATTTAATAATAATAAATAAAGTAATATCAGGGATCAAAAAGAAAACACATTTCTTTTTTCTTCTTTTTGATTAAAATTTTTCTTAATTCATTTTTTACAGTTATATAATTGTTTTAGTTATACAAACCCAGTTATACAAAATTACTTAAATACAGAAGTAAGCTATTAAGATTTTAGGTTAGAAGATTTATTGCTTATTTGATAATTACGATTAATTTTGAAGTTTTAACTAGCATACAAGTAACAATATTATACAAATAAATATTAATAATATAAGCATTTTAAGTATAAAATATATTATTTGCTTATTTGTTCGGGTTAAGGATTATGGGACAATATTTCTCTTTTAATTTCTGTAAATTAAAAATAAGCAATAGTAATTTAAGAAATAAATTCAAACTCTATTTTAAAAAAATCATTAAAAATCTTATAAGCACATTTTTTAGATTATTCCTTACATTGTAATTTAAAAATAGATAAGAAATTCGAAGAAGTTCAGAAGAAATTCAAATTTTCCTTGATAAATTATTAACGATCTTTTGAAGAGGAATTTTTTTCCTCTCATTTCATAAATTGGGATTCAAATAGAGAAAAGACTAAATTCTTCCCTCCATATAATAAGGAATCTCGCACATATATTGGAATGATAAAAGATTGCTAGGAGCCATCTTTTCGAATTATTGAGAATGGGAAAATTTTGATTTAAAACCCATAGATTTTCTTTCTTCAAATTATTGCATATTTCATCGCCTTGTTGATTAATGACCAAACTTATTAAAGTATTAAAATAAGAAATTATTTATTAATTGTGTCTTTAATGTCATTTTTGTGAATAGTAAAAGATATTTACTTCTCATGAGTTTAAATTGTAAAAATTAAACAATATTCTTAAATATTTCAAATATTGATAAATAATTTAATCTCTTTGGATATGTTTAAAACAATTTAAAATACAAACTTTTGAAAATTCTTTAAATTATTTCTTATAATTCCATTATTTAAAAACCAGAAAACAAATTTTCAAAATGTTTATGTAATTTATATTATTAAATGCCCTTTGTTCTAAGCTATGGACGTTTTTTATTAAAACTGTTAACCTCTTTCATAAATACAGTTAAACCAAAAAAAAATTGAAAGAACACTCAATAATAATTGATACCGTACAATATTTTATCTAGTGATTCTTTCATTATTCCTTAATAATTCTGAATTATGGACTTTTTGATTTGTAATATCACATTCTTGATCAGTTTCTTCACGATCTTCCATTTAACTCAACTTATTTCATAATTGCAAAGATATAATTTTAAACTGATTCTTTGCTGACTCCTTTATGATCTGTTTTAGAACTCCGACACCTTAATTAAATTTTGATTCCAATGGTGAAGCTCCATCTGGTAGGGAACTGAAGAGAAAATTTCAATATTTCATTATATTTACAACATACAACCATACCATAAAATTGAATGAAATTAAAACCAAATAGTAATAGGATGACCATAAAACTTCTGTCATTATACTGCAATAGATCGACGTTCTAATGAATTCTCCAAATTTCAGTCAGTATTCTTCATTTATATGTGATATTAAACTTTGGTGTTTGTATAACAATTTACTTATGAAAATAATAATAAAAATTAATTGAGACATTTCAATTTAATATAAGGAATAAAAAATTTAAAAAAACAAATTTCATAAGGGATATTAAGCTTTATTATTCCTTCTTTCTTTTCATTTTCAGTTTTTGTAAATTGATTATTATTTTTACATTTTGAATCAATTTATATTGATACGCTTTTGTGCTCTGAAAAATATATGCAGTTTTGAACTTATGAGCTGAGTATGAATTGGGGTATTTCTTTGAACTAGACTATTTCTTAAGAAATAGATATTTTTTATAGTTCTTCCAATAAATATTGAAAACAGTTATTGAGAGCACAAAATTGTAACATAAAATATGAAATAAAATTTCTTTTAAGAATAAATCTGAAATCACCCAATACCCTCATATAAATTTCTATAAAATATAAAATTTTATAAATAAAATCATATGTATAAAAAAAAAATAGCTTTAAATCCAATGCAGCATATAAAGGATTTTCTGCCATTCTTATTGATTAAATATTTGATGTTTCTGAAATAAGAAAAATTGCTTACCTTTTGAAAAATATATTAAATTTGTTCTCTTTTGCAAATATAGTTTTATTCCTCCATATAATTCTGGTCGGAAAAATCGAGAAAATTTCAAAATTTTAATACTTTTTTATTTAGCAATAGAATTGTCCAAAAATCATATCTCTTTACAAACAGGTAAACTGTACAACTAAAGATTGCTCTTATTTTTTTCTACTTCCTCATATTAAATTATATTCTTCAGGTGCTATTAAAAGTTTTAATACATGCTATGTCAAAGTATGTTTTAGAATATCTTTATTTTTCAATTTTATAAATCTTATTTTACTATTATGCAATCTGTCAAATAAGTATTTCAACATTTCTTACTGTCAATAATCAATAAAGGCTAAATTTAAAAGAAATGTATCATTCAACTTACAAGTATTTCCTATTTAAAAAGATGTAATCAAGAAATGCAGAAAAGCTCATATAACATATTTATATTTATATGAGCTGCAAATGATCCAGTTGTTCAGTCTAAAATGTGTGCTCGCACGCATGCATATGACCATTGTAATCAATTTTCTTCCATAATTTCATATGAATGCTTTGAAAATAAACGAGAATGTCAGAAAAATCATGATTTTTTTTTGTTATGACTTTAAGTCCGCTATATTTGTTTCATGTTGATTCTAGATGTCAGCTGCAATACAATGTTAACTGCAACCTAACAGTTAAAGTATTTATTTTCAGATACTAGTTGTACTTTTGTTGAAAACCTGTCCGACTTTTAAATAAATTTCACCAATAATTAGAGATAAATGAGGGAAATAAAATTATTTCACATGTGAGTCATATCAAGTAGCTTGAAATGCTTTCGAACACAGTTTTATACTTAATAGATTAATAAAATCAATTTAACTTCTCCTTATGAGCTTTATTAACATATATAATTAGGATTTGAATAATTTAGAATTAAATTAATATTAATAAATGAAGCTCATTCAAAAAATTTCACTCATCAAACTTTTGTTTCATGTAAAACGTAACACAAGAATTTTTTATATTCAAAAAATGCAATTTTATGTGTGGATGGTTCATCAAATTTCATTGGTAGGAAGTAGCAGACCTCATTTCTATACACAATCAAGTGGCGAGAACCACCGATCCGGGAACTTCTCTTCCTCATTTTTGATGTACCCCTCCCCAGTTGGTATAGTGGATATATAAAAGTCGAACAAAAAAAAAGTACAGTGTAAGAATATGCAGTTTCATTTTTTAAAAAGCTATCTTTTATTCCTAAAAAAATCATTGCAAACAAGATTAAAAATTAAAAATTTATAATCCAAATCTATGAATTGTGCTTTGTTTTCAATTGAAATATCCCTTACATATCCTGCTTCGTTGCCTTGTTCTTAAAACTATGCCTGAAAACACTTAGTACTCACGCTGTAGACACATTGTCCTCTTCGAAACGCAGTCGCTTTTCAGGAAATAAATTCTGTTAAGGACGAGCACGTTGTTTTCCAATGGTCTAAAAGTAATCTTTTTGCAATACAGAATAAAAAAACTCCTGAGGTAGCGTTGCTAATACTAACAGTCACCTGCGTATTCGAAGCTGACAATGGCAGTTGAATGTGAATTAACTTTGAATAAGTTCATCAAATGAAATATTATTATCCATCTTATGTTATTATCCATCAGACGAGGTAATTAAATGCCACTTCCTCTAATCTAAATAATCTGAAATATCTCCCTCAAGAGTTACAAGTCAGAATTATAAAACGTCACTAACAGCCAATTTTGTGTATGTATGTGTGGTGATATCTTAATAAGCTAGATAACATCTACGGGATTGCGATATTGCTTTTGTCCTGTGGTTATGTTACTAGGCTTCAGACCCAAAGGTCCCGAGTTCTATTCTGAGCACATCTCACTTCCCACAATGGTGACCTCGAACAATGCACCTTCAACCTTCACGCAACTGATGTGGCGCCATCTACCCGCAACCAAAGTCGTCAGACTCACTTGACGCAACAATTCAAGCATGCTCGCTATAACGCTTGGCGTGAGTAAAACGTTCTCTTCTCGCCAAACAAAGATGGGTACGGCTTATTAGACACAATAGCTACATACACCAACCACTCACTCAACAAACTGATTCATCACCACTCAACAACAACGCACATCTTTCGTCGGCTCACTGGAGATATGCATTTGTCCCATATTTGCATTTGTAGAAAAAATCGGTTAAGTTGGGGGATTAAGGTAGTAAGGAAGTAAGTACAACAAAAAAGAAATAATAATAAAAGTAAAATATTTCTTTTGAACATTTTTATATTAACAAGGTAAGATTTTAGAAATTAATTCTCAACAAAATTTTAATCAATAAACGTAAAACTTTCTATATATTTCTAAAAACCTGAATCCTGTATTCTCCTAGAAGCTGAATTTAGATACCAACTTTGAGCATGTATTTATCAACAATGTAGTATTTCATAAAATTGGATTCCTAAACAGATGGTGGCTATAAAATAGATGATTAATTAGAAGCTCGTTCGATCCAGTGCTTCATTCGTGTTAAATCCGTTCTGGTATTCCTTTAATAAGATAGATAAATCGATTTGGAATAATAAATCTCTAAATACTGTATTTGAATAAAGGCTATTTGCCATAGTTGTATAATAAGTATTCTGTTTGCAGTTAAATTCAATAAGCCTTTATATGAAGATAAATTATAAAATTAACATAACAGCTTCATAACAGCTTCCGCTGACTTGAATGAAGTTGAAACTTGTGAGAATAATTGAATCTGAGGTATCAAACAGCAATGAATCCATCCTAAAACAAAAAGTAATAAATAAGTAGGTTTCAATTATATTGTACAATGAATTTTAATTTTTAAAATAAGGTTTTAAAAAATCATTATTTTTTCTCTTTTTGAAGAAATAAATAGATTAATATATCTACTTTTCAAATTTAAAATCTGAAGAATAGCGAAAAATGTATAAGCCTGATAAAAACTACTTTCGTGCATTATCATCAATTTCAATTAATAATAATTTATATTACTCCAACGGAACTGATATATGTACTGAACCCCATAAACTGATATAAGTAACAAATATTAGATGAAATAGTATTTTCTAAATAATAAATTTCTTAAAAATAAATAATGAAAGAAGTATTTGAATGTTATTCCTTCAATCAAAAATTAAGTATAAATTTTGTTTTTCAAAGTTCTGTGCGAATGACCGTTTTCCTTCGAAACAGTATTTGATAGATTTTCGTACGAACTTAAATTATTGGACTGTTTTCAGGTTAAAAGAATCACTCTTTATTCCATATAACGGTTTCCAGAAGAAAGATAAAAGAACTTGAAAAATTCATCGTCCCACTTTTTCATTGTTATCGGTCACTATACACAATCCATATTTTGGGTAGAATAGTACTTCTTTGACATAAGTTATAGTATGAAAAAAACTCCATAGATTTGAACAGCCTACAGGTGGTGAGAGTCCCACCAAAGAGGATATAACTGTTTCCCCACGTCTTGTGAGACTCCAAAAGGATATAACATGAAACACGCATCACGTATATAATGGATATCTTGAGAGAATTCGATATATTTCAAGCAACACATTATATTTTTAAGAAAACTCGTAGTTTTGAATGTTCAAATGACTGAGATAAAACTATAATCGTCAAAATAGTTTCAAAAGAATAGGTGATCGATCCTATTTAACATAATGTTCATCAACCCAATTACTTATATGTAAAAGAGAGCTGTGAAAAAATCACCTGCGTTTAATTTAGCTCAGTTTATTAGATTATATGCGGAGAAGTTGTCACTTATGAGTGAAATCATATGGCTGAAATTTGGCCTTTCTAGTACGTAATCTTTGGTGACCAATTTTAAACTTAAATTTCTGTAATATTTGTTAATATTTCAATCAGCTCTTCGCTTACCTTCTGTGCAAAAACACTCAATACCCCCCCCCACACACATACACACACGCATGAAGATAACTGTATATCGATTTCCACCCATCTTAAATTAATTAGCAGAGAATTTTGACGTATTGACTTTTAGTTTTAAATTTGTGAAAAAAAAAATGCTTGGTGCTATCCGTGATCTTATAAATTCGTCTGATTTATCGTTGCCGCTGACCTTCAGTAACTTATTTAAAAAAGTTTTTTACTGCCCGTTAATGGCTCAGCTATTATCCTATAAGAATTTTCGGAAAGTTAAAAATCATCAGGTTCAGTTCCTTATAACAAATACATGTTCTATGTATCGGCTCTGGAAATGTAAATGAATTCCATTCAATTAAATGCAAATATAACGCTTAAATGCATGTAGATGTCAGCCTTGAAACCTAAAGCATAAATGCATATGGATGTCGGCCTTTTAACATAACATAACATAACACCATCTAGTACCGCAGATGCCCATAACAAAAAGTTATCTAACCAGTTGGATGAGCACAAGATGGAAGGGGGCTGAAGAGGATAAAAAAAGAAAGAGACGACAAACCATCCAGAGATCTCCAGAGAGAATTCCATTGGTGTCAAATCCTTCACGACTGTATTTAACATTTTGGTGAAGTAATAACTAAATGAACAAGGATACCTAAACCCAAATGGTGACAATGGGGACAAAAGGTAGAATTTACAGGGAAACGATGTTACAAATGGAAAAAAAATTGATAAATTACATAGTGAGCCTTATACATGTAATTTATCAATTACATGCATAAGCATATATGTGGTGACATCTTAATAAGCTGGTAACATATACAAGACAGCAGTGTTCACTATTGTAGAATGTTTAAGTTACTGAACTTAAAACCCAAACATCCCAGGTTCGATCCTTGGTGAAACTCATTCTACACACCGGCAACTACTCCTGCCACATATAAACAAATATTGTGAAGTCAGCATCCATCTAGGTCCTGTGGTTTTGGTTTTCTTCGTGGAAACGTGGCTCTGTAGAGTATTGCCCTTTTGAGGGAATAATTCCGGCTTATTTTAACAAGTGGAATTTTAGTCTTAGCTATTATTTAGCCTTGGGCGATCAGTTGAACCTTTGCAACCGAATCCAAAGTATTTTGGAATCCCCTATGTAATACTTGATAATCAGACATGTAATGAACATCAACAAAAAGAACTCATAATAAAACAAAGGAAACAAGCTAAATCATACGTGTTTCTAATACAAACTAAATCATACACCTTATAGAAACAGAAAGACAAGTAGTTCGAACAAAAAACGCAGTTGATATTGATATCAGCTAGAAAGAGAGCATCTGTTAACGTCTAGAAAGCCTGTACAATACGGATGCACATTGTATATTCAAAAGTTGACCTCGAATATCAAGATAATTAAACTGTTCATTTCCTCATGAGTTTAGTTTCAACCATTTGTGTTTCAAATCAGATTTATTACATTTTATCAATCCTTTTTTCGCTAGTTTTATGATAAATTTGGAAAAAACTCAAATTCTGAAAATTTTTATCAATTCTTTTGAAAACTTGAAAAACTTGCTTTAAACCAAAATCTTTGTAGACAAAGATATAATTTGATATAGTAGATATATATATAAGTTGTCAAATTCTATATATATATATATATATATATATATATATATATATATATATATATATATATAGATTTGATATCGATATTTAATATAATATATTACGTTGTAGATTTTATATCATGAGTAGGCTTTTTTTTATTAAAAATAACTTTTCTACAAACAAGTTTTTAAAATTCGAGGTTTTATTTTTTTCTCGAAAATCTTATAAAATCTATTATTTGGGAGGAATAATCAATCTTTTTAAAGCTAAATGGGATCTACTGTTGTTCAAATTTAGCTCATTTAAAAGGAATTCGTATAAGTAGCATCTAATCTGAATGAGAATGTTTCTGAAAACCTTCACATAATGGGTAAATAATTGATGCCAATAGATGTACTGTTGTTGGTATTTCTGTAGCATTTACACAGAGGATATTTAATGAAGATAGGGTTATGAGCTCACCGCTTTCGTAATCAGTAGGCAAAATACAGGAATCAAATAACCAAAATCAGAAAAAATGAGATAAAGATAGTTTTGACTTGGCATGATTTGAAACAAAAATTTGATGAAAAAATGAACCTGTGGTACTATTATTGACAATTTAGGATCTATTTGTCACATTTGTCCGTGAGTTCGAAATTGAACTTCTTTATAGGAATCTTACAAAACGAATTCATGGTCTTAAAAGATAAATATGAATGATTCTTTAATGAAAAAAATCTATCCCTGGCTGTATTGATTTGGTAAAATCCTTACTTGCTGATAGAGGTTATTTTTTTTTTTTTTTTTTTTTTTTTTTTTAAAAAAACACCATTTGTTTCCACTTAAATAAACAATCCATACAAAAAAATTATTTTTATAAATTGATGGGAAAGAATCCAGGCTTTCAAATTTTTTCGAATCTTATTTTATTATAAAAAGGGAATCTCAAATCCTACGGCATAGAGACAAATCCGAATGTCTTTCTACTCCAAATTTGGTCCTATCAACATTTCAGAGACGAGAAAAAAAATTTCAAGAAATGGATGAAAAATTCGTGGATCCTAAAGGCCGAGCACGAATGAAAAATTGATGGATGGTTCAAGCTCCAGAGGACTTAGGGAAGATTTCTCCAGGAACTCGCGGATGCTTTCTCCCCTGCATTTATTCCAGTTCAATGACCGGTTTTTGAACCCGAGGGACAGATGGAAAGTGCATAAATCCCTTGGATTCGAACTAAGAATAACTTATGGGATATGTACGCTTTTCATGTTGTTATCTGCAACTTTTGCCTCTTCGCGCTGTTTTATCGACATTTGGAAGACGCACTTGTGTAGAAACCGTGAGGGAGAGGATTGTGAGTTGAATGCATTTCAAAGAAACATTAGACATTTTTAAGTGGGACAATTTTTTGAGATCTTTTTGGAAAAAAGGAAAAGAGTTTCTTTACCAAAAATGCTTAATTTTGGTGAAATTTTGTCTAAGATGCCATTATTAAGGGTGCATTTTTATAATCGACTGTATTAAACTGTGGCTATATTTCAATGATATTTTGAAATTGAACAATATTCTATGTTGTTTTTCTAAAAGTAGAAAAAAAATTGAAAACTTCTGCCTCAAATTTCAAGTTATCATGTAAAAACGTTACAAACTTCAATGACATAATGCTCATGCATCAATTTTTATAAAACGGTTTTTTTTTTTTTTGCCGGGATTAACAAGAGATCTAAATAGTTTTTGCCAGCCAAAAAAAATTTGAAAGTTAAAAGGCAATTTAAACTGAATTAAAATATATGACGTAATATGCATGCGCAAGCGTTAAGAAAAACAATGCTTTTCTTCTTCATCTTCTTTTGAGATTGATGAGAGCTCTAAAACGTTTTTGCCAGCCAAGAAAAACGTGAAAATGGAAATTGTCATTTATGGTTTATTCATTGCCTGCTCTATTTCTATCTTCACCCACCCCCTTCCAAAACAGTATCATATTCTGACAGGATAAAAGGTATTAAGTAAAAAATTATTTATTGTCCATTATGAAATTCTATTTGAGATATCATCAATGATATTGCACTTTGTGACACGAATCCGGCAATAATTTAATAAGTGATATCTGCACTATGAAACAGAACATGCATGCATTTATTTGCTTAACTGTTGCAAGAACTCTTCTTAAACAGAGCGGAACGAATTTATCACACTTTGTTTTAAAATTCCTTTCTAGGTAATATGCAGTATTTAAAATTAATTCTTAAGATTTTGAAATTAATAACAAATATTAAACTTTTTTGCTGTTTTTTGTTAATTGCTTTTGAATAGCTATCGCATATAAATAACCTCTATATCATCTTTAAAATAAACGATTATCTTTGTAATGATATAGATTTAACAGGTCAATATGTATTTAACTGAAATTATTTTTAAATATTCGCTTTTAAACTAAAATTTGTCATTGTGAATTTATTTCGATAAAAAAAATGTATAACATTAATTCTCAGCTTACTGAATTTTTATGAGTTCTTTATAATAAATAAAATTAATTAATTACTTTTAGTTTATTCAGATAATATTTTCGACATGACTGGGTTTTTTTTGTTATTGATATTTTCTATTCAATGATAAATTAATTCCATACTTTTATTTTCTGATGTTTTTCCTGATTTTTGTAAAGATGGAATATTCAAAATGATATTAAACTAAATTTTCTGATATTCTAGAGTTGTAAAAGTTTTTATCATTTATTTCATATATTTATCAGACAAATTTAATACTCTCAGATAGTAACTATCAATTAAGTGTTTTTAATGAAATTGTGTTTAATTACAATCAGGTTTTGAATATGAGAAAATAATTCATTCCAAATTAATCTAGAATAATGAAATGCATTATAGACCAACAATAAAAAATAAATTTATGAAACCAGTTTCAATAATATGCTGAAAAGTCGAAAATACATTTAATCAAAATTTTTTGGGTTAAATTTCAAAGTATTTATTAAAAGTTAATATATATGATAAGAAAACAAATTCTAATTTAAAATATCTATATCATCATTTTCTGTTGATTTCTCCTCTATACTTTTAATTAAAATATCAGATTTTAGCTTTAAGGCCTTTAACTCTATTTAACACAGTTATAAGAAGGATTTTAAAAGATTTTAAAGGTTTTTCTTGTTTTATTACATTAAATATGAATTGTCAATAAAAAAATATTTAAATAAGATTTCTGAAATCTGTAATTTTATTTTAGAAGTGTAAATAGACACGAATTGTACAATAAACACATCTCAAGAAAATAATTCTTTAAAAATAATATTTAGCAGAAATGCAGACAATAATCATTATATTTTCTGTAACACCAAGACATTTTTGTGAAATTGTAAGAAAATTTGATTCTGCTTTTCATCCGTTTTAATTAAATTCTTAATTTAATATTTCATATAGAATTAAATATCTACCAAATATATCCAAGCATACTTTTTAATCTATACTGTTTCACTCTCATAGGCATGTGTAACTCAAAACAATTACTGCACCGAAATAAAAAACATTTATTTATTTCAATTCAATGTAGAATTTTATTTTTTTTTCATAGAAAAAGATGCATTAAATATTTTCATTCTTTATAAAAAATGTGCAATTTTCAACTTGGCATCAAATATTTGGGATGGCTTTGACTATCGAAATTGAAAGTAAATATTTCTACATTTTTTATAGAATATCTAATGATTTTAATACATTGCTTTTTCTTATTTTAAGTTTTTCTGACTTGACAGGTCGCTATATTAAATATAATACTAATAGTATCAACATGATTTTTTTAATATTGCGTTTTGCTAATTTTAGGATACTATAAATAGCTGCCAAAAATAGATCTTATTATTTTCTGTTCAAAACTTTATTGATTTTATACAAATTTAGGTATAGGATTAAGAAATACAGTAGTATATTTATGATAATTATAGGTATAAGATTAAGATTAGAATACTATATTTATGATATTTTTTGTTACTAGTTATGTTTGATATTTTGATAAAACTATTGATAGTGTGCGGCATAAATTTTAAACAGTAAACAGGATATGAAGAAATATTTCATTTTGAAATATGTTTAAAAAATTAGCTTCTCAGTTATTTTCATCAATTTTTTTCATCATTAATATTTTTCGAAACCTTCTTCTTCGAATACATTTCTTTAGCATTTATATATCTATAATTTTATACACATTTCATATTTTCACTTTGTAAATATATAAAAGTGCATAATAGCCTTTAAAAAGTTCCGATTCTCATTAAGAGTAATAGTTTTTAAAATCCAGAAAAAATATATTTGGAATTAGGTTGATTATTTACCTCGATTCTGTGTGAACTTAATTATTTAAAAACGCCGCGAGTTAGATGGTTGAAATTCAGCACACATCAAAACTCTTCTTTCATATCCAACTTTGAACTAAATTTTTAAGCACATGGAACTTTAGTCTAGCTTTTTTTGATTTTTTTCCTTTAAATAATTCTAACCAAAAATATTTATCAGATCCTCAGCATAAGGTCAAGCATACGGTCAAAATATGCAGTTAAAATGAAATATGTATGTGTGTTTTCAGGAAACAATTAAAATCATTCAAATTGTGCGTTATAAATAATTCTTTCTTGTTTTGTCATGATTTTATTTGATGCTGTGACATTTATTCTTTCTTAAGCACTTTGATCTTTTAATTTTTTTTCCGAGAAAGACACTGGTCAAAAATAAAGAAGTTTTTCTTACAGAGTTTTTCAGTTAACATCGATGAAAATCATTAAATGTAAACAATATATGCTTTTCTTGGTCTAGATAGAAACATAAGTTGTCTTTTCGTGTTGATCTTAAAGATCGCATATCTCTATTGGCAAAAACAAAGCATATGTACAAAGAAAACATATTCCATTTTTTCTGGAAGTTAGAACATCGGGAATCACCGGAAAACAAACTGATATGACCTTTAAAAGTTTTACTGATTGTAGTGAACCAAACAATCATTGGTTGACAGAAATAGCATATTTGTGTCATATCATATAAAACTAAACTGGATGAAGCACCTCATTTAAACATTCAATAAATATACTGTTTGCTTTCCATATTTACAAAGAGTGTTCGAATGAAAAAGTACGAAGCGATGCTGAGTGTATAAACAAAGACTTTATTCAAAGTATATATAAGAGACCTGAGCACAATGATCCCGAGCCAAATCTTTTTTTGATTAACGAGCCAAATTATTCCTTGATTAACGAGTCAAATTATTCCTTGATTACAGATTTCCTGTGGTCGTGACGAGATCACAGTCCGTCACAGCGTCCTTGAGTTTGCCAACATATTTAATGTGAGTCCATTTCAGATATTTTTTATGGGAACCAAACGCATGAAAATTGTCGGACAACATGTTCGGGCAGTAGGGCGGATGGCCGAGCTGCTCCCACCTGAACTTGGCTAGTTCTGCGAGTGTGACTCTCAAGATCTTCAGACGCTCGTTATCATGGAGCAATCACACCTCCCTCCGGGAGTAACCCCAGTCTTTTATTCTTAATGGACCTGCGTAGTCTTTGGAGTGTTTCACTGTATACGTCTAAGTTAATGACTCTTCTGTGCTCCAGGAATTCATTAAGTAATAGACCTTGGATGACGAACTCAAGGACTTTGTGAAGGAATAGGCCTCATCACGGCCACAGGAATTCTGGGAACAAGGAATCCTTCGACTCATTAATCATTGGGATCATTGTGCTCATGGCTATGGTACATACTTTGAATAAAGTCTTTATTTATACCCACAGAGTCATTTCGTATCTTTTCAGTTGAACACCCCTTGCACTGAAAGTTATAACATTTCCTGAGCTGAGAAATGAAAAGAGATGTTTTTTTATAATTTTAAAAATCATAAACATATTAAAGATACAAAGTTTTTTTGCATCCTTTATTAATATTGTGTCTTCTAATTGGTAATGTGTCGTATTAGTTATTAGGATTTTCTGTGTAATTTGAAAACAGATATTAATGAAGAATTCACACAAAAGTGCTTAAAAGCTCTAAAAAAATTATAATATACGAAATACATTATATAAAATTAAGCAAATAATGCTTAATATCAGTCGGACATTTGATATTTTTACATAGGATAGACATTTAATACATATTCAGAGAATTCTCGATAAATCATTTTAGTGGTACTAAATATACTTCGATATCAATGCGACATAACAAAAATACCCGGGCAGATGTTGCATACTTATATATTATTTGAGTCTGAGATGTAAATCTTCCACTGCACTAGATAAAAAGAAATCATACATGTTTTTCTGTGGTTTTATTTATCCAACAACATAATAGTTTCTAATTTATTAAGTATAATGGTTGTGTGCTTTTACACGTCATGGCTTTTTATATATCTTTACTATTAATTTTTTTCGTTTGTTGAAATTTATTTTGTTCCATTCCTCAGTATTGTTTTAAATTTTATTTTCTAACTTATATTTGGCACAGATTGCACTCATAATCTATATTGATGTATTTACTGGTTTATAAACCAATTAAACTTTAGGATTAACTTCACTTTTTCCATTGATTTATTTTTATTATTGAATGCTCTTTATAAATTTATAGTGATTCGGTAGTTTTAATGCTTTTACTAGTGTGTAAATTTTCATTTTATCTTAAGGTTGCTGCTGCTGATGTTATGCTGCAACTTATAAAAACTTTCAAATGTATTGAAACGAAACGACCTTTTCAAGCAAAATTTGTCACTTAACTATTGGACTAAAAGTTCTCGCTGTTTCCTAACGGATGGCGTAATTGGAACTGAACGCTTTGACGCACCAACGAAGTTTAAAGACAGACAAATGGAAGCATTACTTCATGAAGACTCATCTCAAAACCTGGCTAAGCGTACAGAATCATTAAAAGTTGATCATACAATAGTTTCAAAACGCTTAAAAGCATTAGAAATGATTCAAAAGCAAGGTCATTGGTTGGCGTACGAGTAGAAGCTGAGAGACGTCGAACGGCGTCTTTTCAAGAGTGGGAAAGATTCTCTTCATGTATTGCAACTGAAGATGAAAAATAAATAAACTACGATAATCCTATACGTAGAATCCCTTCCATGCATCAGCATCTTCAGCGAAACTGAATATCCATGGTTCCAAGCTTCTGCTCTGCATTTGGTGTTATTAGCTGAGTATAGTTTATTATGAGCTGCTCAAACTAAATGAAATCATCACGGGGGATCACTATAGACTACAATCGGAGCGATTAAGCTGACAATTGAAGGAAAAAACTATCTCCATATGATCAGAGACACGATAAGATCATTTTGCAGCATTACAACGCTAAGTCACATGTTGCAAAACCGATAAAAACCTACTTAGGGGAAAGATAAGGAAAAGTAGTGGTTAGCGATAGATAATGCTTTCAGTAATATGTCTTTTAAAGAATTTCTAAATAATGCCTTAATTTTCGTAAAAAAGGCGAGCACTTATTCGGCATTTTAATAGTTTTACACCAATTTAAAAATTAATATTATAAAATATACTCTGATATTTCATATAACTTTAACTAACTCATTTTTTTAAAAAATAAGATATAAAGAAATTCTGAGGACTTATTCATAAAAATGAAATTAAATTTATTTGACATAATAATCATTACCGATTAAAATTTATATTTTTGTGATATTTTTATTATAAAACTTTTTGTGTTTTATTTTATATCCTTTTATCTTTATTTTTCCTTTGTTTCAAATGGAAAAATTGTTTTTGAGAAAATAACAACTTTTTCACTATTTTTTAAATAGTTTTTGATATTTAACATAGTTTCTGGCCCGGCAGCTCAGCAGCTCACAATTAGTTGTTTCAAAAAATAAAGATATGGCAATATTCATTATTTTATTTCAGTATCATGAAATAATCGTGAACTCGTTACCGAATTAATCTGCAATTATTTTTTTAAAAATTCCATCTTGCCTTGATTCTAACCTAATCATCTGAAATTGATACTAAGTGATTTTGTTACTCTATAAGTTGGGAAATACTGCTTGGATTATAAAGTAAATTATGTCAATACTTTTTATAAAAACAAAATAATTTTAAAAACAATTTTTATTCTTGCACGCTTTTCTTTCTTATCTCAATTTTACAAAAAGCCATAGATTGGGGAGCATCATTTAAATTGAATCAAACATAACCTTATTACCCTTATTTTGACGCAGAACGTGAAATGCAATTTTAGATGCTGATAAAGGAATAATCGATTAGTTCAAAGTTTCCGGGGACTTGCTGATGGCTAGTGACGAATTTCTAATGGGTGAAATACAGATCCATGCTTAGTTTAATACTCTAACTATTGAAACAGTTATATCTGGTAATTAAAGATAATCTTTAATATTTTAGATCTGCCCCTTCGCTTATTATTTTTTTATCAGTTTTGGCATTATTATTGCTGTTAATTTACATAAAAATATAAATTCACACACATACATTTTAAATAAAAATATTTATATTTCAAATGGTCTATTTGGATAAGCGTTTTCGTAAATATCTTCTACATGCTAATTTCAAAGATAATAATGTTCCTTTATAATCTTAACATAAATGCATGTACTTGCTCCTCTTCTGTAGTTATTCATACATAGTTTGAGGATTTCAGTTGTGTATTACCCTTTAAATACGTTAAAATCCTTGAAGATTCAGTGAAAATTGAATAACGGGAACTGAATGAAATTCAGCTTATCTGTTTCACTTTTTTCGTGAATTTTATTTATCAGTAGATTCAGATGTATTGTAATTTGCTACTTTTACGATGTATCCCAAAATGTGGGAAAATGTTTGATGGAATTCCAATCACAAAATTTTATTAAAAGTAGTAAATTGTAAATGCTTTTTAAATCTTATCGCAACCACAAAAATCTACAACAAAAGTGAAAATACTTATCGCTCACCTTTGAAATTAAATAACAAGAAACAGATTATAATTCAATTGTTTCTAATTAATTTTTCCAAACTTGATTAATTAATTAGTTTATTTTACAACTAGGAATCATAGCTTTGAAAACAAACTGAATCATGTTTCAGTATTTCAATTAGTAAAAATATATATAAAGTTTCGAGAAGCGTAGATGATTATTTCGTCAGTAACAGTGTCAGCAACGTAAAAAGAATAATCGAAAAAAAAATGAAATGAACTAATGATTTTACTGATATTTCTACCCTCTGCTACTAAAACGTTTAATTACTCGAAGAGTTCTACGGCATTTCTCAGCTAGTGCAAGGGCCGTTATTAAAGATACCTTCAATTAGAACACAATCCGAGGATAAAAAGAAAATGGGGAAGACTTTTAGATAAAAAGAAAACACAACATATGATTGTGTTCTACTTCTAATGATATAAAATAAGAGATTGTTAAGAAGGGACATGGATATCTTTTATTGATTGTTTAGTTTCTATTTCGTTTGATTAAGAAATAAACTAACAATTGTTGCAGTTGAATGAGGAGTTAAAAGACAATAAAAGAGTGAAATGTGTTTTTATTTATTTATTTATTCGTGTTTATTTCTACGCAACTTTGAAATTTTTTGTAATCCGTTCTTTCTTGGTTTCAAATACAATCTTTAATAAAAATAAAATTACCTTCCAATGTTTTAAAGCATATTTTATATTTCTTTTAAATTTTCCTTGTAAAGTTATTATCATGTGAGAGCATGATATTGTTTTGGTTTAAGGTTGATTGAAGTCTCAAAACGCGTAGGCGACAAATTGCGATTTATTCTTTTGAGGCATTAATTTTTCGCTTTTAAGGTTATTAGAAAATAACACAGAAAGTTGTCACAATTGAAGATTTATTGCCAAATAAGTTTCAACTTGATTTTGAAATTATTCATTTTTTGAATTCTTACGAAATGTCTTACTCAATTTGAGACACTAACCAGTTTAAACCCAATCTCAAGACTATCAGATTACGCATGCGTCGATATTTAGAAAAACGAGATTTTTTTTCCCTCAAATGTAATGAATTTAACAGCGCATTTATGACAATTCAAATATACATATTTCTAAATAATAAGAATGGTAATGGATAAAATAATTAAATTAATGCATTTGAATTCCACATTTATATTACTCTAAAGGTAACGTAGAGTAAGAGCTTCGATAAATAATGTTAATTTATTTGAATAAACATTTGACAATTGAAACAAAACACGGATACTTCAAAATAATTAGAAAAAAAGCAGATATAGAAGAAGAACAGTTGCATATACGATATAAGGACATTACCTATTAACATACCTGTCATATGAGAGTGCTTGATACAAAATGCATTTAAAGCTACCGATTTTCCTAAACAGTCAATTTTCAAAAACGTATTTTAGTTTTTAATGCATGAAATTTATTAATAATCTAATTGAAGCTCGAAATCTGTCATTCATAATTTACATCATAGGACAGTAGCCGGCAGTACGTATTTGTAATAAAATAGAATTAATAGCAGACAAGGCAGAAAATTGATATACTTTGTTTAATTTTATGCTTTATTTCTTTTTAAAAAAATGTTAATTAAAATTTTGGTCTACAGAAATATTTATTTATCTTTTAAAACGTTTTTGGACAAGATTATTTATCTATCAAAACGCTTTTTGAAATGTTTATTTATCTATTTTTATATGTACAGAAATCTGTAAAGTCCACTTACCAAAACTTTTGGATGGGTTTTACAATTTTTTTCTTTTGTAGAAATATGTACTAAAGTGATAAAAATTGAATACAAAATTTTAATTCTTGTACTTTCTGAAATAACACAATATAATATAATGCGTTTTATTATAGCACTTTTTATACAACTTTTTTTAGTTTTATTTTTTGTTTAGAACTAGCTGGTACCCGGCGGATTGCTGCCGTAGAAGAAATAATCTTGGAAATATCGTTTGGAATTTGAAATAATTATCTTGTTTAATTAAAAATAATTGGAAGAATGATATTTATTGTCTTCTAGGCAATGAATACATTAATTGAAATTGAAGTATATATAAAGGAGAAATACAAATAGTATTTATTCTATTTTTATTATTCTATTCTACAAACAAATATTCATTTTTGTGAGTTAGATTTGAGTATTTTTTTAGAATTGTAAAGTGAGGTGTTCTTTCAAAATGGTTCTAAAAGAAACTATTTACTGTATCTCGTGATTTGTACAGAATTTTTAAAGTTAATATTATAAAATGCGATTTAAATATTTTCGTTTAAAATTGATTAAACATAGAAAATATATTTATACCATAAAATCTTTAACATGTTTGTAAAGACAATTTTTTAAAAAACTAAGATGGGGCAAAATTAATCTAATATTTTCGGAAGTTACTGCAAAAAACGCTAAAATGTTTAGTTAAAATTTTAAACCAATAGGCCTGGTTCTCCTAAAACTATCTCGCACATTCTCCAATAAATTTGTTACCTCAGAGAAAGACTTGTATTGCATTTACTTACAATAGCTTCAAAATATTAATGTCTAGCTTAAATTAGCATCTTTTCTGAATCTGTTGTCTCTTTGACGAGTTATTTGGTAGTTAATACATGGTAAATAAATGCGGTAAACATCCCTGAAAATATTTTTTTATATTTTAGATTATTGAATTATTCCTATAACCATCCCGTAACTGCAAGTAATAAGTAGTCGAAGTTTTATTGGAATCGAATGAGCTGTACGGCAGCACATAAGAGACATACAGAATAATATTCTTTTTTATTTATATAGATTTTACAAAACAGTCTTTCAATTAAATGAATAATAATTAATAGTCGTTGTAATTTTTCAACTAAATAAAATGTTTTTGAAATAAAAATAAAAAACAAAATCATTGTTAACAAAACTATTGCTGAAGGTTTTTTAAAAAATTTATATGACAGAAATGAAATTATTTTCTGTCACTATTTCACTATTGAAATTGGGCTATTGAAATGGTCGATTACAGCTCTGTTCGATGAAAGTATTGTTAAACTTGCCGTTTGGTTCACAAATCTAAAATTACTAAAATTATATGATTTTTGAAATTTTACTGAAAAGTAAAGGTTTGTTGCAGTGGGACACTGTGGAAAGGCTCAACAAAAGTAGCATTCGGTAATTAATACCATTACGGCACAAAGTGCTGAGAGAAAACTCACTTAGCTGAACTCAGCTGAATGATTTCAGTTCTTTCTCCTGGAGTTTTATAATTTTTATGGCAAGGCAAAGAAGGTTATAGGAATATGTTAACTAGTATTCTAACGGACCTATCCGAATATACTTGTTTCTGTGATCTCCAATTTGTTGCCTAATTCATCGCTAAGTTTGCTCGCAATCCTCAGAAGTCTTGAATTTGCTAAATCTGTTTGTCAAACTAGAAGTCATTGATCTAGCATTCATTTAGAATCCATTAGAGCTACTTATAAAATTATCATCTTTATCATAAATGTTAACTGTGCAAGGAAACAATATTTAAAAAGTAATAACATTACCAATCTATGTTTAAGGAATTCACAACCCAATCCCATAAATATTCACTCCTAAACCCAAAAAAAAACGTTTTACTTTCTCTGTATATACATTCTTCAGCAGAGAATTAAGAGCAATTATTTTACTTGATTATTTTGTTTTATAGTAAGAATCCTAATCATTTCTGCAGAAAAATTTAATACAAGTCCTTAAACCTTGAAACTATGCACTTTTTTTCACTAACATTAAATTAAGGTTTAGAAAAGAATTGAAATAAATTTTATTGCTACTTTTACTTTTATTTGATAGTAAAACTCAAATTCTGCCACAAAAATTTCAAAATTCAGAACAGTAGATTGAGAGCTGTTTGTTACTTTCACAGCATGATTTTTAGCAAGTTAAATTCATTCAATAAGTATTAGATAAAAACTGCAGTGTTAATCCATTCTTGAAAGCATTGCATCAGCACGGCTTCTTTAAAACTAAAACCAATCCAAAAAGTTTTTGCTTTTGATTTCAAGACATGAGTGTCCTAATATTTACTTTTCATCCTCCTAATATTTACATTTCGCAACGTCTTCTTTTATTTATCTTAGTTGCTTTTAAAAAATTCGCCATTTTTCTCGAAAAAAAAGAGTTTATCACTAGATTTAAGAAGTTCTAAAATGAAGAAATAGGAAAATTTAAAGTAAGTTACTAAATAAAAATTTATTAAAATAATTGTAAAATAAAATAATTAATTAAAATAATTGTAAAATAAAATAATTAAAATAATTGGAAATTCTGAAAGTTAATATTATCACATATCTAATTTAAAATTCACAGTGTACAATATTCAAAAAAAATATTTTTTTCCTGAAAATTTGAAATTTTTAACTGCATGTATAAAATTTGAAAAAATATATTTCTAAATAATTGCTTGATTTATGCTTGACCATTTGAATAATTATTAAAAGCTTACTTTTGATATAATTAACAAATGCACGATTCCCCATTTTGATTAAGGTACAAAGTTTTATAACAATCTGACAGATTTTTTTTCAATATCTAAAGTAAGCATTCTTCAAACTTTTACCTTTTGAAATTTTTAATACATTGAATGCAACACTCAGATATATTTGGTATTGAATAGATTGATAATCTTTGTAAGCGGATGAAAAAAAACAAATGTTTCGTAATATAATTAAATGGTGAAATCCAACCTCCTTAATATACGTATTAGCAAATTAGTGAAGTAAAATCCATCAGAAATAAGGTTTTTCTTGATTTAAAAAAAAAGTGTAAGCTCGTTTATTAAGCTTTCTTAATTTTATATCCTTTTAGGCATAAATTTGATCGTTTTGAGTATTAAATCAAAAAAGACAGTTATTTAGAAGATATCAGAGGGTTCAAAAATATCTGTAGCTGAACTTCTTCAGAAACAAAAGGATTTTTATAAAAAGCTAATGCTTTTATAAAAGCTTTTTAAATAATAAGGCGATGGGAGAAAATATTTTTGGTCCATATAGTGCACTAGTGAAGTCAATAATGCTAGGAATTGAATATTTATAGTTTTCAGTTTCAACATTTAATGACTGAAAAGAGTTTAGTTATTTAATGACTGAAAATGATAAAAACAAGAGGTTGCTAATTATTGCTTCTTTACTTGGGTGCCACATTGAAGGAAAAGGAAAAATTGCTTCTGAACAAGCGCATATGGCATAAATCGAACACATATTGAAATTCTCTTTTGGCAGTTGTTAACCTATCAGAAAGCATTCGACGAAGTCCAAGCGTTTCAATAAAGAGAACCATGTTTAACCATTTGGTTTGCGCAAGGCAGTTTTACAATATTAGGGAAATCATTCATCAGTTTGGAAATATCATTATCAACAACAACAATTTTATTCTAGAAAATAGTATAATTTCTAATAACATAGCAATTACGTTTAATACAATTATAACTGTGATTTATTAAATCAGGCTTAATATTAAAATAACGTGATAAATTAATAGCAATAATAGCATTAGATACTGTTTAGAATTAAATTTCTTCTTAACCTAAATTTATTGACATTCATTTCTCCAGTACTTCTGAATTAATACACCATTTTTCCTAGTGAAGATCTACTCAAGAACAGCCTTCTTTTGAGTTTTATTTGAGGGTAAAATAGGACAATCACAACAAATATTAATAACAATATAAATAACAAAGAAAAACAATGGCAACAACATAAAATAATAATGGTTTATTGAACGAAAAAGAAATAGAAAATAGAAGCCAAGGTATATGTCCATATTATCTGATCATGCTTCCCTGTAAATAAGAAGGTTAGTCACATTTTTTGCACGAGAGGCGAATTCGTTATGGTAACAAAATTAATTTGATAATGTTGGCTTAAGACCTTCCGAAGGAGAAAAAGAAGAAGAACGTCATCAAGAAAAAATGTTCAATCGCATAAGAGTTCTTACTTCTTGATGTAAAAGCTTCCACTATTTGAAAAATTTTGATTCTCAAAATACATCAGAAATGTTACTGGGTGATTTCTTTACAGCACTTTCTTCTAAAAGCTGCATTATTGAAGTAAAAGCGTTCTATCTAAAATGTGGTTAACTAGCCATACAGCTTTTTAAAATGTAAGAAATTGAATAGGAACCCACTGATATCAATTTTACGTTTTATGGTATCTGTAAAAATAATTCAAATAAAAGTAAATCGGGTATGTTATTTGCTTCACAGCTTCCGCCTGCAAGAAAGCGAACAATTTCTTGACTGCTCACCATCCCTTGCAATCCTTTGTTCTTTTAGCTTGGAATACGAATATTTGCGCCCTGGAGACAAAATGAAATTTCGAATTTAGTGCTGGCGCATATGGCAATAAATGAGATACAGAGTAATTATATTTGTTACTTTCATCTGTTATCGGTTTAGGGAAATGCTAATTGAATTACCTTGAATCACAAAACAGGATCAATAGCAATAGAAATTGTATATTAAAAGTCAAAATAGTATCCGAAATTTTCTGTATTGGCTTGAAGAAGGCTTCTTTAAAAAAAAAATATCGTTCTGAAGTACATGTTCTACACGTTCAGGCTCACTATTTTTGTGTTAGAGTTGTATATGTTTAATAGAAGATAAAATGTAATAAAATATATTTATTTATAGCTAAAATGATGAGAATAAACATTAAATTCGATTGGAATAGTTCTTTATTTCTATAATTTTTATATGCAATAATATATTTTTCTTATATAAATTTTATTATAAAATGGTAGAACAATTGTCAAAAGTCACTTCTATTATCCAATGGAATCCTAGGAAACTGTCTTTTTAGTCAATGTGATTCCAAGAGCAGCTAGAATTATACAGCTTTCACAACAATTTCATTACGAATAGAAAATTTCGCAGTTTCTAAATATCATCCAAAATTCATTCATGTTTTTTTTTTTTTTTTTCAAAATTAGAGCACATACTCATTGAAAAAAAATCTTGTATTTCTTTATCTCAAATTCTACATTAAAAATAATAAAATCCAAGTGATTTTCTAATTAAAATACATGTCAAGCATTAAACAGTGATTCCCTTTCATTAAAAATTAATTGCATGAGTTTTATTACTTCAATTAGACTTTAGATCTTTTAAAATCTTTTACCTGCTTATCTCAGCTTTTTTTAAAGTCTTGATACGATAATCATCAATCGTTTTCCAACGATTAAAAAAAAGCAGAAACTTTAAACATTTGACTACATATTATCAAAAGACAACATTCTTTTTGAATTATTAATTACAAATCTTTTTTGTTAGTTTTAATTCTCATTATTTTTTACAATAATATTTTTCTTTTCGTGATCTGAATTATAGTTTTTATTTTTTTTGTCAATTAAATTTACTTATCGTCTGCTTACTTACGAAGAATGATAACTTAATATTCCTGTCCTTTTTTTAAATTTCAATAATGGCAACACTGATTTGTATGGGATAAAATCTTTTGAATATTTATATTCTTAAGAATTCTTAACTCAAGAATTTTTTTATTCTATTAAATAGGGATTTATTAATATTGTTATCAGAAACACAGTTGTAATTTTATTGTAAAGGGGTTTTATTGATACTTTGACTCAAACAAATATTTTTCAAACAAGATGAAATATTGAATCTATTTTAGGATCATACGATACAAACCTTCACTAGATAAAGCTTTCTTTGAAGAAGCTAAAAAAATTTCCAATATTGAATTGCAACTCTGGATTTTAAAATAAAGTAGGTAAGTAACTTCTTCATTATTTTTAATTAGGTCCTAATTTGATTTCAAGAGAGAAATATTTGCATTATAATGATAAATAAAATTATTCTTTTTCTTAAAAATAAACTAACTAAATGATTGAATTCAATGGATTTAACTAAGTGATCAAAAAATATGACAGACAAAATTTTGAGATACCATTTTTTTAACAGGCCGGTGGGCATATATTTTTTCAAATTTTTCACTTAGAATTATAATTCTTTTATGAATATGTTTTAAAAATTAAATATACCAAATATCTTTTTTTAAATTTTTTGAAACAAATTATGTTATTTTTCAAAAAATTTAAAATATATAATTTTTTAAATGTCAAAATATTTTAGTAGATTTAATTTTTAATTTTTTCTTTAATTTTTTCTTATTATTTTAAATGAAGCAAAACTGAGTATGATTTTGATATTCCAGTCAAAAATTGCATTTAAAGAAATATTTTAAACTGACACTGATTTTTCATAAGAATTATGGGGTTTTTTAAACTCCAGAGAACACAATAAGAGTTTAAATATATAAAAGAACATGAAACCTAAAATGAATATCCAATTTTTTTATAGGTTACGCGAAATATTCACTATTAATTTTATAAAATTTCCTAAAAATTTAAGACGCAAGCAACATTTTAGATATTTAAATATCATTAGTACATCATTTTGAAAAATTCATTGAAAGTATATTTGTTTTTATAAGCGCAACAAATATTCATTTTTTGACATTTTAGAATGCCCTTTTTATTGAAGGTAAGTATATATTTTGGTAAAAAAATAATAATAAGATTTCATATTTTTGTCATTTTTTTAATAATTTCAAATTACACTGTCTCCTTTATATGTATATCTTGTTGTTATTGTATTTTTATTTCTCGCTTTTCATTCTTTTAGTGCTTAAAATAGAGATATGTAGTGTAGTGGTAAGTAGTATTAGTTTACATTTCTCAATTCTATGAAATATATGATGTCTTCTATCCATAGCCGACAGACTACCGATAACAAGGTTATTTGCATCAAGAGATTGCTCTGAATCAAATGAGAATATTGTTTACTGGAACAAAATCTCATTTAACGAACTGTTTATTACGTTTCGAATATTGAAATCTCGTTTGGGATTGAAATCACTATGGCTTCCTTAATATTCAACAACCATCCGATATAAGTAATATTTCAAATTAATAAGTAAAACTAAAAGGGATTCGAAACTGTAAAGATTTAACACAAAGGGAAATTAATTTACTTCTAAGCATTTATATTTCAGGTAAACTAAATATTCATTCTCATAAATTTACAGAATCATCCGAAGGAAAATTATGCAAAATATTTTAATTGTTGATGAATTCTTAATGATCTTATTGATAAATTTAATAAATAAATAAAATTTTAAGTTCTCTATGCGTAATGTGACCGATTTACTTACTTTTCTTTAATAGGACATGTTTCATGTTAACAAAGTTGAATTAATAATCAGTTTTACATTAATTTCCCTAAAGTGAAAGATTTTTGAAATTATATATACTTGTGTATTCATGATAAAAATAAATTAATTTCATATTGTCAGAGCTTAATAATTAATCAGTAAATTTATTATATTAAATTAAATTAAAGTTGTTCTTGAGCAGCGCCATCTGAAGGTGAAATTTGGGAATATTTGAATCAATACTTTTTAATATATGTACTGGTGAATAATAAATTAAAAGTTAAAAGATGAAAGATAGATATAATATAAAATATTTTACTTTTGGTTATATTAATAAAAAGGAATTTAGAAACTGAAGAATTATACATTTATTTTTAAATAATTCTTCTTCAATATACCGAATCATCAAGAATCTTTTTAACATAATAGCGTATAATTCTACGAAAATAAAGATTGGTTTTCGAATATATTTTTTAATTTTTCAATATCTTTATCTTTACATCTAAATATTGTGAATATGTTCAAGATTTCTAAAAAAAATTCGGAGAAAATTTTAGATTTTGATCTAATTTAAGTTAGTAAATAGTAAGATAAAAATTCTAGAACAGCAAAAATAATGTAGAAATAAACTACAAATCATTCCTCTGTATCTAATCTATATAATGTACCGACTATTATTACAACATCATAAACATGGTATCTAATGTAATATTTGCTTTAGACTTCATTTCTGAGGATAACATAATACCTTTATGTACTGAATTTTTCCCTAAATCAAAGATATATACTGAAATGAAACTATTTCGACTATAATGTTAGTTCAAACGTAAATTTATGATTAGAATTTTCAGCACATATATCAGTCCTAGCCGCTTTTAGAGACTAGTAGATTTGCTGGAATTATTGAATTATAAAAATATCATGTCAATATTTTTTCTAACTTGATCTTAATAATTGTATGAGAAAAAAATTAATTTTTTATAAACATGCAGTGTTCTATATAATGCTCTAATCATTTACTAACGTATTTCAATATTTTTATGTATCGAATTATAGTGCATGAAAGAATAGATTGTTTGAAATGTGGTGTGTCTTAAAATGTTTTCGTCGTTCCTTAGCCTTAAGGTTAATTTTTAATTGCAAATACAGTAAAATAACAAAACTTTTATAAAACCCATGATTTATATGGATATCTATTTAACATGGAAAAATAAAATAAATCTTCATTTCTCCACCAATAATGGAAAAAGCCGAGTTAAAATATTAATAGTTATAATGGAAGGGATTTGAGTTTCAATTCTTCAAGGAAACATAAAAATATTTTAAAAATAATTAGGATATATTTTTCTCTACTATTAAAAACGTTTTTTTTTACGAAAAGGCTACTTTCATAACTCTAACATTCGTTAGGGAAACAGGTAACTTTGAAAAAATTAATTATGGTTAGAGCAAAAATTAGCTACAGATAAACGTATAACATTAAAAGCAGATTATTCTACCTAATAGAAGAAACTAAAGTTGATACCCAAGTTCAATTCCATATGTAGCTTGAATTATGCTTTTCCTAATGTATCATATATTGAAGCATTATTGATTCAGGGTCTTCTAATATATTCTTCAGAATTATATTCCTCTAATATGTTTCATCAGAACTTAACTCTTTTCAATTAATAATTATGATAAATATAACTTATAACATTCAAGGTTATTTACTTCTTTAAGATAGAGTATTACTTAATTTAATTATATTGGAATAAAATTACTTTAACTTTACTTAAACCAATTCCAATTACATTTCTAAGAGACTTAATAAAAACTCTGGTTAGAAGACGATAAATTAATACATCCGAAGCTTTATTATTCTTGAATCCTTAATAAGACGTGGAATCTTGAAATTATCTTAGGAAAATTTCAGACGAGGGAATGCCAAATACTCCATTAATCAGAACTTAGAAAAATATAATCCATTTCTTAGGAGAATATTTCAGTAACACATCTCAATATTTTCGTGGAACCGTATCTATAAGGAATATACGAATAATGAATTTCTTCATTATTCGTATGGTTCGTTTTAAATTCATTCAGGACTCAGATCCATTCAAACTAAATTTTGGTAAATGCAGTTATATCAAAAAATGTTGTGAACTGCTTTCTAAACAGGGGATTTTTATCCAAATGAAGAATTATTTATTTCCAGATCAGAATATTTAGAAGTAAACAGTGTTTACTTACATCTTACAACCTAGTCTCCACAATGGAAATCATTTTGAATGGATAAATAGAAGTGTAATTAAAGACTTGCTTTAAAATACCTACTTGGTAATTTGTGAAATTTATATTAATAATGAAACTAATTGACAATTTTTGTAAGAGTTACCTGAATTATCAGATACATTTCATTTTCTGAAAACATCAAATTTATCAAAAAAGTCAAATTTATTTCCAAAAGATGAATGAATTTCGCACAATTCCAGGACTAAAAATAAAACTTGTTTCTTTCGGAATTATCAAAATTCCACATGATTCTCACTGGTTCATTTTCTATTATAAACATAGAATTCTTCAAAAAATTGTAGAATTCCCCCATTACTTTCAATAAATAGTACTGTTTGAAATTACTCTGTCAATGATAATACCAAAGTTTTAAAGCGGGAACAAAATGTGATTTCCCTTAATAACACACAATTCCAATAATATTGTGAAACATTGTATGACACTGATCAACATTTGCAAAATTGTTTAATATTCATCAATGTCATATAACAACGCACAATATTGCGCAACAAGCTGTGCTACCTAGTTCTGCTGTTTCTCTTGAAACTGTATGTAATTTGAGTGCAAACAATCATTGATTGCATATATAGGTGCCAATACCTTTCATATGAAATAAAAATTGACGAATTCGTTACAGATTTCTTGTTGAAACGCTGATTGATTCTGCCCATAATCGTAAATATAAAGATTTTATACGAATAGCTTGCCACCAAAAGCAGGTAATAGTCATTTAAATTCGCTTCAGAAATCATTACAGATTTTTGAATTATACGTTTCAAGCTTCGCGTAAATTTCTAATTTAATATCACAAGTTAAATTTTGCTAAGTTTTAAGTACAGAAAGAAGTATTTAAAATTTAACATTAATTTTTAATTTTTAACTATTACAATAATTTAACAATAAATTTTATTTGCTTCAGTTACTTTTTTTAAAGTTCAGTTTTAAATAAAACTTCATTTTTTTATCCTCTAGTAGAAAAATTAATTTAACTTTCTTTATATTAAAAAGTGTTTATATGATTCGAGAAATTTCTTGGGAACTTTAAAATTTAATTAATTTTAAATATAATTTGAATGAGCACATTGTTTCAGCCCACGTGTTGCTATGGCAATAGTAGGAAGTTTAGATTTAAAAAAATTCTTTCTTTTCAGAAAAAATTGATACTTTTAACAAGTCCGAAGTATTTGAATTTCAAATAACATTTTTCTTAACTTTCCTCGTAAAACTGTAGATAAACAAGAGCAAAGAATACGAAGAAGTGTGTATTTTTGTTCCAAAAAAAAACTACCTTCGAATTTTACGCATAATCTATATTTTTTATTTTGTTGGAAAAAAGAAAATTAAGTTAATTTTAAAGTAGTTTTTTTTTAATTTTTTAGCTTCCTATTTCACTGTTTGAAATGCCAAAGTGTTTGTAAGAAGACACGTATAAAAAAATGAACTTCAAATACATAATCAAAATATTTTAGAAAAATAACAGATTGCATAGATTTCTGGTGCTGCCGTCAAAGAAAAGTAGCCTTATTTTCTTTTGGGTTATCTTTGCAATTTTTCTTTTTTAAAGCAATATTCTGTGTTGACTTCTCAAGTAATTTGCATAGACATCTGCACAATAAATCATCTTGCTACATTTTCATAGCTCTGTATATCAGATTAGAAGAAATATGTAGACTAAAATTTCCTAAAAACTTAGATATTAATATTAATCTATTCTTTGGTAAGTTTTATCTTTATTCATCGTATATTAACTTCATTCTAAAATATTCTCTTATTTCTTGATACAATTCCATTTTTTTAATTTAATTAATGCAACTGGAGCTCTGCAAAATTACTGGTATTGACAAGTTCCCATAATCTAAAGTAGAGGGATAAAAATTGGTTGATATTAACTGATTATTTTAAAAGATGCCTATAATTCCCTTTCCTAAAGCGAGACGTGTAAAGACCACGCTATCAAAATCTCATATGTAATCATTTTTTAAATATTTCATTGTTTCCTTTCTAGTGTCCTTCTGCTTTGATGTGCCTCGTAGCTGCTGCAGGTACATAAATTATGTTTCCGGTATGGAATAAAATCGAAGTGTCTTTGGATATATA
The DNA here is from genome assembly GCA_026543055.1 of Argiope trifasciata. Classification (NCBI taxonomy): domain Eukaryota; kingdom Metazoa; phylum Arthropoda; class Arachnida; order Araneae; family Araneidae; genus Argiope; species Argiope trifasciata. The sequence continues at coordinate 592,132 of JAPMOQ010041020.1, read as the reverse complement.
TATATATATATATATATATATATATTTAGTTAATAAAATTTTAATAATGAGGGATTACATGAGCTGTTCTTAGAATAATAAAATTCAAATTTCTATATCAGTTTTAATGCATTTTTTATATTTTTTCTTCCAAATCACTATTAATATGTATATTTTCTGGAAGATTTATAGAAAATTAAATGGATGGAAAATTAGTGTTAAAAACATTAATGTTATGCATCTGATGAAGAAACAATATAAAATCAATTTTTTCTTTATTAAAATTTGTGTAATTTGACTTCTTTTAGGCAAAAGTATTGGATTGTCTTGATAAATGTTTATTCAAAATACTAACAACTCTTAATCAATTAAATTCAAATTTCTAAATTCATGTTATTTATGTACTTTAATGGAATAGAGATGTCAAATTACTAGTCTTGATTGCATTTAAATTAAAACTGTATTTATCTTTTAAAAATTCAAACACTTATTAGATACAGGCGATCTCTCAGTTTGAATTTGTTTTGTATTTTGCCTTGAGATACTTTAACGATTATTTTGTACCATTCTAACTTTCATATCCTTTTAAATAACGATGATAAATAACCTATCCTCAAAGTCAAAAACTACGATTCTGATCTTACATACAACCATTCTAAAAGTTAAAGATTATTTTAACTTTTTTTAACTCTTATTTAAACTTTACATGGTTTAAATTATGCATTGCATTTTTTACATTTAATGTGGTGAATGAATTTCGTTTCAAAATTATGAATGAATTACTGAAATCTAGATCAATGATATTGCGTTTCTTTTAGTTTTGCGATGACCTCTAAAAAGTGCTATCTTTGCGATGATAATGATAAGTAAGAAATCTGGTAAATATGTTTACAGTCTTACAGAAGTAAATATTATCTATAAGTATAAAAAATATTTTAATTATTTCTCATGAAGCTGAAAATAAAGACATGGCAAACTGAAAATTGCATTTGGTATGACAAGTCGTATAATTTAATATGAGGCAATTTATAGTCTCTCAGATAGGATTAAAATTAGAGATAGAATAAAATAATTTTTCATTCCAAGCGTAATTTTAATCTAGAAAATATTCTTATTTCAAAACTTTTATTGTTTTTCTCGAAGTATTTATAACAAATTTCTGCACTGATATTTGACAAACCTTTCCAAAAAAAAATACTTTATTTTCGAAACATTCTAAAAAATTTGTAACTATGTTAAATAACATTGATAATAAAATAAAGTCATATTTTAGTTTTTAATCCAATACCTTCTTCAAAGATCAATAAAATTTTAATATTTATATGTCTTCATTTCCTGTTCCTTATATCACAAATTACTTTCATTGGGTTTCCTGGTACAGTAACAATAAGTCAAATTTAAGAATTCTTAAGTTTATCGCAAAATATACTTTTGCATTCTACCCACCGAACTTCCCGCTACCAGATATTTATGTATCTATTTATAAGTGAAGCAAGGAAGCTCATTAAAAAAATAGTTTTGATTGCAATCTTCATTTTAAACATCTCCTTCTGGAATTCCTCTGAGTAATTGGATAGGAAAATTTTACTTGGGTACTTCCGTTTTCAGAGGCGCATGTTATTTGCCAATAATTTGCAGTTTTACTATCTTTTTCAATCGAAGTATTTTTGCTACCTACGATACATTTTTAATAGCAATCAATTTATAAAAGAGAACGGAAGCTGGTAATGACCAAATGTAAATTATTTCCTTAATATGAGATATTCCAGTCTGTAAACTGTCTGCCTTTGACAACCAGTTGATTCACCAGGCTCAATTACCACTAAAACCTTCAAACAAATATTCTTTTGTAATAGGGTCTTGTTAGCTTCGGCAGCAAAACATTTGAAAAAGAAACGAAATACTAAAATTTAATAACACTCATAACTTATTCTGAAACTCGGTGTGGAAAAATAAACCAAATCCTTTTAACTTGATTACAATCAATGGAAAAAACTGGGTAAAATACTAGAGAAACAATAAAATTGATTTGTTTTCACTTTAACAATGAAATAAAATATCAAGTATTTTTAAACTACCTGAAAAATTATTTAAAAAATGTAAAACTGCATATCGAAAAGTTGTTGTTACTTATGGTACTTTTACAAGTCCACTGACAGAAAGTTGTCACAATTTAAGCCTAAATCAGGGGACCATGTTTTTTTTTCAGTAGTGCCAACTAAGAGTACGACTTAGTTACTTCATGCTTCCCATTCGCTTGCACAACCTCTTTTTACAGGGGCCCCATTCACACCACTCACAGATGGAACACAAAATAACAATCATGTCCGAGCCAGGACTCGAACCCGCGACACCAAGACCAATGGGAAGGCACGCTTCCCTATGCCAGGACGCTGGCATATGTCAAAAAGTAAGTGATATCACTGGGAAAAAAGCGGAATTTCCAGATAAAGTAAAATTATTTTTATGTGACAATATATCCTGAAAATATCACACATCAATATCAAAACTTATCAATACTTTTGATTAATTAAAATCATGAAACAAATGCTTGAAAGGCGTATATTTACCCTTTAAAATTAGATATTGGCCAAGTTTAATAATTGAAATCCAAATGTCTAACTCGTAGAACGCCAACATAGGCATTCATCTTTATTACTAGAAATAGAAAGTGAATCGGCATGTAATAAATATTCTGATACTTCCCATATGATAAAGATTTTTACATCTCATATTCATTTACTTTTTTTTCCAAAAGTACAGACATACTTGTAAAATTCACATTTTCTTTCAGGTAGGCATACTTGCAAAATTCACATTTTCTTACCGGCAGAAATGCATGTCAAGTTCACATTTTCTTTCCGAAACTTAATATCTGGTCGGTTTTTTTTTGTTTGTTTTTTTTTTCGTTTTGCTAGATTTTTTAAAAGAGAATCGTGAGGTAATTCCATCAGCATATCTACAAAGTACATATAAGGATATACATACAAAAGATGTTGAAACCTTTGGATTTATCTTATTATTGATGGATTAACGGAAATGATGCTTGTTTCTACATTACTTAATTGCCACTTAAAATTGAGATATTTCTTCCAAAATATGTGGCATCAAAGTGAAATGATAACTTAAATAAAACCTAAAAAACAAATTTAATTTCTATTCCTCATTTCGCAAGACTTTCAAAAACATCTAAGAATAATAATTTATAAACTGAGAAATTCAAAGAAATATCCTTAAGCAGACAGATACGCAAAACATAAATTATCTGATATTTGTTGAATTATTGTACTGACTTCAACCAAAAACAGTGTTTCCTTATTACCACGATTTGTATATTATTGTAAGATACAGAAATCAATAAATTCCAAAAATCCAAGTACATTTAAGCAAAATTCGGAATGAATTCAAATATTTTTCCTTAAAAATCCGATTGATGATTTATTCCAAAACTAAGTTACTTTCTTGATAGATTTGACTTCGGATTGTTTAACGGGAAGGCAAATCCAATTCAAAAATACTTTCACTTGGAATCCTTCTGAAAAGAGAGGATTAATATCTATTAATGTCTAACAAAATTAAACTTCCCTCTTAAAAGTCTCACTTCCTTCTGGGGCTTAAGAATTTAATCTTTGATGGAATTTTCAAAATATTTCAGATATGAAAGCTATTATCGACTAAAGAGTACTTAATGTTCCTCTTCATTTATGAGTTTGAATGTTCCTTTTTCGATATTTTCTAAAATGGTATTAATTGTGGAATGACTGTTGATGTATTTCATTATGTAATTTACTTCAGCTTTATTCTATCTTCTTTTTAATGTTGCTTTCGAGAAGGTCATAACATATTCAAGACTTAACACCAGAGGCAATATATTCTCAAAGTGAACACAAATTTTGGTTTATGCGGCTGATCTTGACATCATTTCAAGAACTGTTTCCGAATTGAAAGAATCTTTTCTTTCTTTTCAGAATGCTGCTAATAGCACAAGACTTTTCATTAACAGCTAAAAGACCAAATATATCCCCGTACTAAATAAAGGAGCCTTCCATTAATCCCATCTAAAAATTAGTTCTCACACATGTCAGGTTGTCCAAAGTTTTACTTATCTTTTTTCTATAGTTATTGATGTCAATAGTATAGTCAAGGAGATTTAAAGTCATTTAATGAATGTAAATAAATCCTATTACAGACTAAAGCGATTTTTTAAATCATCCCTTCTATCAATAAATACAGAATTTTTAGTATATAAAAACCTTAATCAGACCAATACTTGCCTATGGCTCAGAGATCTGCACCCCGGCCAAACCTGGAGAAAATAAAATAGCCCTTTTCGAAAGGATATTAAGAGAGCCATTCTTGGTGAGATAGAAATCTACAATGTTTGGAAAAGAAGATATAACTTTGAGGTGTATAAAAATCTATAGACAGCCAGATGTTATTCAGTTCATAGAAATAAATTGAATGAAATATGCGGCTCATATATTTAGAATAGATGATGATACCATATTTTTAAAAAATCTTTTACATACACCTCTAACAATTAGGAAAAGGAAGTAGACCCCAAATGAGATGGATGGAATCAATGGATACAGACTTCTTGGCTATCCTGGAAAGAAACTGGCACACCAATGTCAAGAATCGAATGCTGTGAAACAGATTTCAGAGGAAATCAATGTTCCACCATGGTCTTTCTAGCCAAATATGATTATTTTACTTCAGTTGGATCTGATTTTAAGATTTATTGAGTTCTTCTTAATCATATATTAGATGTGTTACATTTTGAAAATATTATTCGATAAATGCAACGTTTCCTTATATCCGCGGAAAATCAATGTACAGAGTTTTGACAGTTTTCATTAAAAAACATTTATCTTTGAAAATAATATCTTAAATGTGATGAAAATGAATTATATATTATATCATGATCAGCAAATTTCAACAATAATTTATGAAGAATTTCCAGATTTACTGTACAAATTGTCTATACATGACCTCTTAGACTGTTGTTTTCTGGTATAGAGATCTTATAATCTTGTTGTATTAATAGCAAGTAATGAGTCAGTCTCTATGTTAACTTCAGTATCTGTTAAAGTAAATTGTTTGCTGAACACTTATGGTTCGAAACTACCAAATCAAAATGAAATGATGAATTGAAAAAACCTGGCAGAGTAACTCTTGGAGTATTTTAATGCACCTACTTATACTGATTATCTTCAAAGGCCATAGAAATGGAGAAGATGTATGAAATATTATAACCATGAATGAGTCATCATAGGATGGAAGGTTTTTCAGGAAAGATCATTCTCATGACTATGTCTATGGCTATTAATAGTCAATGAATATAAATATAGCTTTACTAAAAAAGATCACATAGATTAATAAATTTTATTGTTTCTTTCATTTTGTATATAATTTTAAAAATAATTATCAGTTTAACCACCAATAGTTTTATTCAACTCTGATAGGAAACAGATTATTCAATAATAATCCCTTTCTTATGTTAAATAAGAATTGCATTTTTGTAGATCAAAAATATTTTTACCATTAAACTGGAGTAGGTGATTTGTTTTCAACATATTTGTACTTAATGTTTCGGCTATATTATTTTTAGTGAATCAGTTTACAATACATAAACATGTATATTATTTGGAATAGATATATTTTCCTTATTAAAGAATATATTATCATCCTTATATTATTAGAATATATATCCTTTTATATGTATTCTAAAGAGTAATTGGCTGAAAAGATATCTTTGGAGATATCAATAACCTGTAATCGTTAATAACAATAAAACCATAATTATTTATTTTATTTCAGAGAAATTGATTTTTTATTGCCAAATGAGAAACGATTTGATGTATATAGGCAACAGTTCCAACTTTCTTACTGAAACTCTACAATGGTAGAAATACACTTTACTAACACTTTTCATGCTTATTCAAAAAAAAAACATTCAATAAATCATATTAAATCCTAATGAATAAGGTAACTAAAAATATTTCCATTCCAATACTAAGGTAGTAAAGAAAACACCATTTACTTTTATATATCAAAATCTATGTTTTTGTGTGTAATTAAAATACAAATAAACCCATTGCAAGATAAGAGATACCCATGGAATAATATGGAATGGATCCATGGAATACCATGCCCGGAAATAAATTTGATCATTCTTGAACGAAGAACGGAACAAAATTTTGCTTTACTTTTATTTTTGCAAACCTAGAAATATAAAATACAAACTCAACATTGGATACAGTTATTTATTTTTATAAAAAATGCGTATTTATCTAATTAAATGATGTAAAAATTCACTTCTTGTTAATAAGTCTAGTTAATAACACGCTTAAGAGCATTTTAAAATTTTTGATAAAAATAGATGCTTTTAAAAATCACATGAATTCAAATTGGTGCTTCTGTTTCATTTGGCATTAATTTCAAGCAATTTTTGTTTCCATTAAGATTTTTGAATCTTTTTTTTTATATCACTCTTTCATTTATTCCCTTAGAATTCATCTTTTTAGAAAGAAACTGAAAATGTTTGGATTATAAATCAAGAATACAACCTTTAAAAATCATATAAAATATGAATTAAATAACAACTAGCAGCCAAAATACTTATACTTAAATGCTGCATCTTAAAATATATTTTTTAAATATTACAGCTGATATTAATTGAAACATGCAAACAGTTTCCTCATTTTTAGCATTAATTATTTAAAACTCAATGTACAGCCTTTTAACATAATTGAATAAAAAGCAATTAAAAACTGTATAATAAGTAATCTAAAAAATAGAATTACAGACAAGAAAAATGTTAAAACCATGAAACAAAGGCATCTTGAGAGCTTAAAAAAGTCAATTAACAAGTGTAAGCATATACGTACTAGGGCTTAAATACAGACAGGATGCGGGTTCGGCTATGCCCTACCGATAACGATATATACCTCCTATGGTAGAGGTTGTTTCGTGTCCGGTGTGTTCCTGCTAAAGTGTTCGTGACTTCCGATCAATCAATTTATCCAAATTTCTATTGGAGAGATGAAATAGATACTTCTGGTTACTATATAATAATTTTCTATAATTTATAATTTCCAGAAAAACAGACATAATACTTGAAGCGCAAATTTAATTTTCAGAAAATTTTTATAGTAAGAAAATTTGCATTTTTGAGGGAGGAGCTGTTGTTACAAATCTGTAATATTGTTTTCCTGCGCGGTTAGTTTCTTAGTGTAAAAATTTGATTTATAAATATTTTTTAAGAAATTGTTCAATATATACCAGATTAATAATTTCAAATCAGGAAATAAATTTGACGAGCATTTGGTGGATTTGTGATGAATTTCTTGGCTCTGGCAATAAAAATAAGGTTTCTGGAAAATGCAAGATATATAGGGAGTCTCTATTAGGTACCAGATCCAAGATTCTTCTAGAAAATCCCTTTTCTTCTTATGAAGATCGAATAATTGAAGACGCACATACGAGAGAAAAATTATGTCTCTTTAGAGTTTTGCGACTCTTTAGCTTTTTTTTAACGCAATGGTGTTATTTTTGTTATTTAATATCCACTTTCTATTTCTTTATGCGTCATTAATTTCTGAAAGTGTTGTCATTGCGTGCGCCTTGTCTACCTTGTTTCACTACCTGGTTTCATGTTTCCTTCTGGAGTAAAGTGTATTTATCCATTAGAGATCTTGCCACCCATCTTGCCCTATATTCACCGGGCAGACTTTAAAAACAGTGTATTAGTTTTGCATTTTTTTATGATCTAAGAAACCTATTCAAAAATCAAGTTGGTATTTAAAAAAGTATAAATTCATTACCATAATTAAATTCTTATTATTTAAATTAATTTATTCAAATACTTGAGGTCATCAAATGGAAAATATTAAATTAATGGAAGAGAAATAACAGTAATATATGTTTAAAGTCTTCTTTACTGATAAATAATATATGAATTTAATATAAATTATAAGATTTTGTGACATAAAACATGATTATTCCTTAATTTTCCATCCTTATTATAATTATATCTTACTTTTCTTATAAAAAATTCTTTATTTTCACTTAAATGGCATAAGAATTTGATGTACAAAAACGAATCTCGTTTAGCTGAGAGCTATTAAATAAAAGTGTGTGCAGTATCTTTTGATAATTCTTAAGAAATCTTCTGTTCTCCGAAACGATCTGCGTGAGCATTATAATAAATAAATCACACACCATGAATATTCAATCAATCATTTTTAACGAAGACGAAAAAATTTCACAGCAATATCCAAGCATCACAGGCTCCCACCATAATTTCATTGAATGTGCTGATAGTTTTCAGTACTGATAGTTAATCGTTCATAAATAATATCTCATCCTATAGAAGTAGACACATATTTTAAATTGAGAAACTGTGTTTAAATGATAGGAAAAATTATACTTTAGGTGGCTGAATCAATATAAAAAAATTACAAAAATCTCAAGTATTCGAAAAAAATGTAGTTATATTTTTAATAATTTCTCCTGATCTATCAATTATATTTAGTAAAATATTTTTGACACAAGATTTTGAATTAAAAACTCCACTCTTCTATAGTCAAAATTGACTGAGTTATTAAATTTTGACAGTCACTCTTTTATACCAATCGATTGATGTCTCAAGACAATTCCGATGATCAAATAGAAGTAATTGTTCTGAAAAAAACTTTGATTTAAAATAATGAAATTCAAATTAATTTATAATTTAATGTAAAAGGATATATTTTTTTCTTAACATATGAGAGTGTCAGGAATATTTTATTAAGTACAATTCATAGAAAAAATTGATAGGAAAAAAAATGTACAAAATGTATACTGTGCCTTTATTGTTGTTGTCGCGTGATTATTTTAAGCCCAGTTTTTGAACAGTAGCTTCTGAGGGCAAATCCTAAGCACCTAAGGTTATAAGTTTGACTTCTAGCTCATATGAAGATGGTACACACACACGTTTACATACCTCTTTTTATAGGGGGTCACATTCATGCACCTTACAGCTAGAACACAGGGTAGGGAACAACCATACCCAAACCAGGAATTCGGAGTGCCTAGATCACGTGGAGGCTGGCGTCCCTAGACCGAAACGCCGGCTGTGCATTTACTAAACATTATAAATTGTAAATTCTCAGTAGCATTTAAAACTTATATTTATTCTAGTTCTAATTGTTCAGAAATTAGCGATTGTCCCATGACTAAAGAATACAAATAAAATTCATTATCATAATTAAATTAGTATGGGAATTTCCTCTGACTTTCGCAGGAAATGAATAATTCATTATTTCCTTATCAGTAAATCGCTAATTTTAGATTCACAATTAGCCGGTATTTATTGACTGATAAGGAAATGGGAGAAAATTCTGGATAATTACAGAATCACAAACTGATTTATACAAATGCAATATTAGTCTAACAAATAAATTTGTACTTTTAACCAAAGAAAGTGCAATAATCAAATAATCCCCTAAGGAAGTTCTTAGTATTTATTATGGTAATTTTTCTCAGCTTAAATACAGTGTCAGGCAACCAAATTACCTATTCCTTTTATTGTGTGAAATGTAGTATACCGTTAATGGCTTGAAATGACAGCGAAAGCAATGATACTATTGATTTCAGGGATTAGAATATTGTCCGAAAAGAGAAAATACGAAAGACTTGATGTAAACAGAATAAGCAAAAATGGAGAGATTTCTTTAACATATATCAGCTTAAAAGGTTTCGCAATACTTTTGATTTGATTTATTGCATTAACATATTCTTTTGAAGTGTATGAACACAGCAAAGCATTGAAAGAACTTTTGAAAAAACATCTTTAAAGTGAATGTTATATTCAAACTTTGATAACTCCGACTTTATATAACGTTAGAAAAATATTAATATCTAAGGGAAATACTTATAGATTTCGGTTCTAGTTTACTTGGAGTGAAATCTAATATTTTTCAAATGTTGTATCCATGCATATAAAATTTGAAAAATATTATCTGTTTGTATATTTATGTTTGATAACGGTTAATCATTCTGTAGATGTATGAATAAGTAATTCAGGCAAGTTGCATAAAATAAAGGATACTTTATTCCAGAATAGTTTCGAAAATATGAAACGTTAGTAAAAGTGCAGCTAAGTTTTCTGCAAAAAATAACGTTTACAGACACTAACTACTAATTTCTTGATGTTAAAAACAATACTTAAAATAATATTAAAATAGTTTAGGTAAAAATAATTAAAGAACTCAGTGTGATCAAAACTCAAAAGAGAAATTCGATTGAAACGCTCAAGTGTCAAGAACTTATTAAATGGGAAATTTTTTTATGGAAGAAAATTCTTTCGATGAATCTTTATATCCCAATACCATGTAGATAGATATGGAACCAAATTCTAGCATTTACCAGAAACCTCAATTTTGTCACCCACCTCGAGAGAAAGCTTAAAATTATGTACTCAGAATTTAATTAGGATCTCTATAAATGTCTTTATCTTGTAATACAGGGTGCCCCAGAGAAACTTACTTATTTGAAAAAACTTCCTAGCAGTGAGTTGGGTAGATAGAGGGGTGGTAGGTAGCGCTACTGGAGGGGAAAGTCCCAAGTTTGTTTCTCCCTCTAGCCAGTTGCCATCATGCTCTGGTTTAGAGAAAAGTGGGTCTTCGCCGTCAAGAGTTTCTTTTCTAACGGTCTCTCACTTGTTGCTACGCAACGTGCCTTCCGCGCTCGCTTTGAAATTCCTTCTCACAGACCAGTTCCTGGCCGTAACTCGATTCTGTCATGGGTTAACTGATTTCGGGAGTGTCGCTAAACCCAGAAATGAACATCAATGGACCACCAGAGCTCTGGAAAATGTCGAAAGAGTGAGGCAGTCAGTTCTGCGTTCTGCCCGGTGTTCGGCTAACAAACACGCAGCTGCTCTGGGAATTTATGCCACCACTCTTTGACGAATTCTCCATCAAGACCTTCAATTTCGTCCCTATAAATTGGCTGTTGTACAGGAATTGAACTGAACGCGATTTTGTTGTCTGTCAAAATGCATGTGAAATGCTGCTTGACAAGCAGCCTGAAGACGCTGTCGTTTTTTTCAGTGACGATGCTCAATTTGAAATCCCTTATGTATGTCGATCGACCAAGGATAATAGCTCATCTCAAGAACAACATTTGAGGCGCCATTGCCAACATGCCGATTGATATGCTGCAAACAGTGGACACAAATTTCAAAAATTGATTTAATCAGTATATGAGTATTGGGGTCGCCATTTAACTGATGTCATATTCAGAACTGTATGGAAAAAAAATTGGAATATTGTATTCCCAAATTAAAAAAATTAAAACAATAACTGAAGTACTTTTGTTTTTATTGACCTTTCAAATAAGTAAGTTTCTGTGACGCACCCTATATAACTGCCATGACAAGAAAGCTGTATTAGAGATTTATAACAGTTTTTAATATTGTATTTCATAAAATATTTATAGATTAGTATTTATCTCTTTAAAATAACGTACTTTTAATGGAGATGTGCCTTCTAATAAATACATCGAGCATCAAAATTAAATACGAAAGAAATGATGAATAAATCTACTTTTGGTGGTTTATACATTTTTTTTTAATTATTGAGGCATCAAAACTTTAAGCTAACGAAAAATTATTAACAAATAAGTGAAAAATAATTATAATAATCTTATAAAAAGGTTCAACAGTTTCTTGCAAACAATATCTTTTAAAGGAAGTTTTAATAAAATCTCCAAAATCTCCATAGTGTAAAATATAAAAACGAGCATACTCAAAAATTTTGTAAGGCAATTTAATTTCTAATAGAGGTTTGTAATCTTTCCTTATTTGATAATACTCTTTTTACTTTCTCGTATATGAAGTACACAAAGTAAAATGTATATTATAATCGACGAAAAATTTTAATACGAGATTTTGAATAACCTTAAAATTTCAAATTCATTTTCTGTAGTTATGTCTCTGTTTAGTCACTCTGTGAACATAACAATTTATTCCTCGTTCATTTCGACAGATAAAATATGTATGCTTCAGACAAATTTGTAGATTTCAATCAAATTTTGAAATAGATCCATTTGCTGGAAATAAAAGTGAACATGATAAAAATAAACATTCCGTCTAAAAGTGAGCATGATGAATATAAAATAATGAGTACGCAGGAGTACGATAAAATATAGGAAAGGGAAGTAATGTTTGAAGTTTAGATCCTTATCAAATTTGAACCAACTTTACAAGAGATTGACTTCTGTCTGCCTGTATTTTCCATTATCTGTATATTAGATAACTCAAAAACACAACAGCAAAGATAAATGAAATTTAATTAACTGATTGGACCAGTATTGTACACGGAAAAAATCTGTAAAAGCTCTGACCATTCACCACTCTGTTTTTTCGCCTACATGTAAACTTCATAGCTCGATAAAGTCGTGATTAAATTTCACATGTGATCTTGAAATTAAAATTTTAATTGTGTGTCAGATAGTTGTTTCAATCAGCCTAAACAAAACCACCCAAAATGTATACTTGGTCCTCATATAACGAAGTATAAAACTTTAATGTGACGACTTTAATATAAAAAATACAAGTACTAGGTCATGACCTTGTCCAAAGTCATAGTTTTGGGCGATAAGATATAAAATAACTTTATTAGAGATATGCATGAAAACATGTTGAAGTCTACTCAATCTGGATTTTTTTTCTATCTAATTCTTCTTGCTTTCAACATTACGCGTTTATTCTTTTCAGAAATTTAAATGCATGATACGCAAAAAACGAATCAAAAGCCGTACTATCCAGAGGCTATACAAGAAGATATAAGGAGGTTGCATAGTATAATCATGCCGCTAACAAGAGACAACCCTCATATAGGCATATAAGAGATCGGTATTTACTTCAAGAACCTCTAGGAGAGCACTTAAAAATCTTTCTGTCACAAAAAAATCAACTACCCCACCAAGCGCCAACAAGACCTTGTCCATCAAAATCTCCATCAGCAATACAACATTTTTTTTTCTTTTTTAACATGAACATTTATTACTTGAAATATAAATACATATATAAATGAAATACAAAATCATAGCAGGATAGCTCTAAGAACAAAATTTGAATGATAATTGAATGTTTAACAGTGAAATTTTGAATTAGTAAGTGAACATGTTTCAACTCCCATCTTAGAAGTCGCTTTTGTCTTCACTTTTCCCACAAAACACTGCTTTTTATTAATTTCTTAGGCTGAATACTTACTTGCTAGATTTTAACAATTCAGAAATACATGCATTTAAAGTAACTGCAGTTACTTTCATAAAAATTCCTCGTAATGAATGCAATCAACGCGCAAAAGTTGCAGAGGTTTCACGAATTTTCCTGAACAAACGCCATTAGTAGAATAAACGAATGCACTTTGTCTTCCAACCGAGACACTTCTGTATTCTTCACTTTCATATAAATACAAATTAGCATGATTAATAAGAGTCCAGATTTCACATTTTTGTAGTGGAAACTATATTTGAATCGTAATTTTTAAGAATAAATTCCTTCGTTAAAAAAGTTAAATTTATTACGAATTTTATTTCTTTTATTGATTTGTAAGATTTAGCAATCTCACTCTATTTTATTAATGGGGAAATCAAACACATTTATATTTTTGATTTGATACAAGATGCGAAAACTGCTATTCTCTATTGTTCTATGGTTGACAATCATAGTGAATATTTATTTCTAAATTTAATAAAAATTTAATGAAGTATGACTTTAAAATAAAACTTTTTACCAAATCATAAAAATGAATTTCCTCGTTATTAACAATTTTATTTTTGTATGAATACTTTCCCATTAATATAAATAATGGTAAAGTATTTCTACAAATTATTTATTTTATTTCACAATAATGAAATAAAATAAAGTACGCCAAAAACTTGTTATATTGTTCTCATTACATGTAATACTAAATAGTATCACTGAAAGGAAATACTTACAGAATTCCTAAACGGATGCCGAGTTAAAGGCAGGTCAATGATCCTTGTTTTTCATGTGATAAATTTAGCAATCATTCGGTCACTAGTTTGGAGACAAAATAGAGATTTTAGAAAATACAAGAATCCTAAAAATACCTCAATTAATATCCGAGATTTAGGGTCCTTATAGAAAATCCCTTATCGTATTGTTAGTCAATTTAAGAAGAAGTGCTCAAACGAGGAGTTATTTCTCTTTAGAATGTCATCGCATTACGAGTGATTGTTTAAAACAAAGAGCATAGAAATCCACTTAAAAAACCGATGCAAATTTTAGATATTTGCTTGATGAAATCATCAATGATGAACAATACAAGCAAAAGTTGATTAACTTAAAAGAAGCATTGAAAGAGAAACGGGAAGAATATCGCGAAAGACATTACAAAGTAATCTACCACGACAATTGCGTCCACATGGCCCAAATTGAAAGAAACATCTCCGGCAAACATCAGCCTCTGCTGTACATTTATGAATATTCTATATCAACTACAGTTTGCAAAAATTGCATTCAGTGATTTAAAAAAATCTGTAATATTTTCAATACACTTGACAAAAAAAACATGGTAATCCATTTAAAAAATGCAAGATACAAATTCTAAACTTTTGCTTTATGAAATCAATGGTGAACGAAACAAGCAACAGTTGATAATTTGAGCGAAGCATTGAAAGAAAAACAACCTTAATAAGGCAAAAGACATTGGAAAGTTTCTTTCCAATACAACAGTAATCTAAACGAAAAAAAATTTTGAATCACGAAACTGAATATTTTGCCCCGGCCACTATATACACCAGATATTATTTGTTCAGACTTCCATCCACACAGAATGCCATTTTTAAAGTGAAGCTTAATTCCCGAAAAGATATTGAAAAAATGGCTTCATTATTTGGCTGAACCTGAACAGTAACACTTTTTCCTTAAAGAATTTACTTTGCTGCCAAAAAGGCTAATAAATACTATAATTTCTGAGAGAAAATGTATGAAATAACCTATCTTTAATTTTTATAACCAACAAATATTTTTATGCATTTTTGAACTTTAAAAGAATGGAATTATATCCACTGTTTAATTTACAGGAAAGTAATAATAAAAGTATCATACGCATTACATAGAAAAAATATAACAACGCGTTCAGAATGGAAACAAACAAATAAAAATAGAGCAGTTAGTTTTCAATGTAGAAAACTATCGATGAAAGTTAAACACATACTAGACCTGAGCACATTTTTGGTGCAAAAATATTAAACATCAGCTAATAAGCTTCAGACTGAATCATAAAGCCGAATAACGTGTATTCGGCTTATAAACTCAGTTTCCAGAAACCAGTTCACATTCTGTGAATTAAATTCTAATTAAACGTGTAGAAATAAATAACGCATTCAGGTTACATCAGACTAATTTCTCGATCATGACGGACCCTAATCTCCTGCAAAGACCGTTACATCAGCATTTCATCATCGCTATTAACTACTAAATGGCACAAAATGAAATTCTACTGTTGTGAAATAGATTGCAGAATCATAGTTTACTACATAAATGCTTTGCAAATTCCACATTATTTTGCACGTTAATTTTTGATACTAACATAAATATGTAAATGTTATTTCGCTTCATTTCGAATATTAAGAGATCTAGCTAATTTGATGACTTTACAAACTTGCATAATGTTATTGAATCGATTTAAAATTTGAGTCTTATCTACAGATATTCAGGCAATTCTATTTTGATTACTTCAATAGCAATGATTCGTAGACTTTCAACATTCAATACGCACGAGAAAGTGATGGCGATAAATATTTTATTTTGGATATTTGATACACATTTCTCTCTTTTCAAAAATGGCATTTCAACTATAAGATTAAAATGGAAGGGTAGGATCGAGTCAGTTTATATAAATGATGGATCAAATCAAATTTTAAACTATTTTTTCCATTTATTCCCACGCTTTCTATAGGGTGGCTATTGAGAAATTTTGAAGGTATTTAAGGCTTACTTAAAGATGTCATCTTAGCAGCAACAAAGGAGAATAGTAAATGCAAAAGAAGAGTACAAAAGACTATTTGTTAGTTAAATTAAGTGTAGGAAAAGACTTAATATACATAATGAACACATATTTTAATTGAATACCTATTTCCAGCCCCAAAGCATCACAGTTCATGAATGGCAGCATTACAAAATGTACACAGTATAATAAAGACATCGTCAAATAAGAAACTCTATCAATGAGAACTTTAAAATAAGTATATAAAGCACTTCTGGAGCTATACACAGTTATCTTCTCTAAAATAAATTGAAATAAGAAAGAAAATCTTATTATCGCTACTAAGTATTTCAGCAATCTAAGTTCTCTCTTTCCAATCAGTTTTCATTAATTATCTATAAACATGAAGAATTTATTCCTCATTTTATTCTTTTTTTCTCAATCCACCTTCTTATAGCGTTTTTATGTCAAATATTTTGCAATATGCAACTCAAGAAACAGTAATTAAGTAAAGTAAAGAAAGTATATGATTAGGGCATTGCTCACCGAGTAATTGTAAAATTATTGTAATTTTTTTCTAAAATAGCCAGATAATTTTAAAATGTCGCAAATTGCAGCTAATTTTAAAATGTCACAATAGTTTGCCTATAGGGTTTTTATTTGGAAGACACAAAGATACTGAAATTGTGGTTATTTTTATTGGTACTTTGTGGTAAATCATATACTGATCTTTTATAGTATTCTAAGATGCATGTATCTACCAGTATTTTGCAATATTTTCCTCGGCTTCTTAACTACCGAAATGGGATAAATATACAAATTTGAAATTCAAAAATTCATTATTTGATTTCTGTTTCAAGGGAAATCTTAAAAACCTCTTTATTTTGAAATCTGTGTTTGTTTGTTTTTTAAATCTTTAGTTTTAATATTGTCCAAAATATTGTCTTTTCGACAAATTCAATTTTGCACTTTCCTCTTAAACTTTTTATAGTAGTATATTCTACATCTTTTGATCATATCGTGGGAATACAAATGGGTAAAGAGAAAGCAAATGCTCTAAAGTCTTGGCAATTTCTTAAAAGTGAGCATAATAGCAAGTTCAAAAAGAAAAATTATTCCTCCCATCCTACTTCAGCTGCATTAGGGAAACGGGGGGGGGGGATCTACCGGGAAGGTGTAAACCTCAGAATCCGAGGTCTTTCCCAGTTTCAAAATCGAATTCCTCTAATTATATACCGCGTATGGGAGCCTGGTGCATGTATTAAACTTCTGATGATGTGAATCAAATGTCCTGTTACTAATGTGGTCCGGAAGTTTGAAGAAGGGGTCATTTCAGTTGTTATCATTTTATAACCGAAGTTCAAATTTACGGTCTATCCCAAAATAACCCTAATGTGACATTAAAACTACATGTAGATATAACTAAATTAAATTAAATTAACTCCGCTTGCTATGTCTCATAATATAATACTTTGCATTTCTTTATACAATAGGAAACTGAGATTAGGAATTTTCTTCATTTTCCTATTAATCAGTTCGGTCGAAATTTTTATAAGGACCTACTAAGTTTTTATTACTTAATTATCACTTTCACATGCACAAGAATAAACAGACAGATAGTCACTCACTGATTAATTTGGCCTAAACCTTAATATATATTGATATGTCTGATTATTTATATGACAAATTTCATCTGTCTAAAGTTTACTTTCTTTTAATTATCGATTCACTGATGATAAAGCGATAGACACAAAAACAAAGTTTAATACGTGAAGATTCATCAGAATATCTAAGTGGAATTCTTCGACGTTTACAATTTCTAACCAGTATCATTCCGCTGGTATGGTTCTGACTCCAGAAGCGTAGGAAGAACTGAAGTGTAACGATACTTCACGATCATGAGGCCCGTCTATACATTAAATTTCGTAAAGCTTCTATGAGGTAATTTAATGTAACTACACTCATGTCCTAATTAAGATCACAAACATAAAATCTGCGAAAAATGAAAAACTGTTCATTGTGCCACGTAATTTAGCACTGAGGTACACTACAATGGAAGAAATAACATAGGTTTAAAATAACATGGAAAAGATTTTAATTGGGAATTAAGAAACAGGGTATATCAAAAAGTATTAATTATGAATCAGAGATAAGGCATTTATTTTGGGAAAAGCCTAATATGTTGTGTGACCACCGTGTACTACTATACAGGCTTCACAACGAGCTTTAATGCAGTTTATGAGGGTGTCAATAAATGCTTAGGGCAACAAAATCTAGTCTTCCAAAAGCGTGGATTTCAACTCTTGGAAAGTATTAGGAGAAGGATTAAGCTGTGCAATGGCTCTTCCGAGGCCCTCCCAAAAATGTTCAATAGGATTGGATCAGGAGACCTCAAGTTCCAGTCCATACGTCGAATATCCTCTTCCTCAAGAAAATCATTAACTATCTGAGCTCTGTATGTACGAACGCTATCGACCATAAACAAAAAGTCTGGACCAAAAATACCCTGAAACATCCTCACATAGACTTCAAGGATCTCATCCCTATAGCGATGTGTATTGACAGTACCCGCATCGAAGACGTGCAGTGGTGTACGACTGCTCAACATTATGCCACCCCAGAAAAGAATTCCTCTGCCACCAAATCTGTCCATTTCTTTTATGTAGAGGGGATAATAGCGAGCTCCTCTCTCTCTCTCTCCAAATGAAGATCAGGCGAGTGTCCTTCTGTGTGGTAAATATCGACTCATCACTAAAAAGAACACGCCCCCATTCTTGCTGTGCCCAAGACTGATGTGTTCGGAGTCAAAGCATAGTGGATGCAGTCAAAGAGAAGCAGACAACTGGTTGCCAGGCATAAAGGGCCCTTTCTGCTACTCATCTGTATACTGTTTGTCTGAAAATTCTTATTCCAGATGTAGCATTCTGATGTATTCTGATGATGATTATGTGTGTGCCCAAAGTGGCGTTACACCGGTGAAAAGCTTACAATTACAATTTAAAAAATATAATTTAAATAGCCATCAAAAGACTCGCTATTCAAACATAACTTAACTTGGGTAGTCATGCTCTTAATGACAAATAGCGATCCTATGCAGGCTTCGTTCTCTGTGACGGCCTTGGCCAAACTTTCTAGTTACTGTATCACTTGTTTGGAATTGATTCCACAGCCTACATACCACTTTCGGTACCACTTGTAACCATCGAGCCAACCCCGGTTGAGACTGCCCAACAATAAGCATGTGTTAGAGAAAGAATATTAAATAAAGAATCTGCATCAAATTTTTGCAAACGCTTGACGACACCTGTGGTGAAGTTTCTGCAAAGTTTTAAGAAAGATTGTGGAGAATATTATGTGCGTAAGAAACCGAACCGGCCTTCTCTCCAAAGGGATCTGGGTGCAAGAAATCATTTGGGACCCTAATTTTTGGTAAAGCAAAAAAATGCATATCTGAACATACATTATTAATGCATATTTATTTAATGCGCGATTTTTTTTGCTAATACATCAATTATTTTAGAAAAATTGCAATTTTTTGCATTTTTTTTTCTGATGTTTAATACAGCAAGTGCATTTAAGCGTTCTGAACACATGTTTGACAGAAGATAATTCTTTACTTATTTTAATTTGCTGAAAAAAAACAGCATTTTCTGTAGTAACTGGTAACGTAAAAAAAGTTTTAACACGTTAATACATTTAGAAATAACTCATTATAATTATTAGTTAGTGTACATTGCAATATGTCTTGTGCGTTATTTACATCTCTTTCACTCAAAATCAAATCCCGTAACAAACAAATTTCTTGGATTAGATTTTCACCAGCGGGTGACCGAGCACCGCTCGGAGAAAACAGGTATCGAAGCTAACTCGAAGATTTAAATTTTCAATTGTGATTTATCAAAACAATACATGCCATAAGAAAATTTGGGAAACCATTGGTGAAAAGATAACCGGTTAAAGTGCACCATTGTAAACTATTCTAAACAAAGTTAGAGTTTGGAAAGGGAACTATTCTATACAAAGGTAAAGTAAAGGTAAAGATTGAAGTGTGTTGAAGTTCAATATTTTTGACAAATTTATTTAGAAAAACCAAACATATATACATACATAAGAAACGTATTATAAACCTATAACAGCATAAACATAAAACTTTATTAGTTCGCCATATTGGCTATAGATGGCAGCAAGTTACCGCTTGAAAATTTAAGTAGCCATTATGGCGAACTAATTAAGTTTGAAAATATCCTATCTGTAACTCCGAACTGCTCGACCGTAGCGCTTCAAAACCGGCGCCAATCGATTCTTCGTGGCCAAAAACCCCAGACCCCCCAAGTTTACCGGAGTTTATTAATTCTGGGGCGATTTTCGACTTGGCAACCATTCCTCGTATTATAGTATTAGATCTATATCTGTGTTAAAAAACTTTACAAATTTTTTGGAACATTTCTCTAATTTATATTTTGTGTCAACCTGACGACAACTACTCAAACACTTTCAATAACTCCTAATCTCTTACTTAGAATAAATTTCATTTTTTCAGCTGTCTTTGTGGTTTTTAAGGGTTTAAGACTGAAATCATGTATAAAGCTTAAAGGATAAATGTAGGAAGAAGGCATATAAATTATTTATATCATCATTTTTTAGAATATTAAGTTTTTTCATGTATAAAACAGATTCCTAATTAAAGAAAAGTTTAACAGAAAATGAAAAAGTCAACAAAAAAATTATTTATATTACATTCGATATTATCAGATTTTAACAAAATATATTATTGCATTCATTTCACTTTCTAGATTTTGAGCATTATTTGGGCCACTTGAAGTTTTGATTCAGTTTCTGGATAGTTTTTATAGTAAGACACAGTATTTAATGGTTCGGTAAGACTTATGATTAATGTCCAGTTACTTGCAAAGCATGACAAAATCGTGCCACATTTCAGAAAACTCGTCAACGGTCAATCAAATAAGATGGGTTGATATTGTACCGAGCCAGAACTTATAATATTTAAAATATATAGTTTATACATAAGTGCTTAAGTATGGTTTTATAGTGTGCACTTATAATAGTTTAACTCTTAGCTTTACTTTTCGGAGGGCTATGGGTTTAAAAAAATTTGAACTCCATATTTTGACGAATCAGCAGTTTTTAAATCTTCCAGAATCGAAGAAACTTTTTTTAATAAACTCACGCCTATGAGTGAACGCAATTATTCAAATGCATTCAATTATTCAAATGCGTTCAAACACAATTTTCAGTTTGATGGATGAAATTTTGCATATTTTCTCTACATCAAATTTTTACATTTCTGTCAAATTTTGAACAAATTGCATTCAGGGAAAATTTATCAATTCAGTGATCCGAAAATAATTTAAAATGATAGCAACAAAACAAATTTGAGTAATATTTGTAATTGAGTAATATTTGATGTACATTTTAACATCATATGATATCGTGTCAGCGTTACCATAGAAAGAGGGATCCTGCAACTTTTCAGGGTAAAGACCCCTGAGCACCCGAGGGCAGAAGTCTGACTTCCTGCTTATATGAATATGACACTCACTTGCAAAACCTGGGGGCTCTTTCATACACCTCACAGATAGAAAGCAAGGAGAATAACTAAGTTCGGGTTTAGAATAATTATCGGGAAATTAATTACGAAAGAGAATAACTACCGGAGAATAACTCCTGCCTGAGCCAGGACTTAATCCGGAACGCTCAGATCACGGGGAAATTGGGCTATCCCTAGACTAGGATGCCGGCGATTTAACATCTAAAGTATTTCAAATTTGTATTGACCATCTGTTGATATACTCATTCACAAGCGTGTAAACGTAATAACAGTAACTTAATCTGATAAGTGATCTTATCATTAAAATATTTTGGTATGGAATTTTGTGTTTCCTTTGATTGAAAAATGTGAGTCCAAAATGCATATTCGGATATCTTCATATTATTTGAAGCACTAAATGTAAGGGATTTTCAAAATTAGTGTTCCTTGAATTGATGTTTTTTCTCCATTAGTTATACAGGAATTTTATCTTTCAGCATATTTTTGCATGTTTCTTTTCTTTTTCCTTCGCTTTTCTTTTACCTTCCCCTTTCTTTGTTTTACTAATTACACACAAATATGAGATTTTAACTTACCTCAAATATAGCACAGGAAACTTATTTCTTAACATATTAAGTAAAAAGGAAATTTGTTCGCCAATTTTACTCAACACATTTTTTACAAATTATAATCAATTAAAATCTCAATTGATAGTATTCTTTCTAAATCCTTCTTGAAAAATTTAGTTAATACTCGAAAAAATATATAAATTAAAAACCATATTTCAATTAAATATTAATTCCAATCTTTGACCCCTCTTTAGTATTCTATGTTTTATTATTAGATTTATTACATTGTAAAGTTAGTAATAATCATTGATTATATTTCATTTGTTATTAGATGCAGAAGGTTTCAGCAATCACTCTTATTATTATTGTTAGCAGAAATATTACTATTTAATGTTAAACAAACGCACAAAATACAAACAATATAATAGATTGAACAATAAATCCATCTTCTGCTGCTCTATTAAGAATCATATATCTTTTTTGCAACTGATCACTGCGTGACTTTTTTTTTGCTGATCTATCCTTGGTATGTTTTGTGAACATTTCAGTGAGGCTTAGCATCTGATATTAATGGCACATTGACAGAGAGTTTAACTTTCGAAAACTTCATTAAAAAGAGCATGTTTAATAAGTTTTTCTCTCTAATATAGAAAAATTTGATGTAGTAAAAATCCCACAAAAAGGAAATAAGAGAATTTGACGCTAATTATTTAACACGGCTGTGGAAGTGTAATGATTTGGATCTCAATGGCGGTGATTTCGGTAGGTAATTTAGTATTCAGTGATAGTACCATATATTGATTCAGATTTTTAAAAATACTACGGAGCAGGCTATACTGATCGGTAGACGATTTAAGTTTAGGAAGCAGCTGATTCTCAAAACACAGTAATAACTCGAAACACATTGCCAAGATCATAAAGAAATAAACTTTATTCAGTATCACAATCATCGGCCTTGAATTCCATTGAGAAAATTTGGTATGAGTTTGATCTCGAATTTGATAAATCAGTTAGTAGTAAAGAATATGACAATATGAATTATATATATATATATATATATATATATATATATATATATATATATATATTGTATATATTTGAATATATATTTGAATATGACAATACAATGCAATGATTATTCATTACTTTCAAAACGAAGAAAACTTTTATTTTGTCAATGCCGAAAAAATGCACTCAGTAATACTGCAAATCCTATAAAGTATTAATTTGGTATTTTGAATCCGTAGCTGTAATATAAATGTCGTTAACATAATCCTAATCAGTCTTTTGTGACTTGAAACTTTCTTTACAAATTTTGTATTTGTATTTTTGTTTTAATTTTTTTGATAGACAAAAATTAATTACAAAGAAGTTAACTGAAGTTTTTTTTTTTCAAATTACCAATATTGTGTTTGATCGGCGTTTTGCCAAGCATATATGTATAGTTTAATGGCTGACTGTATAAATACTGATGTGCAGGTTTCCACCATTACTTCAACACCACTCTTACCCTTTTATAAATGTAACAGAAGGAATTGCATTAAATATGGTCTAAAAATGAATGCACATAAAACAAAAATCACAAAAGAACTTGTAGTTCCCAAATTAGAATTGCAAATGCAAAGTTTTCGGCACATACGCATAACAACGTTAATGGCCATAAACAGTAAATTAAACCACAAAAGTACTTCTATCACTTGCTAAACTTAACATATTATTGCCTTTGTCAGTATCTTTTGTGAAATTCATGTTGGCTTTTTAAAAATAACTTTAAAAAAACTATTCATTTATAAATGCTTGAAGGAAATTAAGCAGCAATATTGGATAATATTGATTTCTGAACATAATAAGCAAGACCATATCTTGCTTTGAATCCAATTAGATAGAATTGGATTCCATTTCTTGATGATAAAACAATGCATTTTTCAAAGATTAGCAAAATTTTAGCATGCATAATGAGCGCCACAAAAATCTCGATATTATGCTCCTGGTATAACATATTAGCATCATTACATTTTCAGCATACGGAGGAAGTTAAACATTTTCAACGATTTTTTTTGTCTATTTCAAATCATTTTTAACCCCTCAAGCTCCCTAATAATGGATTCTTGAATTTCTTTTTCCAAGAGAAGCATGAAACATCATTAGGAAAATGATCGCTATTTACTTTTCATATATACATTGTATTTCTGGGTAATGAAATGAGATATGGAAATTTTTATTTGTTTTGTTGCTAAAAAAAAGCTCAATAGTACGATTTAATAATTTTCAGTTTCCTAATATGCTTTTGTAAATATTTGCTAAATGAGTAACATTTCAATAATTGCCAGTTTTTGTATACTGAGTCATTGAAAAAAAGTTTTCTGAATTAAATGTTTCTTACCTCTGTTTATGTTACATCAAAATTGCTGAAAACATGCACATTTTTCGTATGGAATTTCATTTGTATATCATGATAATATAAAAAATAATAAAGATAGAATTTAGAGGAAATTTCATGTCAAAGGTTTTCTAAATAAAAGCATTTCATGTATATTTTATAAAATCAAAATAAATTAAGCTTAACTTTAATTTCTGACTCTTCTGTCTATGCTATAGGGGGGGAGTTACACAATTGTATTTAATATATGTCTAAATATATTTCCTGTCCTGTCTCCTAAATACATTTGAAATTCTTTAATATTGTGTTTCTTTCGTAATTTATGCAGTGAATTTTAAATTCGATGAATTCGTGACTAAATTCAATTCATGGCAAAATTAGCACGTCGGGTAATTTCTTGATTATATATGAAGATCGAGCAATAAAGCACATATTTTTTATTCCTTTTTTAAAAAATATTTTAAATGTCAATTGTTACGAATACTTTACTATAATAAATCAAATATGTGTCATCATGGTCGGCGTCCTAGCCTAGGGATAATACGTCTTCCCCGTGATCTGAGAGCTTCTGGGTCGAGTCCTAGTTCGGGCATGGTTGTTCTTCCGCCTATGTTATATTTGTGAGGTGTGTGAATACGCACCCCCGTAAAAAGGGGTTTGTGCGTGCGAGTGTTTGAGTGTCATCGTCATATCAAGCTAGAAGTCAGCCTTCTGTCTCCGGTTGCACAGGGGTCCTTGCTCTTCCCCCTTCCGTGGTAACGCGGACACGACATAATCATGTTTCTTCATAAACCAAATAAATTTAACGAATTAAATTCTCTGTTGCTATTTTATTCATATTAATTATAAAAAAAAAATTTTTTTGATATTTTATTTAAAAACAACAGTAATAAAAGTTCCATGAGATGTTAAAAAATTTGGCAATGATTCGAAGAAGGTGATTTTCTAACTTCGACAATTTTATATTTCCATCAAAATTTATTCATGAATTTCCAACTGAATTACCAAATGGCTTCCAGTTTTCATTGTGGATCATCATTAACGTCTCATTCAAAATAATCATTTAAAAACATATTAAATAGACTTGACCATGTGTTGCAAGTTTTACATCAAGAAATTTATACTTATAAGCGATTTTCATCTAATAAACCGTTTTAATAGTGGAATCAATCCTAATATTTATAGGAAACAAGTAATTCAGAATTACCTTATTAATAAATTATTATTTTCAGATCCACATCTAATCTATATTTATAGCTAACATTGCCTTAATATGTTAATAAATAACGAATATTTAAATGCAACTTTTATTTCCACAATATGAGGAAATGTGAAATAAATGTATACTTTAAATATAAATAATAACGCGATAAATAAATATTTAGTAAATGCCACAAGGAAAATACAATATACAGGAATCAAATTACACTTGAGCCCCGAAAAATGGAAAGAAATGCCCTCATAAATGGCCTACAACAAAGGCGAACAAAGCATTGATTCTATATTCAAAACTGTACCATGTATGATAAATTATATGAAAACTGTATAAAATAATTGTTTAAATATTAGTCAAGGGTATATTAAGCTCCTAATAAATTCTCCCAGTGGATTTTTTTTGTAGTTTAGTAATAATTGGGCGTGCCATTTATTTCTGCAAGTTTTGATGCATGAAAGTGTCAACTGTATTTTGTTACCAACGGTTTCACTCTTTCTCGGGAAATAGAACATCCTTATCCATAATCAAACTTTTTGGGGTTTCAATCGTACACTCATTATCTCGATTTCTCATAACAATATAATACCCTCAAAACAAAAGTTTTATAAAACCATTGTAACAGAACTTTTTAAAATGGTATTTTTATAGGTTGCTTAAAGTAGATGAATATCTGCTGGGTAAAATTCTTGATCAGAAAACTGCAGATATGGAACCTTAGTCTTAAAAAATACGCAGTGGAAACTGAGCCTGGTACAAGTCAAACATCTTTATGAAGGCTAATTTCAAGGAATAGGGTCCTGCTCTGTTTTCGTGGTTATAACTTGATGAAATTATTGTAAGAACTATTTCAAAATAGTGTCCTATATCTTTAAATGCATCATTCATTTATCTAAACTGAACAAAAATTGAAAACAATTTATAAAAAATACATTTTAGATACTTTTCTATAGTACAGGTAAAATAAAAAAAACACCAGAAAGTCAGCAAAAAATGCAAAATTACGTCAAATTTAACGTTCAAATTCGTCAAATCCATGCTATTCAATTGGCGACTTAGTTCGCCTTTTTGTTCTTATTGACGAAATTCGTTTTGCCATTTGTTTCGCTTGGCGACTTGACTCACATTTGGCTCATATTGTCGACATCTTGCTCCCATATAACAGAAAAGTGCCCATTTTTATTCTTGTCTTGGTTTTGAATTACTATTCCTGATTTAAAATCTTTTACATTGAATTCCAGTAAAAAATAAAGTGACCTTACAGAATAGCATATGCAATAAACAGAAAAGTAATATGCGCCGAAATCTTTCAAATTAATTGCATTGCAGATGCTTCCTCTCAAAGATAAGAATTAATTACTTGTAGAAGGAAACTATCTTTTTCAAAAAAAAGTGAGGGTGATTTATTAAAACCAGAGTGAAATTTTCTTTAAAAATATCTTTTTCTAACCTGCAATTTAATACGGGATATTAGGATACTTCTAATTCTTCAATAAAAAGAAGTAGAAATTATTAGAAAATATGATCAAAGACTTTAGTTAGTAACATTTTTCAAAGTATTGAAAATTAATATCACTGAATAAAATATCAGACAATTGCAGAAAGATTTATTGCTTTCGAAGGTAAAGGAATCGGGAAAATATAAAATGCCAACTGGAGAATAAACTTTTGTTCAATTCGTTTCACAGTGGGAACAATCAAACGCATAAAATATTAAGGCAAATTTCGATGACGAAAAATATCTTCATGCCCATTGCCGAAGCAGTTCGTGTATGACGAAATATTTAGTCATACCCAGTAAACAGATTAAATACATATACGAAAGCCATCCCAAAACTTTTGAGAATCAATTTGATACTTATAACGCATCAAAAGTTGAAGTCTTACTCCGTAATACTTTTTGGTACTATCAATTTAGTTATCATAAAATGTATATGTATGTCATAAAACGTAAACGTATGGAACGCATGCTACGAAAGAAGGCCAGTGGGTTACATTATAAAAAGGTCAAAGAGTTAAAAAATGTGAAACAAATACCCAAGCACCAAAAATACAACGAGGCATACAAATAACAGCACTAGTAGGAATCACAAGTCTATTGACAGGAAACTCAATAGAACTCAGAAAGCAGCAAGAAAGCTCGCTCTGCGATAAATAGTTTAACGGTAACATTCTCGAAACTAACTCGTCAATGTTCTTACCAGTTTATATAGGTTTTCTGAGAGGACGTGAGATTTTTAGATGAATCTAGATCTAGAGTAATAATAATGATGACAATATTTCTGCACTTAATTTAACATATGATTTTTTACTTGAAATTATTAACTAAGTCGCAAGTTCGCCATCAAAATCAGAGATGACCTGGCATCTATTTAGTATCCATTAAGAATACATGTAATTGCCTTTCTTCAGCAATGAGACTCGCGTTGTAAGGAAGCGTTGTATAGATGCGTAACAATATTCTCTTGATTTGATTATAATTCTAAAAAAATAATAATAATACTGCATTTATGCTACTCAAGAGTGATCCTGGTCATAAAAGTCCTTTATAGCTTGGAAATCTTGTTCCATTACGAAGTCTACATTATTAATAACTATTTAATGAAACAACATAAAAACTTTCTACCACGAAAATGATTAAAATTTAATTATCCGTTAATCATCTCTATCATCTTAGGAGGCATTTAAAAATACTTTTGATTTGAATATGATTATATAAATACATCATCCTTATTTCACTTGAATGCAAAGCTGATTACGTAAATATATACTCCTTATTTTACTTTGAAACTAAAGCGATCTAATTGGTTAAGACTTTTACCATTTCTTAGTTTTAAACAACAATGGTAATTTCCTTTAGTTTTGCCATACATTTCTACTGAATAGTTTTTAAGAGAAAGATTCATATACCTATTTTTGCTTTGATGATCTTTACCAAAAGAATTCTCCACGTCGGCGTCCTAGCATAGGGTAGAGTGTCTTTCCCGTGATCTGGGCAACCTGGCTTCGAGTCCCGATTCGGTTATGATTATTCTTCCTGTGTTTTATCTATGGGATGTGTGAATCTGTCTTCCTTTAAAAAGGATTTTTTGAAAGAGAATAGATGATGTGTGTGTGTGGCAAAGTCATACTCTCGGCCCTAGTTGGCGCTACTAAAACAAGAGACGCACCCTATCGGCTTAAATCGCTGTATCGTAACTGCTGGATTGGCCATTGAAAATGCCATAAGGAACAACAATAGGATTCTCCACAATTTTTGAACATCAATTAATTTATCACTTTTAATTGCTTCTTCCCTCTGTCCACTTCGAAAGAATTTGAGTGTAAAATTAATTTATTTTTATATTGTTAATATGAAATTTTGCCAAAATTTCTGCTAAAATATTTTTTCTGCATCCAAAGAGAATATTTTAACTTTTAACAACTTTCTGTTAAAATAATATATATGGAAGATAATTTAGCATTTAAAAATCTTTTTTTTTTTTGGCTGTAATAGATTTTTTTAAGTTTTTCACGTCTTTAAGAGGTTTCTTTTAGTATATAAAGTAATCACAAATTGAAAATCGCCAGTATTGCTTGGATTTCTCACAGTTATTGACAAAACTGTAGCACTTTTTCTAAACTTTCTTGGTGTGATACTACTCCAAGTGACAAATTTTTTTTCTGCTGGATGCCATTTACCATTCTTAAAACATCCCGAATAAGTTCAATAAGATTACAGTTTGGAGCTCCCAGAAACGGATCTTCAGAAATATATTCTCACTTTGAAAATAATTTTAATGTAATCTTGCATAGGCAAACTCTATCTTAGCAAGTTCTAATTGGAAAATGGAAATTCGAGCACATGTAATACAATAATGAAACATGATGAAATATAATATTAATTCCACACTTCTTATACAAGGTAATTCAAAATGAATATAGCGATCACAAACGACTATAATTATTTAATTAAAAAGAATTTATCTAGAAAATTAACACATAATGTAGATGAAGCTTCAGAATTTTGTACAACATAGGCATTTTGCTTCTCATGCTTTCCTTGGGAGAATATATACATGCATGTGTTCCCCAAATGCTTCTCGTGCCCTTTGTTCTTCAAATGCTTCCTATTTGAAGAACTCAAAGTACGCATGTGTAATGGGCTTACGTCGGTGACTACAAATATGCTGCAGAATGTGTAGCGTGAAATGGACTATTGCCTCGATAATGTCCATGTTACCAAGGGAAGTCACATAGAACATCTATGACATAAGCACACAAAATTTTTATATGTGTTAATCTTATCGATAAATTTTTCCTTAATAATTATAGCCATTTGTAACCGTTATATTCATTTTGAATAACCCTGTAAATTAAAAAAGATTGATTTTAAGTATTCATCGTTTTTAAAGTGGTAGAACTATCTTAAGAAATATCTACTGCCTAGGTGTATTCTGTAAAGCAGAATATTTCCAGGATATATGTAATTATTCCTTATGAGGACCGTTACTTATCTTTCACGATTAATAAAAACCAAAGGTGCAATGGATATTGATATGATAAAGGATGAAGTATTTATTCAGGTCTAAGTCTCATCATCAGATTACAGTTTACAACTAACAGATATCTCCGAGTACATTTCATAGATTTCAAAATTAAATATAAATTCAACAAATAAATAAACCACAGTTAATTTCTAAAATGACCCATTTAGAATGCGTGATTTCATAAAAAATAAAATTTGTTTCACCCAATACTGAAATCAAAAGCAAGGTAAAAAAAGAAATATTATTTTAGAAGTAATAATTCCTGGAATAATAATATATATAATGGATAAACATGCAAACAAAAATATGAAAACGTGTTTCGAATTTATCAAAATAAAGAAAATTAATATGAATATTGCCAAAAAATGATTAATCCTGCTCCAAAGTTTTGAGGAGATATTGTTCTATCTTCAATAAAATATATCTAGAGATTAAAGCACTTTCATGAAAGATATCGATTTCGGACAGTTTCCTAAAATGTATTCTGGCAACAAACTATTTTAATTAAAGGTATTATTAATGATGGTAGACTGAAACGAAATCCGCACTATCAATTAATCATCATGATCAATAATGCAAGAAAGAATAATGAAACGCATAAATGAATTACATATTGATATCACCGAAATAAATCATTCAGATTCATACTATGCATATAAATTATTTGAGAAACTAATTAACTCAGTATTAATTAATTACATTTAATTATCGAATAGTTACTTATTTAAATGATTATTTGTAATTTTTCTTCCGTGATTCCATTAAGGAATTTTACAAATGTTTTCGAATGTGTTAGGGAGGAGATATGATCTAATTATGCATCTCATAACAAAATGAATCTATATAAAAAAAACTGCTGTGTAATAATCTGGGATTTACATAGTTTCGTGATATTCCTAATGATGAATAGTGCTATATATGGAACAAGAATTGAATTAGAATAACTGAATTTATCAATAATGAAAAAATCAGCTGATTTAATCCCTAATACTTCCATTCCCAAATCCATTCGAGTTCAGATCTCAGAATACTGGAGGTCCTAGTTTCTTTCTCAAAGGTCAGAAACATTCTCTATATTCCTCAAAACCTACAATGACAATCCGTGTTCTTTAGCGGTTAATACATAAAAAAGAATTTCGTTTGACTGATAATTATTCCAGCAAATATATGCTGGGACATTCTTCGTGCTTATAAGAAAATTTTCCCAACCCAATTTAGAAGAGGTCTCTACAGTTTAAAGCAAGTTCAGTAATTTTATTAATCGAATTAAAGAAAAAGAGAGAAATTTTTCTGTGATATTCAGACTTCTCGGGTTCCCTCTATAGTTTCTTTCAACGAGTTTTTTGGCTTTTCAGCATTGATAGATAGAAAACCCTTTTCTGAGAATTCATCAGCAATAAAGTTATGAATAAAAGATTTAGTGAAAAATAGTCATATCAATCTAAATTAGTCTATTTCATATCAGAAAAAGCTGTCAGTGGCAAAGGCAGGTAATATTTATTAATAAACACAAAATTATACATTTTCTATAGTTTAAATAATATTGGCCGGTATTTCAAGAAAGAATAGTCTCTGACGCCCTGACGTATCCCTTCACGCCATTTGTCCTCTAATGATAAATGGCACAATCATAAATTTAGAACTGCACCTTGAAAATGGAATATGTTGCCCATGAAAAATATATCCTATTATAATATATTGCTTATATATAACTTGTAGCTTAACGAATTATATGAGCATTAATATCTAGTGGTATCAATCCTCATTTTTTATAATGTAACAAACAGTAATGAATATGGCCATTTCTCATCCACGTATACTTTTGTAGCAAATTTTATTATTATAATATGACATAATATAGTAATTAGAGTTTCAACAATTTTATAATTGCTAAAATTATACAAAAAAAATTCTGAAAATTCAATTTAGCAAATCATTTCACGATAATTAAATCGATATTATAAAATACAGGGTTTTTATGACTTAAAGTGTCATAAAAATCAGTTTTGTACTAACATATTTTATTAAATTAAAGCTTGAAAAATTCAAAATATCTCTAAATTTTTAATTAATTGGTATTTTAAAAAAAATTTCAGAAATACACATTTCCACTCTTTCTAATATATTCGTACTACTTTTTATGCTATAGGTCAACTGCTATACCCTGTGCTGCTTTAAAATACACATATGCATATATATTCTTCATTATTACTAGTAGAGGTGATGTAACGGAATTCCATTATTTGTTTTCAAAACTTTAAACAAAGTATTTAAACCTTAATTAAAAGAATTACGTTATTAAAATAATTCATAAATTATATTCTAAATAATTATTCAATTCAAATATATACACAATTTTCTTTCAAATTAAGCCAGAAAAATTTGAGAAAAACATGTTAACCACAATGTGTTGACACTAAATTTTCGACGCTTAAGATTTAAGTTTTGACTGAAAATATTTGGTTCTTAAATTTTACAAAATATTAGCAGAAAATTATCAATTTTTGATACTATCCAATTATCATAAAGGAAAAGCTGCAGTATTTCTTATCCCAATAATTATAATGGAAAAGATTAGCTCAGAAACATGAAATAATTAAATGCAACATGTGGAACAAAATAGATTTTTTTCGATATTAATTAGTATGCGAATTACCCGGTGTGTGTGTATGAAAGATGTTTAAATCCCTATTGAATTGTTCAGCAGCCTTAGTGGTTGTAGGCATGGAGGTGCGTGATGGTTTTCTATGCTCAGCAATTTTCAATAATAACATTTATTGGTAGTATCACCAGCCAAAAAACAATCATTTTAAAACTATAATCATAAACTAGCCATTTACCCGATTCCCCTTCTCTCTATAGTTGGGATAAAACTCATATCAAATTTCAATTTATTCCACCTATATTCTGTAAAGATAATTAAATATTGATTTCAGATCATCTTCATGTACAATTCAACGTTATTTGAAAGATCGAATCAGACTTGCCTCTAATTTTAGAATTAGATATTAGATTATTTATTCATTATTGAAATTTTAAACTACTTTCAATCCTCGAATGGTCAAAGTGAAGATTTTTTTTATAGATTCATTAAAAAACAACTCCTTTCTAAGTTTGGCGAGACTCACATAAAAAGAACTTAGAATTATTTTTATCTTCTTTTTTGAATCAATAAGTGGGTTCTTTTGAAAAGGCACTTCTTTTATGCTATATGAAGCGATCACCACTTTTGAGCAGTGGACAGATGACGACGATGACCCCTAAATCGACATATCCCTCTGCTTTCCAAACTTCTTTATATCACTAAAGAGAGGATATATGTTTCAGAGAATTTTGTTCACTATACCAGCCTAACCGGTTATTTCATGAAATTGGTTTTTGAGCTTGGAATCTTAGAAATACCTTAGCTAAAATCACACCATGAAGCTCAAAATCTCCTTGGAAAATCTGAGTTTTGGATTCCATCTTTTTATTCATTTATTCTTATTTTTATAAGCTCGTTATGGATTTCTAATTTGTTTTATTATAATGTTTCACTTGAAAGCAACACAAGGACTATTATGAGTCCGATATCGTAATTTTGAACCCCAATCAAATGATAAGGACATCTTGGCAGATACTATCTTCTCTAGAATTTAGCAACTCACCACTAGAAGAACGTTGGATTTCTAATTTATTTCATTATCATTTTTCTCTTTGAAGCAACACAAAGGCTATTTTGAGTCCGATATCATAATTTTGAACTCCGGTTAAATGTTAAGGATATCTAGGCAGGCACTTTCGTCTCCAGAACTTAGCAACTCACCAGTAGAAGGACGCTGGATTTCTAATTTGTTTGGTTATAAAGTTTCCCTTGAAAGCAACACAAAGGCTATTTTGAGTCCGATATCGTAATTTTGAACTCCAGTCAAATTATAAGGGCATCTAGGCAGACACTTTCTTCTCCAGAATCTAGCAACTCACCATTAGAGGGACATTGGTCGATGACGGTAAATTTTGTGTGCACCAGGTTATCCCACTCGAAGGATTTTTAATCTTTAAGGATCTTTAACGAGTTTCGAATCATGCAATCCTGAAGCAACTAAGGTACCATGGTCCGTCTTGTAAACACCAAATGAAAAAATTGAGAATTTTCTGTTTAGGAAAACTTTTTTTTTCCTTTTCGTAACCATCCAATCCTGAGCAAAACATGTCTATTATTCGCCAGTTTGAACCAAAAATATTACTATCACCACAAGATATTATATAATATTTCCAAGTTCCTTCTCGGTATTCTAAATGCTGTAAAACAACATGAAAGTATCATAATGTAATATTAAAACATCATGACATTTTGAATCCGAACTATAAAAACATACAGAAAGAAGTTAAATTTGAAGCTTATGCTCTTACATGACTAAAAGCACGAAAAACGTTCTCAGAGGCAAGTAAAATTGATTTACCTAAAAATTCCATGATTTATAATAAATATATTTTGTATCAATTTGTAAACTGCTATTCTACTATGTTTTGTTTGTACATGATTTAGTAAATATTTTATGTTTAAAATATCGAACTATATTTGCATTCTTGGTAGTGGCAAAAATTATTTTTTTGTTTTGTATGTTTGATACCGCAAAACGAGCAGTATTTGTTAGGAATCTTAAATAGCCAATCAAATATATTTATTCTTTTTAGGTAACTGTAATATGGTTTTTCTTCTCAACAGACCATCTTATAATGTACTCTTTTTTTGTCCTGTGTATTGAAAATAGTGAGGTAGGCATTATGATTTTTTCAACATTATGTTTAAAATCTTTTTGAAGGGATACCAATCATATTAATACAAAGAAATAAATAATATTTTTAAATAGGGATAAAATTGCATGTTTATATAAATACTTGTTTTCCTTTCTTATAATTTCAAATTCTGTGTATTTTATAATTTTTATTATTCCTGGCTGCACATATGAAATTCGTCAACGTAGATCTTGTGAAATTTGAATCGCTTGTGGTATAAAGTTTTGTTTTTTATATTTAATGTTTCTAATCTTAAAAGGCTCTTATTTTTTCTATTTCAGTGGGATATTTATCAACAATTCCATTTTAATTTCAAATCCATATCATCACCTTCTGTACATTTTATATTTAAGTATTCTTGATCTAAAAATTTATTTCTCTCTATGCTGATTGTATCAAAGCTTTCCCTAGTATACTATATGATTATTTTACATTAGCTGCAATTTCTGTCGAATCAGTAACGTTTTGAAACAGCGATAATAAACATATCATTTGATCCAACAGTTTCCTTAAATTTATTATCATATTATTCATAGTTTATTACTTTCATAAAAGTATTGTCACACACAAAAAAACCTTCGGTTGTATTTTTTTTATTCCAATGATAGAATCCATTCCTTCTTTCATCTTGATTTTAATCTTTTGAATGATTTCGAACAAATTCAATCTTTATTTACCTTGTAAACACTAGAATCTTTTTAGAAAAAATTACAAATATCAAATGTGGAACTATTTATCTATGTAATCAAAGTATATTTTTAAAATATTCGTTGCGACTGACAAATAAAACCATATCTTAGTCTTGATGGAAAACATATAAACATAAATATGCCTCTAACATTCAATATTTTTAAATAAATAAGTATCTTTTAATCTTCCAAAAAATAAAAATATCAAAAGTCAATACTTATATGAATTTGATACATTAATTTATTGATTTTATTTTTCTCTGAGCACTAAAAGTTTTTCCTGTTTTGAAATCGATATTCTTTCATGCAAAAAATAATTCAGTAAATATAAGAGTATATTTTATTCATTTTGCCACAGGGGAATCACCGATTTCAAAATTAAATTTCAGCACACATACTTTTAAACACTACAGATTGTAGTAAATAGATTATATATCTTTTTTGCTGAAAAATGTCAATATAAGAAATTTCAATTGAAATCCTACTCAATTGATTTCCTGAATCCTAAATTGAATGTTTCTGTAACGATATTTTGCCACTATTTGAGATAGCCTCTATTTGTTCTGCATTTAATGCTTGGTAAATGGTTTCAAAGCCTTGATGCATAATCTTTTCATAATTTTGTGCCATCCTATTGATTTCATCAGAAAAGGGTTAAGATTACAAAAAAAAATTCAAAAATAATGATTTAAAGTTAATTTTTTTTTTCAAATTACTGCTTCTCATAATCTTTTTTTCTAAATAAGAAAATAGATCTATAAATAACACTGATTACTTATAGTACATGTAAGGCTTATTTTGATATGCATTTATTAACAATAAAATACTTAAATAGCAATCAAACTTATATTTGTAATCAATTTTCTTAAGAATTTGTCTTGTTCATAAAAACAAAATCCCTACAGTTTAAATCAAACAATTGGCTTTTAAACTTGAGAGTGATCAAGCAAGGGTCTCATTCCAATAAAAGACTCAGAGATTTCTTGAGTCACATCATAGATCCTCCTTTTAGTACGAATCATAGATCCTCCTTTTATTTTGAAATTTATGTCATTCCCTGCTTTGTATTGTGTATCAAGTTAATCACTTTAATTTTATCTGCCAGAAAACTTTCCTAAAATTGAATTTCTTTTTAATTTCTATATCTATATGTTTCCGAAACATCTATTTAATATTCATAGATTTTCTTAGTACGGATGTAGTTAAATATCATAAACTATCAATCCTTCATTTAAACCTCTCTAAATTTGCTTTATATAAAACAAAGTCATCCATCAGTTTTTTAGTTCTTTTAAAATTCAGTTATCTAGATAACGGATTTAAAATAACTTTTCTTATTTGAAAGCATATACAACTAAATTTAATGAATTAATAGATAGTAAATTTCATACGCAAACGATGAAAATATAGTGTAACGATTGCTGCAAAGAATAGTGAATTTGATAAGTTACATTTTCTGTGTGTCCATGGAAATATATCCATTAATTCTATTTGAAAAAGGAAGCAAAATAAAATTAATGAGCAATTCGTTGATTATTTGTTGATATGCGCTCCATATACGCCATGCTTCAATTGAAGAATGCACTTGGAAAAATAATATCGTTGTAGCTCTTCGGAAATTTAGGAAAATTCATACCTTATGCAAAAATTGAATAATATATGCTGGAAGACCGATAGTATAATTAGAAAATTTAATTAAAATTTGATCTATAAGAATTAGTACTGGCATAGGACAAAAACTAGTATCAAATGATGCAATAGCAGAACTTATAAACATCTGAGTTGGCGTTTTACAAGTGTCAGATAATGCAACAACAGATGTAATTACAAACACCTGTACTGGCGTTTTACAAATATCAGACAATGCAATAACAGAAGTTAATTTTAAAAAATATTTCAATTGACGTTTTACAAGTATCAAACGTTGTGATAACAGAAGTTATTACAAACTTTAATTAGGAGTTTTATATCAGAATGTTGTATGTTGATTACAATTTATATTACATTTGAATGTGGTCTAGGAGAGCCTAATATTAAATAATAACTAATCAGTTTTGTGAATTTCATATTATATCGCATTTTCTGCATTAAAAGTTCGTCATTGTATGAGCATTATAAAATTTTGTATGATTCACTTTCTACATGTTAATAATAATTGCTGGCAACCTTTGATTACCATTTGATTCACCAGTTAAATAGTTTGATAGGTTTTAATACCTACTCGTCAAAATATTTCAAAGTTCAAATTTCGATATAAAGCTCATATTATTTTAGACTCTTACACTATATTGTTCACGCATTTCTCTAATTTTCGGTCTCTATTTCTATACACGCATATTACCGAAAATAATATATGCGTATAGAAATAGAGACCGAAAATTAGAGAAAAGCGTGAACAATACAGTGTAAAAGTAGCAATATTTAAAAGAAGTTACATTTCACAAAAAAATCCAATTCATTATTCTGAAATTGAACTTTAAAAAGTTATTTTTTTCATTTTTACAGTTAAAGTCATGCCTTATACTTTAACTTATTAATATTGGAAATTAAGCTGAATTTTAATTTAAACCCTTGACGGGGAAAATTGCTTTGTGATCAGCCTGTCTTATTAAGAGTGTAATGTGACACTATGTTATTAATCTTAATTGTTTTTCTCGGTAACAGAGGATTATGATAATGGATCCGATGAGTTTGAACATATATTGGTGGCAGAAATTATTCACATTTGCTTCAAATATTAATGCTCTCCACTTCCGTAAATAAACAAATCCTTCATATTTGTAAAGGTTGCATTTGTCAAACATTTCAAGCTATTTTAGTGCATTTATATGATACCATCCGATACTATTACATGCTTAGGGAGGTTTGCACTTATGACGTTCGAAATGCGTGACATCTTATACTCAGGAAAACATTTTCCCGAAATCAATTTCTGCGATTTCTAAAGTTTCTTTCGTGGAAAACAACATTGATTCATACAGACGATAGTTTTTTTTTTCTGTATAGCTATTTCTTGTGAACCCAGGATATTCTGCCGCTTGCTCAAGATCGTATTGATTGTGTGAGTTTTTCAGCTGGATCGCTGAATTTTGAGGATAGTTATACTATACTAGAAAACCTATACTAACGTCTTTTTCTGTTAAAATAAATAAACTTTGCCCTTTTATTTGCCACGTGCACGAAAAGGCTGTTTCAGAAATTTAAGCTGCAAAAAAGTTATTCGCCAAGATACTTTAAGCAGTTTATGGATTTCTTTTCAAACATTCAGATTTATGCAGAGATGTTATTTATTATTTTGGAAAAATAAATGTTTTGGTAAACACATGTTTATGGGAGCACAAATGTAGGATATTATTTTTTACGTTTTTATTTTTTTTTTAAACCTAATAGAGTAAGTTATTATTAGAAACACTTTAAGTATATTATTATACTAATCACATTCATGATATTGTTAAGAAGATGCAAAGAATACCACGTCAAAAAGTAACACTATATCAAGTTTATTAGCTCTAAGCAACAAGCAGGCGAAGAATTTGCTGCACTGCTTGTGGAACTCAGAATGTATATCTTTACAATATAAACTAGAATTATAAAGAAGGTTATAGAAAGTTCTAGAGGTTTCTAAAACATTAACAAATGAATAAGATATTCAAATTAAAGCTCAATCTTTAAATTAATGTAACTTGTATGTCGATTGCCTTCTGCACCGCTTACATTACTCTGAGCCACTCTGACTTTGCGCGGATCTTTTTTTTTTGTGTGTGACAATATACTTTAATTCTTATTGAATAATTAGTTGTTTTCTTTGTCTTAACCTGAACTTTATTCTGAAATATCAAATTTTATCCAACGATCATAAGTATAATTTCTTCATAAAAAAATTTAAAAATTGCATGTGTCCATCAGTAGTGAAACACTATGCCACACTCATCGGAAAGAGAACTTCTCTATCTTCATTTTTCTGTTCTTTTTTCGTGGAAAATAAATTCAATTCAAGGAATAGTGCTTGAAAGGATCAAAATTCTCGGAAATTATTGTCCTTTATTATGTGCCTAAAATTTTGTGGTTTTACTTTTTTTAATCGGAAATCTGGGTTATCCAGATTATATTAAGTATATTAAAATTAGAATTTATAATTCGCCATCTTGTGATATGTTTCAAAATGGGCTCCATTATGAAGTCCTGGTTTTCGATGACAAGTGTCATAAAAATAATTGGCTTGGCGTCTTCCGCTCTTGACTTTTCTGTTAGAAAAGACAGCACAATCTTTACTCTTGATGCCTTGACATTAATAATATACAGCGTCTTACAGTCGCAATATATGTAATCTGCCATTAAGTCTTTCTTCTCTATCTAAGAATGATGGTCTCCCAGATCTCGAACGATGCTCCATCCCGAAAATCAGTGTCACCGTACACGTCTCTTTCGGTAATTTTTCCTTTTTGTCATTTTGGAGTATTATTTTGGAACTATGTTAAAAAGTGATAATGCCAAATCAGAGTTAAAACAATTTGCAAAATACTATTTCGAATTTTGCAAAGTATCTTCAAAGATTGTCTATTTATTTAAGTACGAAACGCAGCTGACTTGCTACAGCGTCTTCTGTGGTGAGTCAGAGGCAGCTCTATCAATATTAGGTTTCGCTATCACGAAGTGGTATTGATTCATGAATAAGTTCCTTAAGTTTAGCATGTTTTTTTTCTGTACCTGAGACATATGACCGAAACGATTAAAATGCTTTGGAGGCTAAGAGTAGACATGCCACCGAAACGGTAAAAATACTTTTTTGGGTGAGAGTGGACATACGATAGAAAAGAGTTAAAGATATCTGCAGTTTTTTGAAAATTATTGTATTGAAAGAGATATCAATATATGTTATATCAATAAATGTATAAGATATCAATAAATGTTTTTCGGTAATAGACTTCAGACATCTTCTGAACAAATATATCTCAAACTGTGATAGAATTTGTAAATTTGAAATGCGAAATCATAATCCAATTTTCTACTCCCAGCTCGAAGCGTTTTTGAGTTTTTTTGTTTACAAATATGATGCCATGATGCCAAACAAACATGATGCCAAATAAATATTTTAAATTTGCAAGAAATTTATCATCAACGATTGAAATTTTGTCCCATTAAATGATGCTTTTCAAGCTGTAAAAATTCACCCTAGAAAGGTGGCAATGCTTTTGGAGCAAACAAAAGAAAAATAAGTTATGTGTAATTTAACCCTTGATAAAGTCTCAAGTCTTGTAATTTAAGTCGGTGGCAATCAGCCGCTCTAAAACAATTTCCAATTGGCTACACAAGAGTGACACATAAGCATCTATTAAATTCAGAACCTGCACCTTTTAGTACACATTGACACTGTCCCCTTTCAATTAAAAATATTTTTGTACAATGGCCAGATCTTAATACATGTAGACGAAATAGTTTGGCAATAATAAAACTCAGTTAAAAGACTTAATGGGAGGTAATCCACCGTGACAAATTATTCCATTTTTTACATGACATTAGCATTAATAAGCTCATTTGGAGTACCTTTAAAACGTTGTGAAAATTTGGAAAAACTTCTTCAAATCATGTGTTTGACGCAGAAGGGCGAAATGTTTTTGAGCCATAAATCCAAACCAAACAGTATTTTTCGGATTTAATTAGGTCTGCAATGTAGAGAGGTTCGTCAAAATTTTAAGATCGATTTTTTTTTAAATTTCAACATTTTCTTTTTTTATACTTTGTATTCGAAGAAGTTATAACATGATTTAATCAAATAATTCATTGTTCTTATTTTTCGAATACGTAACATATCAGTTCACTCTTTTAAAAAAGAACTTGTCCGTCTTCCAGATGCCGAGTAAATTAATCCTTATTGCTAGTAAAATTCACTTAAATGCTTCAATAAATAATTTAACGAAACAGAATTCTCGAACTAAATAATACAAAAAAAATCTGCTTTTAATCTTTGTTCATTTTCCAGTTGATCTTTTAATTGGATTAAATGCTTGCTCGTGTCCTTAAAAAATCCCTGTAATTGGAGGATCGGTATGTTATTTCAGCTTTTAATTCTTTAACGAATCCTGACAGCAATTTGTGATATTTATTCGAGTGGAAAGTAATGTGACATTCTTTCGTATAATTGAAAAAATGTCTTGTCTCTTTGTTTAACAGAAGATTAGAATAGATGTGTCTAATAGACAGGAAACTGTGCAGGAGATTCGAGTTAAATAGTTTATTTATATTTGGACCTTAATAAAATATTTGATTTATAAATACTTTCTTGAAGAGCTCCATTTATTGATAAAACAAATAAATATAGCTAATACATTGTAAACAGCATCCTTTTTATCCATATTGTTTATAGGATACCGATTCAGATATTAGATGAATGTTATAAAGGATGTCCTAAAATTAACATAAGATCTGTATTTGTCACTATTCGTGCAATTAAAATTCGTGGGCCATTCGTGTCCAATTAAAAAAATGACAGCTGATAGTTTAGGGTTAATAAAAACGGAGCATTACACGATAAAACAAATGTTAAAAAAAGATTTGAATTAATATAAAAAGCACAGATTTTTTTCTTCAAATTCCTTTTTGTAATGTAAAGCACATAGGATATTGTTATGTATGGAATAACATATAGGGAAAATGACTCCCATGGCTTTGCTGGTAAGTAAGCACACTTTTATCAAAATTTCCCATGACCATTTTGCATAAATGTAGTTGAATTTCATTGATGCAGAATTTGATATCTTCCTTCAATGTACGCATTCTTGTGGACTTGCTGGCATAAACCTTCAATTTTAAATAACCCCGTAAAAAGAAATCCATTGGTTTTAAATTGCCCTATCTAGGGAGCCGATTCTCAAATATTTAAACTGTGCTGCCAGACTTTTATTATTTTTAAATATTTTTCAGCAATAAAAACATTGTTCTAACGTGTAAATCTCCATTTGTACTACCCTTAACTATCAGCTCTTAAATGTTTTTTAATAGGGTTGGCAATATTTTACTGTGTGAAGGGTAGCAAATTCAAATCTTAATTTTATAGAATACTTTAATTTTTAATCGTTTTATTGGTTATTTTCTAAACAAATAAATATATATTTGTTATAACAGTTATCTATGAAATTGTCAAAACACATACCGAAATATTTAAATTGCTGAAATTCAAATATTTGAGCACTTTTATATAAGAATGTCAAAATAATTTTTTAATTAAATTTAGCGTTTTAGTCATTCTTTTGTGCTTCGTAAAATACAAACTTTACGAAAATAAGCCAAAAATAAAAAATTCAGTTCAAATGCTTCATAACCGTTTAGTAATATAAAAGAGCTATCAAATAAGTGGTTTAAAATTTAATCGCTTAAAATATATCGCTTTGATTAAAGAAAATATGCAATGATTCCATTAAGAATAGATGTAGACTTTTATAGATATTTTTGTTTCCATCGCTATCTCGTTTCAGAATATAACTAAATACAAAAGTATAATGAGGAAATTAATATGAAGACGACCTAATAGAGTTAAACCTTAACACTCGACTGGCTCCATTAAAGTGATATTAGATTGCACATACCCTAATTTACTTTTTTATTTAAGCAATACAGATAAACATTAATTAACATTAATTTAACATTAACTGAAATAACAGTTATTAATTTCGGTTATTAATAAAAGTAATTACATGGTGATCATGAATCAAAAATAGAATTATATATTTTTGAAGTTAAAAGTTTGAATGCAATTCATTGTAACCAAAGAGCTATAGACTTTTTTCAGTTTCATTTCACTGGACCACTTTCGTTCATACTCTTATTCAGTAGAGCTTCATTCAGTCAAAACTTTGTTAGAAACTGGATAAAAATGCCACAAAAGAATATTTACAAACAAAATAAATTTCACAAATGCTAATTTCTGCTTATAATAATAAAAATGAATAAGAATGCATGTGTTTTTTCATGCTTGCGCTGCTTTAAAAAATGATTTCACCCATAACCACCGAATTCTGGCAGACACGTAACCTGTGCTCTTTTGGTACGTGTCATTATCGGATGCAATTTCCATTCTGTTTTGGTGTCTAGTGTCTCAACTATCTTGTTTTTGTTTTTTGTCTGTGTTTAAATTGTCTGATTTATGATGGGAAAGTAAACCAGACCAGAAATAAAGCAACCATGAATAAATAGAAAAGGTCAATGAGCTGAGGTCTGCAATTTTTATTTCATTCAATATATTCCATCTTCAAGGGTATAATTGACCGTTATTACTAATATTTTCTTGAATCATTTATTATTAAGTATA
Source organism: Argiope trifasciata (assembly GCA_026543055.1). Lineage (NCBI taxonomy): Eukaryota > Metazoa > Arthropoda > Arachnida > Araneae > Araneidae > Argiope > Argiope trifasciata. The sequence continues at coordinate 548,134 of JAPMOQ010041020.1, read as the reverse complement.
CGCAATTGTATTTTTTTCTATTCATGAATCATTTTTTTTTTGTTTCGGTTCAGTTTTAGAGATAAATTTTGACTTAAGAGTTTGCGAGCGTCACGGACAGAAAAGATAGCAATATAATTAAATCGGACAGTTTAGTATTTACATTTAAAGGTTAATACAAATGATATTTTGAAGAGGTTTTTTCCCGAATTCTGCAAATGTATGTATGAGAATCATCTGAGAAAAATTGTTAATAAAATAGCAGCCCGTCTATACAGGTACATTTTCTAGTTAAATAAAAATACATACTTTTTGTTCGTACTTTCCGTTATACGAGCGCAAGATGTCGCCAATGTGAGCCAAACGCGAGTCAAGTTGCCAAGCGAAGCGAATGGCAAAACAAATGCCGCCAAGTGAATAACAAGTGTTTAACGAATTTGAACTTAAACTTGACGTAATTTTGCATTATTCCGTGACTTTTTCGTGGTTTTATACTTTTACAGATTGACGATTAAATGTCAACTTTTTGACGATTTTTTCGTTGCGCCCGTATAACAGAAAAGTACCTTTTAACTTTAAGACCACATGCTGAAATCGGATGATTTCTATTTTGAGGTGAGGGTGAGAAAGAAGAGATATAGTGTTAACAATGGACCGAAATAATTTTTAAAAATGTTAATCGGAAAGATCTGAAATGGGGAATTTCAAAGTCAAAGTTTTGTTTCTCCAAATAAATTTCGTTTAACAGAAAGTAAAATGTGAAATGTGTCTCATATTTTTAATGCAGTGTCATAAAAGGGAAACTAATAAAAATTCAAATCAAACGAATTAGAAATAATATTATTTTGCAATCCCGATATAGTTTCCAGACTTCCGATTAGCATTAATTTGAAGTTAAATTTTGAAAGTAAGAAGACATGACATTAAAAGTTTCGTAAAAGCTGCAACATCATTTAATTATTAGATACATAATGTACCTGAAATCTTATCGGTTGTCTCATTTTTAATGCTGTTCAAGCCATTCTGTTTTACAAATTAATTGTAATTGATGTCTAAATTCCTTTATATAATCTGTAAGTGTTATGCATAAACTAGAACAGTCTAGACCAAACTTAAAGTGTCTGCATTTTTTGTGTGATAATATTCTGAAGCAATTTCTAAGATGTTTTACTTCACCCCTAAATTGCTACAATGTAAACGAAAGTATTGCCTAAGTGTATTTCATGTCGCTTTCTTTGCTGTTTTCTGTGCGATAAAATTTCTTTTTTTAGAGCGCTTCCTTATCGGAAGTTTATATTCGTAATATAATTGAGAATTTATATTATTACAAAAACCCCATCGCTATGAAAAATCAGCAGATATTACATAAATATTGCTGATGCGCGATATGTTTTTCTATTCCTGTTCATTTTATTATTCTGAGGATTTTTCAAATGTTCTAACTTCGGTAGGACCATAAAATAGATCGCTGTATAATGTCTTACTAATGTATAATGATGTTCGTTCGTTGGTTGAACCATGAGAACATACTACAAAGATTTTTTAACTGTTTGGAAGAAATCGAACTGGTTCTGCAAAAAGAGGGGGAAATTGAACAATATCCACAATTGTTGGATGTTATGTGGCTCTCGGAAATGAAGTTTTTTTCAGACATATGCCAACATTTCAATGAGCTGAACGTTAAGTTTAAAAGCACAAATAAAACAATTATCTTCATGATGGATCTATCTCATTTGCGTTTTTGACGCTGGGTTGCATGCTTTAGGAACAATATTATTTTTTAAAAAAAGTTTCCTGAATTTGAAAAAGACATATCAAAACTTAGATGTACATGAGGTACCAGACGAACAAAAAGTTATTGAAGAATTTATTTCCGTAATTGATTCGCCAATCAAGGAATTTTCAGCCATATCTTCTCAGTTCAAAGATTCATCGGAAACGCTCAAGTTTATTAGGCATTCTTCTGATGTGACTTCATTTGATAAACTAAACAATTCGATCAGTTGGAAATTGAAGAATTTGAAAAGAAACAGATTGATTTTAAGTCTAGTTCAGTATGGATTCAAAAACGTATTGAAACAAGGAAAAAGTTGGAATTTATTGAAACAGAAAGATTAACAAGTAAAATTGCCAGTAACGGCACAGTAATTTAGTAAACAGTAAAAATATCAGTTATTCGATTTCAAGCATATTTAACTGTTTGGAGAATGACTCTTGCCATTTTAATCATATTTTCATGTACCTCTGCCAGAGAGTCATTATTTCCAGATATGAATCACATTACAGGCTCGCTTAGAAACCGTTTGGTAGAAGACTCAAATCCAGCATGCATTCTGCGAAAAGTAATATCTTGCATTCCTAATATAAGTTGTAAGTTGTCATCTAATCTTCAACAAAAGAAGTTACATTAATGTTACTTTAGTTTGAATTACACGTATAATTGAAACATTTACTACTAGATAATGCAAGATGTGTTTTTTCGTAGTAAATAAAGAATATTGAGTTATTGTTTAATTTTATCATTTTTTCCATTACCACAGGTCTAAATTATTTGACGGCACGTCTATACTTCATTAAAAATTTCTTTAGAAAAAATGAAACGTTGATACATAAAGTTTCACCACCCCTACTATATAATTTCAAAATTCACCAACTTTTATTTTCAATTATATCAATTTTGCTATCATTCATTTTTGTTTGTTTTGAATCAATTTTTAAAATATCTCAATCATTACAATATATATTCTAGTGTTTAAAAACTCAAATCTTTTTAATTGAAAATATTTTACAGCAGATTTTTTTCTATTGTTGCTATAATGATACGGCTTATTTTCTAGATAAGTATCTGATTAATTCATACTCTTACTTTAAAAAGATTAAAATTTTGTAAATTTTGCGAAATAGCTTAAACTTAGAAGTGAAGTCCTTTTCATTACATTTTTATATGTTAAGCAGTGCTAATATTTAACATTAATGATCAAATCGTTTATCAAAAAAAAATTGCTTTCGCATCCTAAAACTCAAAGTTCTTTAAAATAAACAAAGTCAGCACTTATTCACTAGCTGTGTTTCTTACCATTTTTTTTTCTGGTTCGATTTCCTGATGACAGATTTCTTACGTAGAATCCTGCCATGTAACCCATGAAGAGTAGTCCTTACAGTGCTTGCAATACTTTGCTGCTCTTTGTGAATCACTTCAGTGTCACTAAGTCATCCTGAAATATTTGTCAAAAATTGTTTTGACTGTACAATGCCTACTTTTTTTAAAAAACTCTATTTCATGAAAGGATTTACAATTTTCCTTTGTTACCAATTTTCTTGTTTCTAGTTTTGTTTATTTCCCCATCTCAAATTCTCCCAGATTTTTCTAGAAATTTAAATAAGCTAGAACAGAATACTAGACTTTAACTTATATATCAAAATACCTTAAAAAAATATTAATATCTATAAAATTAAAACATTGGAAGGAGAAAGATTTATGAGTGTTTACTTTTTTGACGCAGAAAATTGGAGGTTCTTGGGTTCAAGTTGTGTGATTTCTTTACGCATTTTATTTTAACTGAATATTTATAAACTATTCGATTCTGCTTAAATGTTAATAATTGTATGTATCTCCTTCCTGTAAGTCAATATTATATTTGTAATAACACATTTTCTTAATCAATTAAGAGTGTTTATTTTCTTTTGATTCTCACTGTATATGTTTCTAATTAAAGCAGCATATCTTTCACTGAAATAAGAAGAATCAAAATATATTGCGTTATTGATTGCGGAAACAATTGTAAGTAAAACTTTTACTCATAAATTATCACTGCCCCTTTGTTATAACAAAACATGATATTGCTTTTGTTTACGGCTAAGAAAAGAATTCGATTCCAATTAATTGAATGGCCTGAAAAGGAAAAACTTTTCTTATAAGGAAGTGAAATAATATCTTTTGTGTGTAACTTTTCAAATGAATATAAGAGGCTTTGTTTGTCATCAAAGAAACCTTGACCTTGCTCCAAATTAAAAATAGGAAGTTAAACATTTTCCAATTATAACTTTCCCCTTTTCTCTATTTTAAACACAATGGAAACTTCAAAGTGCATCTGATAGTTTAATACGATTGTTTGGTATATGAAATTGATTAATTAACTAGCCTTCTCGATTAATACTGTCAGAACTCTTGTTTTGCTCCATTCAAAACTAGTTTAGAATTATATTGATGCATGTTTGTGTATTTAAGGAGTGTGGCTATACAGAGGACTTCCAAATTTGACTAACACCAGTTACACTAGAACGCTTTATTGCTATAATCAATTGTTCTAGCAGAAATTCACATCAATTTCCACATTGTAGTACATGGTTTTCATTCTAATCATAACTAATTTTTTAAAAAACACAGAGAATGTATGCTTTTTTATTCAAAAATTTATTCTCTTTCTAACTCAAAAGAAATATTTTGTTATGGAATGATTTAATTTTTTTAACCAGTAATTGGAGGCGAGAATTTTTTCATGCGGCCAGGGATATGGAGTCAAAATATGTCCATTGTTATTTTTCTTTGGTAAACAGTATTGGAATTTATTTTGAAGCACAATACATTCTCAAAATCATTATTACCAAAAATATTAATATTAAAAAAAGATGTTAAATATAGCGTCATCAAAACATTTAATATAATAATAAGAAAATACTAAACAATCTTTTAATGAGTATTTACTTCATTTCGATATTACGGAAATACACTAATGTTAATAATTATTAGAATTTATCAAACGAAAATGAAGAATACAATGTTTTAAAATATTACTTTAAAAATACTTCTTCATTCTTTTTGCATTATTACTCAAATTAAAAGCATCTTACTTAGATTTTTGCCAACGTACTTACACTAAAGAACAACTTAAAGGTACTGAGGAGATTATTGCATTCAAAGACAAAATACCACCTAATAATTGTGGCTAATGAGCCACGCGGGAGGATTTCGACTCCTGCCTCCAACAAAGGGTTAAATATAGTGATGGAAGTTATGAAGAGATAACTATTTCTAACTATTTTATAATAGTTCCTTGATGTTAACACAAATAAATCTTTAATCCTTGTAAATTATGGCACTAGTACTTTCTAGTAAATTCTTTTAAACACAGAAATTTAATGTTTTTAACTAAATTAAAATATGGTAAATAATTGAACCTACTTCGGTAAGATTCTATAAATATTAATGGTGGCTTTCAAAATATTGCAAATGCTCCATTCAATTAAGATCATATTTCTTACAGATGCATCTTTCTTGATATATATATTATTTCTCTCTTCCTCATTCTATATTTCCCGAAAGAAATTGCGCTACAAATACTTGAATGAGAAGTCCTTGATTTCCTATTTTCCTATGAGTATACCAAAGTGTACTAGAAATATGAGTTTGACTTTTCACTACTTCGATACTGGAATGAACAACTAGAGGAAGAGATTAAGCTGAAAATTTAGGAAGAGTCGGAACTAATAAGTGAGAATCAAATTCGTGATCCAATTCAGTTAAGAGCCTTAGAACCGTTGCGTAAGCGGATTCGGTGCGTGTCAAATCTGTCAGAGCCAAATGTTCTTCCACTGGTGTGGCATGGAAGTTTGGAGATAAGAGTACCAACAGAAGTGTATTTCTCGTCATCTAACCTCGGTTGAAAATTTTGACGTCCGTCTTAAAATACCCCTAGCGTTGCTTAAGTGGGACCTTAATATAATTGAATATAAATCCTCTTCCAATTAAATTGTTGAGACGAAAATTGTGCTTTTCCATCTGGATGTCTAAGAAAGACTGCAGTCGCACATTTATTATTGTCTATTCTTATTGAAACTATTGTTGTTTTAAGAAATAAAAGAAAATTTTAAAACTTAGAATTATTCGTTATTGTTAACTACAAATATTTCACGAATCTTTAATAACATATTAATCTAATAAAATATTTTAATGTAATATTAAAGTTAACCTGAAAATACTTTAAATCATTTTCTGGATAAATAATTGCTTGAATCATCCTATTTAATTATTCGATCCTTACTAAAACTCTTAAGATTATATTGGATAATGTTACCAAGACGATGAGGTGAGGTTACCATATGCCTTTCCGATGAAACTGAAGAAGCTAAGAAAAACCGGAACAGTAGAAAATTATTTATACTTAATTGTAAAAACAAATTGTTATCTCTGTTAACTTGATTTTAAAAGAAATAAAGCATTTATTAACTTTTTGCACTATTAATTTTTATTAAGTATTGTTTAACTTTCTCTGAGATTTATTGGTAATTTCCAAACCAGGTAAAGATGATTAGCTACTAACATAAAAATTGAAGAAATAACTTTTAAAAGATTTATAGAAATATGATATCAATTTTCATTGAGTCGTTTTCATAGCCAAAACCAGTTGGAATGGTATCTTCAAAACTCTCACCCGTATACTCAATTAAGCATGTTATTCCAGACTACAAATTGCATAACACCGGTATACAATAGTTATGAAATATTAATCTAATTCATCTTAATTTAGTATTTTTACTGAATATGTGGTGTCATCCATTGAGAGTTATTCAGTTATCAGTCCCTAGCAAGTGTTAAAAGTATCCCAAAATCGAATTTGTATTTTTAGACACGTTTTTCTCAATAAATTGAAACAAAAAAAATTGAAACAGAATGTAAGTTATAGTCACAAAATCGCATGCCAAATTTGGTATTTTTAAGACATTGCGTCCTTGAAGTACCACGTTTACATATTTTTAAAAGACAGAACAAGGTAGGTCAATTCCTTGATGGATTTGACTCAAAATTTGGTACGTGTCTTTAAAATAGTTGTTAAATCTGTGTACTAAATTTTAGCTATCTAGCTCTCTACGCTTTGTGGTCAAATTATATTCGAAAAGCCTGACAGACAGATTTCCTCTCAATGGATTTTTTAGAAACCTGCAATTTGGTATAAAGATCAAAGTGTGTTTGAGTTATCTTTGTCACAGACAGATAGACAGACGAACATTTCCCAAAATTGTTTCTTCGAACTCAGGAAAAACTAAAAAGTGGATATTCTTCAAAATCTCGAGTTCGAATTTTTTTGACGATTTCAACACTTTATCTGTATATGAGAAAGTAAAAATGAAATTCTCACTCAAATACAGACAAGAATATTATATTATTGAAATTTTGAAATAACATTGCTTAAATCAATCAAATTGCAATTTCCGTTAACTTTGTCATCAAGATTAAAGATTTATGTCAAAAAAAAATTATATCTGAAAAAAGCTTTGGGAACTATATTGCAGTCATAGTAAATACTTCAAAACACCGACGAATTTGCAAAGGCCTTTTTTGTGTGTTATTAATATTTTTATCATCGTCATTTATCTCACTATGGGAAAAAAATTTAAGAAACATACAACCATATGAAAATGATATCAAAATACTGGTTGTAAATCAAGAAAAAAAGACAAAGAAGTCAGATGAACTCAAATTTACATCCTGTGCAATATAGCATATAAACTACACATTTCTTCATATTTTAAATTTACTAAAATGGAGCTAGAACTGTAATTGAAACAAAAGATCAAACCTTTGGAGGATTTATGAAATTAAAAATGTAGAATATTTAAAATTTCACTTTTTAAGTTAGTTTAAATTGGAAAATGACACACAACACATATATTATTGATTCTAATGGATTCTAAGCAGTTTACTACTAAAATAAAATTGCTTGAAATGTTGAAAGAAATTCTCTAAAATAATATTGATAAATCTTTTTCAAATATATAACATTTTCTCTTCCATTTAACACAACTTTAAAGTTAACATTAGGAAGAAAAATAAAATGTTTTCCCTTCTGATTTTGTTCATTCGGATTAATATATAATATACAAAAAGGAAACATCAAAAGCAAATTTACGTATTTTCTTCATTAAACTGGGATAAAAAAAAAGAGTATTAATTCTGTAAATAAAAAATTGCCTCCTACTCCAGAGACTAGACTTCTTTATCGTTTAAACATAAATAGTAAATATTTTGGAAAAAGTCATGAGACCAAAATATTATCTGCCTCTTCAGAATCAAAATATTATCCGCACATCTTATTGATACTCTTCTCAATCAAGAGAAATATTCACCAGATATAGTGACAGTAGATAAATAAACTTTCTTCTTGATATTCAATTCAGCAGCCAGAATCTTTTTTTTTTGAGATCTCTAAGCACTTTCCTTATTTTGGAACCTAATACCCATATTTAGAAACGAAAAATTTGTAATCACGTTAAATTTACATATAAAATTTTGATATATCCATATTTCTGTTAGAAAATCCTTATCTTTTAGAAATGATATTTTAAATATCTCTAATACAGCCTTAAAAAGTTTTATAAAATGTCGACTTGCCTTGATAAACTTGAATAATTTAAGTCATTCATAGCTTCTAGATTTTGTTTATATTATTGTCACAAATCTTTTTCGAAACTCGCTTACCTGCCACATGAATCTTATTGAAGAGAAAATAAGATTTATAAGAATGAATGCTGTGCGAAAGCAAAGTTTAATAATCCCAAATAGACAATAATAAAGATTCTGAGAAATTCAAGAATTATGATCATCTCTCTGTTAGGAACTGAGATCTGGAAATACTCCTAGATAAATCTATAAGATGACACACCAAAGCAAGAGGTTATAAAAGGGGATTTACACAACGACTATTCCCTATTTAAAGTGTTTATCATACAGCTTACTCTTCAAGTGTTTTCCATTGACTTCTGTTACTGTTTTCATTCCTTTGATTTTAGGTATGCGTGTGTTAAATTTGTCTGCGTGTACTATTCTTTGAACACATCTTAGCTTTTTTCATTACTGATGCTCTGAGTTTTCAATGGAACTGATTTAACATTTGAAAGGCGTTTTCCATTGTCCAGAATATTGGACTTCTTTTATAGTACACCATCGAGCAATTTTTTTGTAACAATACTAAGTAAACATAATTTATATGACTGACACAAAAATTCAAGAAAAGTAAATATCATACTGATTGCCATACTGATGTTCATTTTTCAGCAAGAGCCCTATTTTCAACTTTTGAAATAAATTATTTACTTATTTATGTAATTAAATGAGTAAATATAAAATAATTAAAAAATAGGAAAATTAATTAGAGAGTAAATGAAATAAATTATTCCAAATTCCTGCAAGAATTTGGAAATTTTGGTCAGTTTTTTTATGCAAATATCTTCTGAAATAAAATTCATACAAGTAAGATATTTTTCTATGTAAAAGAGCAAAAAAATGAGTTAGTTTAAATAATGTATATAATGTTTGTAAATAGTTTTAATCGTTGTTAAGCCATAAAGCTTACCATTTCCAATTTCATTTAGAATAGGAAATTCAATAATAAAGAAAAGAAATAATTGTGAGTCATAAAAACCGGAAGCAATAAAATTTGGGCCTAAGGAAATATAAGTTTTTTTTGAAGAAATTGTTGTCGCTAAAACTATGATCAGAAAGGGGATAAAAATAGAAACTCAAAGACATATAAACTTATTCCAGACGTTTCAGCTCATAGTATAAGAAACAAAACCAACGGAAGAGCCTGACTAGTGGACAATGATTTAGGCAACTTTATTTCAAGAAAAATGAAACAATTTCCCCATCCAAACAATGCAGCTGCATTAAATAGTCTTAGTATAAATAGACATTTTGGCTACGCATATACGTATGATTCACATCTCACCATAACTATGGCTTGAATTCAATCAAATTTTGACATAAAAAAGTTACTGTTGATTTTTGAAAGAAAAAAAAATGAATAATTATGTATTTAAATAGAAATTAACAAAATTTTTGTCGTTTTTTAGACTTTGAATCATTTTAGTAGTATTTTTTTAATTTCTCTTTTATTTTACTTTTTCTTTTTACAATGCTTTTATTGATCAGAAAGTAGTGATTTATCAATGTTTAAAACTAAGCTTAAGCCAGTTACTTAAACGATGGCAACCTTTCTTATTTTTCAACATATGTGAAAAAAATGACAGTGTTAATCTATACTTATAATAAAGCTCAATGTGTGTGTGTGTGTGTGTGTGTGTGTGTGTGTGTGTGTGTGTGTGTTGGCGCTCTACAGGCCAGACCGTTGGACCTACAGCTACCAAATTTGGTATATATATACCTTGGAGGTCGGTAATGTGCACCTCGGAGCCCTTTTTTCGAATTTTTAATTAGAATTTGAATTAATTAAAATTTAAGCGAAATTTCGAAGTTTTTCCGCTATAACTTCCGAAAATATTATCACACAAACATGATTTTTACATCAATTTAAAGATGAAAAAATTAGCTTTCTAATGGTATCAGTGTTTTAATGTATAACTTAAGCTTCTATTTTTAATGAATTTTTAAAAAAATATTTTAATTATGTTTTTTTAGCACGTGACCGGATAAAATAAAAGAGTGACGGAAGTTCAGATTAAAAAAAACAACTCTCATCGCAAATCAAATCTAAAGAAATGCAACTTTCAGCACGGGACTGGATAAAATAACATAAATATAAAAAGTGATACTTTCTAAAAAAATAAATGCAAGGCAAAGGATTCTATAATCGTTTGCAATATCTAAATGATTAATTCAATAAATCTTCTTTATTTACGGTAAACCTGATTGAATTTAGAAAGGATATGCATTGGAATCCCGACTTAATGGCATATTTCTATTATCGTTTGCAATATCTGTATCATTAATTCAATATTTATTTTTTTTTCCTTTTTCGCTTTTTTTCAAAAAACATATTTAATATTTTGGCAACATCACTGAAAAAAATACATTTTTAATATTTTGGAAGCATAACCGATAATTATAACTGACTGATTTATAAAATTAAAGAATATTATTAGGAAAACGTGTTCTTTTAGAACTTTCCGTCCTTCATCTTAAATAAAATATTAATTTGAGGCCAATCAATGCCCGGAATTACTTCAACGCTAATGAATATGTGATTTAATTTAAAATTTTAGAATGCATTACTCATGGCGAACCAGCTGGTCGCCAAAGGCGGCTAGTATTATAAATATTTATGCCTTATTTAGACAACCCCATGAACTAGCCGATAAGCTTGGAAAAAGTTTGGCAACAAAACTAATGAATCCTGAATATTCAAAATTGTTAGCAATAGTTCCATTAAAACTCGAGTTCTGTTTATCTTTTTGAGAGCGCCTTTTCCCTCTGATGGAAATTATAAAATGTTAGAAAATGGAGCTAAAACCAGTTAGTTCTGAGTCTGTTGAGGGTAGCAGAAGAGTTTGGAGATGTGAATAGCTGAACAAAGTCACTCTTCTGAGAATTATATCTAAATGCTTTTTATGGTTACGACTATTTAGCATTATGTTTATTTTTAATTATTAGAAGTGCTATTTTGCATATGCTTTGTCTCTGTTTGGTTATTGCTTTTGGGTAAATAAAGCAGCGTTATTTAACTTTTTATTAGTTTACTTTTTTGGTAATATGATAAGGATGATTTAAAATTTATCTTTCAAATTTCGTGGGGAGGTAGGGAATGCGTCAAGAACTTAATTTCATATAGGAAAATATGTTCTCAAAGGTATTCATTATATATGCAGAAGATACTATGTATGTATTTAGAATACACTATGTATACCCCACGTACATCTCTCCGACTACTTTAAGACGAATCTAGTACGAGAAGTCACCCTGCACAGCATCGTTTTAACATGAATCACTTCTGATTGTTTGATAGGGCCATACTTGTTACCATTCCAATCGGTGTATCGGATATACTTAATCTTTCTTGAGACAATATTACCAACCTTTCTGGGTGCTGTTCCGGCTCATATCTGCCAAGGTATGTGGTATCAAGATGACGGGACTACAGCCCGTAGCACAATTGTTATTGTTGATTACCTGAACAGAAAACTAAGAGCTCGATGGATCGGCGGTGGTGAACCGACCCCTTGGACACCCAGGTCACCTAATCGAACATAATTTTTGCAGGGAGGCATAAAAGACCAAGTGTACAAAACTCCGTCGAAATGAAATGATCCTCGTTGTACGAATAGTGACCGCTGCAAACATTGTCCGTGATATACCGGGTGATTTTAGAAAATGTTCAGCGGCCGATGTAACGGCGTTGTGTCCATGTAAGTTCTCGAAATTCTGAGCACCTTTTATGAAGCTGTACTCTGACTTGTTAGAATAAAAGCAACTTAAATTTACTATTTTCTTGTGTTCACTTGTCCATTTTGTCCATATAGATTACCTCGGTCATACTGTGCTGTGTGAGATCGTTTTCCTGATATTACCTATTTCCCCACGCAATTAGGAGGATAAGTTTTGAATCACCCTGCATATTTCATAAAAAATTATCCAGATATGCATCCAATCTATCTTCACGTGATAAATACAGGCATGATTTATTTCATTTGCACCTTTCATAGAATGTGTTCAAATATGTGTGTATGTCGTTTCCCGCCATTTAAACAGCCTAATAAACAAGATTTCTATTCTCAATAGAATTTCCTAGATCTAAACTATCTAGTGCCTTCGTAATTCGATATATAAGTAGATTAACTGTAAAATTTTACCCCTTTAAACGATCTTACAAAATCTATTAACAATAGAAAAGTTTTACAACATCAATCATTAGCAGTTCTTCGAAGATTAATTAGCAAATCTAGAAAAATGCTTCATGGTTTAAATAATTATAAAACGAATAGAAGGATGATGCAGTTACGGAATTGAAGCATTTGAAAATAATCTTGCCTAAAAAGATTTATTGTTCTGAACTTTATTCGAATATAATTGTCAGGAAGATGTTAATGAGGCCTCGGTTTTAAGATTAGTTGAGAAAATGAGTATTCTTGGAAATTTAGTAAACACTAAAACGTGCAGAATTTCAAAGAAAGGACTGTTGAATCTTCTGTTTCGAGTGATGTATGGTCTTTGTCTCTGATCTGGAGGAAAGGTATTGTGTCCAAAAGTAGGTAATTAGTGATATAATGGGAGGGATCTCGTTAGCTTGAAAAGATTATCCAGTCTTGATTTAAATTTGTTAAGATAACTTTTGAATAAAGGCTTCTATAAAGAATTGCATTTATCTGCATAAAGTTTCTATTAATTAAAAAAAATAGGAAAAAATCTAAAACATTTGCAACAATAATCTCTTACTTTTCTTGATAAATTTTTAACAATTTCATCCAATTTGTTATGGAATTTGAGCCCCTTTTATGAAAGGTGCTCTTTGTTATAGAATTTGTAAGGATGGAATTTAGTAGTTAATGATACCTATTGCCCTAAAATATTGAAAGTTTTAGTACTTAAGTCTTTTAGATGAAAAAATACCATTTTGTTTCCAGAAATAAATTACTTATCAATCAATTAAATTAAATCTTGATAGTAAATGTTTGAAGGGATATTTCAAGATTCCATAATATTTGTAATAATTAATTACAAATTGATTATTTCTCACTTCATTGCTCATAAAAAAGAATTCCATGATTGTTGCACAAATTGAAAAGCAGTAATTTTTAAAGGCATTTTTTTAAAAATTTAAGTCATTATATAAAAACATTTGTAGTCCATTCTGGCTTTATTGGAGTTATTAATACGTTTTAATTTTTTTTTTTTGACTGATCATTGCACATATGGTGATACTTCAGGACATAAAAGTAAAAATCTTTTTATGGTTATAAAGAAGTAGATTAAGGTAGGCAATCAAATACTAATACTTTTTTACGTGAGTTGTGCTAGGATTTACGTAAATACAAAAAATATCTTGTAACTGGAAAATCTTGTAATCAGTCATCAAAAAGTCTTGTAACCTTACTTTTATGCTATTCTTTGTAAGTTATAAGATACTTGCTACCTACAAAGAATGAGATAAAAATTTTAAAGGTAAAGAGGAATCTAAAATATTCAACGCCATTAATTATTTACAGATATAGGTGAACAATTCAAAGGGAATCATCTCATTGGGGAAATTAAATAGAAAACTAACAAATCTTCTCAAATGGGGGGAAGAGAGTTCTAATTGTGAGAGGAGCAGTCATAATTAGTTAATAAGAGAGTAGTTAAATGAGTAGTGATTGGGAGTTTTTCCTATGCGATGCTCTATCAGGTTGTCCAAATATATAGCCAAATTCATGGGTCAAGGACTTGATATAGAGAAGAATTGTGGCATATTTTACCTTACTTACTACGACCCAGGAGCACATAGATTAAAGATGGCGAACCTTTATGAGTCAACATGCCATTTTTTTCTAAAAAAATGTTTAATGAGGTATAGATATGCCATCAGATAATGTTGATGTGGTTATTGGTAAAATAATAAAAAAAAGACAACTCAAACTCTTTATATAACTCAAATCACTCTATCAAAAGTCTTAATTTATTACGAAAAAATGCATGTTTCATTGTATACTGTTGTAAATATTTTAGATATACATGAAATTCAAATTAAAGTGACATTGTGACTTCTATTGTTGCATATTAGATAATACATAACTTTTATTAGAAATGTAAGATGTTACTTATAGCAGAATGAATGCTGGAGTGATCTGCTAGACGATTTCTAAGCGAGTATTTAATGCAGCATTTTTATTCATTTCAGCAGATTATGACTTTCAGGCATATGTAGATGAAAATATGATAGAAATAGCACGAGCCAACTTCTTCAAACACATTAAATGTGTCTGGAATCGAATTCCATTTTTCCAAAATTTCGCTGTTGGGATTTTTACTTATATTGCTTGTTAAGCTTTCTTTTCAATCGATTCTTTTTCATTGATTCAATACACTTTTAAATCCATATTGAACTAAACTGAAAATCAATCAGTTGCATTTCAAATGTTTCCCTTTCTAACCAATCGAATTCGTTCTTTCGTACTTTCCTTAAGATATTTCTGAAAGCAACACAGCTTAAAGCACGCATTAAAGTTGTTTTAAAAAATGTGACCAAACATATTAAGCCTTTTAATGCAAAATATACGAAACCTTCTTAGATTTTTAGAGAATTACTCAAACCTATTGAAGCCATTCTTTCATGTAAAACTTTATATTAATGGAATAGGAGGGATCACAATGGGAAACAAAAATACCAGTTGAGAACTTTAAATGTGCCTGCATGAGTCTTTGGGAACTAATTATTAACCCTCCGGGCGCCCAGTCATTCTGAGTATGGCTTCTCAAAAATTTCTCTCTATCCGTCAATAGGTTGCTTGAAAAAAATATCAGCTTCACACGAGACAGTGTCCGAAAAATAAACGAGCATTTTTCACTTCCCCTCTTTCTCAGCTGCGGGGTTCCCATTAACCCAGTGGGGAGACTGGTTTGCAATCTGTTTGGTTATCTTATCTTACTGATGACCACATTCTTCCCCTCCCTTCTTCACTCACCAACTTTTTTTTCATATTAGCAATATGTAATTTCGAACTAAACGGGGATATGAATTCATATCTTTGAAAGGGAAAAAATATTTTGCACAGAGGTCTTAAATTTGTAAACTAAATTTTTTATATCATTAGATTGACTATCACAAATCTGTATTTATTCCAATATTTTTACAAATGGCACTATGCTATTAATTGTCTTTTTCTTAAAAATATATACATATAAAAGAAGAAAAACATTTAGAAACATAAATGTGCTAAAGTCATGCTACACATTTACACTTTTTCTGCATATTATATAAGTAATATTTAATGTAAATAAATATTCTTTTTTCAGAGCGCATATAATTTTTAAAATTTATGTTTCCTATAATTTATTTTTAGAGACGTTATTTAAGATATCTTTTTCACTGAGAGGTGAAAAATTTACATCTTAGTTATAACATCACACCAATTAGTGTCGTTGCTCTTTCATAGAGAAGCATATGCTTCGATAATTTTTTGACAGACTTTTCAAAGCTGCATTTTAAAGCTTTTGGTATTTATATAAATGTTGGAAAATATCACTCAAGGTGTTCTTGCATTTAATATTAATAGGATATTTTTGTTTCTAACTCAAAATTGTAAGACAATTTTCAAAAGAATTTGAAAAGAGATTTTTCACTAATTTTTTTTTTTAATTTCCAACTGATGAAATCAGTTTTTAGTGAGATATGAAGCGATATTAATTGCAATTCTCTCACAGTCGTATTCGAGATTTATTTTATATGTAAAGGTCTTATAGCCTTAGTTATCTAAATATTTGTATGAAATCAAAATTTCTTTGTAAAAATAATAAATTGTGATTTTTTAAAAATGTAATTAAAAAAATTACTTAATATATTTCTACTTGTTTTGAATAAAAAGTTTGTCAGTTTAAATACAGTTTTGTTTTTAAATCAAATATCGCTTTTGGCAAGAAAACACTTTTCAGTGCTTCAGCACAATATGTCTTAGAATCTGTCTTTGAAAATATCAGAGTTAACAGATAGGCACATTTTTTTAAAAGTTCTGAATGACAGAATGTGCAAGTGTATGAATCGAATGTTCCAAATTAAATAATTTCGTACTTGTCATATTCCTAAGTGATATCAAGGCAAAACAGAATAAAAACCGAAATGAAGGCTATTGGGGATGATAACAAGAGCATGTTTGTAGCAACTAAACAAGTTTCAAAATAATTTTACTAATATTCAAATAAAATTTTTGGGTTGATTCTTCAAACAAATTTTATAATGTTTTTCTTATTCAAAGAATCTGATCTTGAAAAAAACTGAAGTATTTTTGAGAATAAGTTCTTCATATTTAATTACTATTTGTTTAATTTATATATTGTTCAAAAATCTACAGCTTATTTGAGTGATTTATTAATAACTTACTGAATGCAGAAATAATACAGTGATTAATGTATAGAATACGGTACATTAATCACTAACAGAATCAGGTATAAATCCGAAATTAAATTTAATAAAGTAGTGAAAATTTAATTTTCATTGAGCATTTTATTTCTATTTTCAAGCTAATGTTCATTTGATTATAATCATTGCGCTGACGATTCCTATTTCTTCATGATACTCCAGGAAGAATCACTAAAACGTAAGATTTTTTTTTCTTTTCAAAATTTAATCTTTGCAAATATTTTGAAACTATTAGTATGATATCATTTGAAATTATAGAAAATTTTTTAAATAGATTTAGAGAATTATTATTCCGAATTGGGATTAGTTGCAATGAATATAAAGTATCTCATATGTCACATTTAAAAAATCGTTTATAATTATTATAACTTAAATATTTTAAAGTGCTCATTAAAACATTCATTCATTCATCATTAAAGTCTTTATGATGCAGTTAATCTTGATTTCATCAATAATGGCATATCATGCGAAAGATTCATACATCGAGTTGTTTAAATAAGCTATTAAAAAGTTCTTAAAAATTTTAACTGAAGTTACTGTTTAAAAAATGCAGATATTATTTTTCAACGTTAAGAAAGTAACGACGGAACGTTACGGTAAAATAACAAAATTGGTTTCAACTTCATTTTTATAAAAAAGAAATGTTACAAATTATTTCTAAAATTCTGAATTGTTTATAAAACTGGAATAAAAATTGTCCCGAAAACTAAAATTTTGTCTTCGGAAAGTTAATCTTTTGAATTTTAATGTGACACAACAATTGCCAATAAGCTTTTCTGCTTGATTAAATTTAAATTAAGATTTAATAAATAAGAAATTAGAAATTTTAAAAAAGATTCTTATTATTGATTATTTATTGGTCAGGAAGTAATTATGTACCAAATTTTATAAATCAAGGACCAGCTGTTTATGTTAATTTTTTGTTTATTTTGTTTTCTAGCTGTTTTCTAATTTTTTGGTGATTTTCGCTTCTCACGATTTACAAAAAACGAATTTAACAATATGCCTATTATAAATATACTACAAATTTTGATTCGGAAGCTATAATATAAATTTACATTACTGAGAATTAAATTAAATAAAACACAAAAAAATTAATTTAAACACAAGTAATTAAATTAAAACATGAAATTTCTTGCAAATCTTTATGCCGTATTTTTTTTAAAAAATGAAAAAGAAAATTGAAACATTTTTAGATCAAAAATTAAATTTTAACAAACAGTCTTGATTTCTTAACTGAAAATCTGTCAACGTATTCATGTCATGAATTTTGAGGCAAAATAGTTAAATAACTATATAAAATAAATTCCTCTTATTTTTGTTATTTTTTGAAGGCGTTAGACGTATTTTAAAATTGTTTAATAGCAACATTTTACTGGAAATATATTTAGAAATATTTTTCTTTAGTAAGGAAGGAGTTCTTAAGTTATTATTTTGGTAAGTAAAATTTAGTGAGAAGAATTTTTTTCTCATAAGTTTCCGAAAACCACATGAAATACTTCCTACTTAAATCATTTAACGATAAGGAATTCTTTTATGACCGCTAAGTGCTTCTAGGCGGCTCTCTTTAGGAGGTTATCGTAAAGTAATCTATCACTGACAAGAAGGTCATTAACGGAGGGGGACGGCACAGTAGAAAAAACACGTCTTCGCCCTTTTCGACGCTTCAACTGAAAGCAGGAAAAAACCGTTTGCGCCCGTCTCGGAAACAACTGACCAGAGCGAAAAAACACGGTTACGCCCGTTTCGGAGGGGATGTGCCTTCCAGAAAAAGACGTCTCCGCCGCTTGGAGGGTTAATCAAGTAGATACTCTACGACATACTCAAAAGTATGAAATTTGAATTACATATAGTTTAATGATAAGTATGCTTTAACATTAAAGTTCTAAAAGTTTTATTGTATTTATTGTTTTTTATGCTTCAAAAGAGTTTGCCTAGATTATAAAAACATTTTTTAAATATAACTTCATAAATTATCTTAATCAAAATCCTCATTAAACAATTTTTGAATCAGAAATGCATTTGAAATAATTCTACATTAAATTCATATTTTTATGAACTGGAGATGTTCTTCTTACTGAGCATACATGATTGATAGACAGCTAAAATATCATTAAATATCAAGTATATTTCTTCTTTTTTAACATCATTCTTTCATAACAAAAATCTTAATGAATGAAGTTATTTTTTCCGTCTTTTTATAAAACATTCGTAATGACATTCAATTAATTGTTTAATGATTTGCCACATTTCAACTAATGCAACAGCTTTGTTAAATCTTGAAGTTCTTGAAAAACGGTGACTTGTTTTCGAAAAAAATAATCAATATCAGTTCACTTTCCTTCACTGACCCATTTATCTCGTAGGGCTGTAACAGGAGTTAAAAGAAAGAGTTGCACTTTAGAGAAGAAGTTAAAATAAAAAATAAAATAAATAAATAAATAACGAATGCTTTTTCACTTTCCGGTTAGAAGAATATGTTTAACAGAAAAACTGACTTCGACTTCAATTGAAATTAATGAACACTTTTTAAAAATTTTATTTTAGATTTGTCTTCGTTTCTGAACAATAAAATTTGATAAATGAAAGGTTTGTTGCAGAAAGAAGGTATCTCCATTCCGGTAGAACTCAGATCTGCATGCGCTATTTATTAAGAGGGAAAAAACTTCTTTCGTTTGGTTAAAGGAAGATGCAATTTGAATCGTTAGTTTCCAGGTTATTTAAGAAATAGATAGACCTGTCTCATTAATTTGTTCCAAAAAGGGACATGGTTCCTATTTACCTTGATTTTGTTACCCCTTTAATACTTTCTGGTTCTCTCGGATCAGAAAAAGTTTCATCTCCATGGCATAGAACTTTCTTTAAAGTGTACATTAAAATGTACAAATGTGAAACCTAAAATTCATCGTAAAATTGATTTATAGGATGAGTATATGAGCACAAAGTTAGCTACAGAATGAATACCTGAGCACAAAGTTAGCTATAGAGTGGGAGCTATAAGTATATGAGCACAATTTTAACTACAGGATGAGCATATGAGCACAAATTTAACTACAGGAAGAGCCCAAATTTAGCCATAGGATGAGTATGTATGCATTAATTTAGCCATAGAATGAGTATATGAGCATTAATTTAGCTATAGTATAAGTATATGGGCATAAATTTAACTATGCGGAGGGGGGATACTAGTATAAAAGGAAACTATCCTGATGCATAAGTCTCAAGCCAAGCCCATTCAGAGAAACTGACTGAGGGTTTTGTTTAAGGTATTTTTGAGATAATATATGAAAAAAACTCTACAGTTTAATAGTTATGGTTACAGTGATAAAATTTTTAAAAATTTAAATAGCAGCACATTTTTATTAGAGCATAATTTTCATTGTGAACGCCAGTAATTAATGCATTTAGTGCAAAAATCGCCGGAATTACACAGAATAAGGAATGGAAAGAAAAGAATCAAAAAGGACAAATAAACAATCGAAATCAAAATATTCCATTGTAATTCTCAAATTTTTCAAATAACTCTCTTCATACTTAATGCCACATAGCATATGGCAGATTTTGGATAGGTAAGTACTCGGCACCTGATGACATCTTTCAAATCGGATACAATTTGAGGTTTAAATGCATACATACTAGATCTCAAATATCTCCACAACCAGAAATTCATTGGAGTGATATCAAGGGACATCGATGAAATCTATTTCTCAAATATATGAAATGGCTAACGATAACTCTGTCGCAAATCTGTTGTGTTAAATAACGTTTGATGTGGGGGAGCACCATCATATTTCTCCAAGACCTGAGATCGGACATTTTGCATTTGCAACTTTGGAATCACTCGATTCGCCAATATTCCTAGACAGCGAGCACTCGTTACTTACATGTTTGTAGATCTTCGGTAACAGCCTCTTCAGGAAGATATGGGTCGAGTACAAACAGCAACACAAAGTAACTTTTCCTTTGGATAACGGTAGGATAGCTCTATGATGAAGATTAGTTAAGACACAAGAGCCATGGCAATAGCTTCCTAGTCTTTGTATAAGTAATCTAAAAAATACATATGAAATTTTGGCGCAGGAAGTGTGGAACCATTAATATCGTACGGCTTTTCATTTTTTATTTCTAATTTGAACTAATCAGTAGCAATAGCTTTTAAAAACAGATTATCATACAAACCTAAAAGTTCTGAATTGTTAAAAATTTTACTAATTCGGCAAAAGATGTTTCGATATAGTCATGTCGTTAAATCAAGCCCTGTAAATATATTAAGCAATAAAAAGTAGGCAATATAACATATACGTAGTTTAAGAAGTGAAATTTAATCAGTACATTAAAAAATTTAAAAATTGAATTATTCAAATTCATACGCATTATACCAATCCATGAGCTCTGAATTGTTAAAAGCTTTTACGAATTCGACAAAAGTTATTTTGATAGAATAGGTCGTTATTATGATGTATTATAAATATGTTAAACAAAAAAAATTAGGAAACTGACAGACATAGTTTGGAATGTTAGGTTTAACCAATGCCTTAAAAAAACTTAAAAATCGACTTATTCAAATTTAGAACAGGTTTTGAAAAGAAAAATTTTATTAATCAAAATTGAACATGGTTCTTACCGATGCTATTTCATTTAAATAACGGCACCGTGGCTATTCCATGCTGACGTACTCTTCCAATCTGATTAGAACATTAGGACTATTAGAATTTAATCTCGCTTGGCGGGCTTTACTCAGAATAATAAGTGGCAGGACAGATTGGTTTCTCTTGTGATGACTTCGCTTCATCTCGTTTAATTGAAATCGGTATAGAAGATATGGTTTCTGCTTTCCCAGAATTCCAAATGAGGCAAAGGCCTGCTTCATTTAAGTCTTTAAAAGGGGAGGACTCTCTTTCTAAATTAAGCACTAGATAACGGGTTAACAAAGCCATTTTAAGTGGAACATGAAGTTAAACAATTTTATTATTAATCAAAAAATTAGTTGAACTAAAAATAATAAAGGACTTTTCATTTTAGGTGAATGTTTTTAAAAATTGATCGAATTTTGTTTTTAAAAAAACAATATTTAAAATATTTAATCTATATAAACATTTATGAAACATCAATATTTTTTTAAATATAAAATTTATTGGTTTTACCTTCATGAATACTGAATAAGCTTCACAATATAGCTTATTTAAAATGTAGATGCTTTTGTTTCAAACTAGCTTTCTGTGGCTATCAGCTGATTCATTGGAAATATTGGCTATGATCGCTTTGAATCAAAGCATTTATTCATAAATAATAATCATGATTTCAAGAAAATATATTTAAATATCAGATTTGGTCAACATCAAAACCATATTATTTTAATAGTCTTGTACTGTGCATTTACTGTGTACATGAATCATCTTAACAGTATTAAGTCCCATGATAACAAATATACTATTAAAAACCAAATTTCTAAAAGGAGCTGTTTTCTAATTTTTAAGTCATTATAACTTCACATCCATATTCCTCATATAAGACATACAAAAGTTAAATGGAATTTTTCTTTCTTTTCTTAAGCATAGAAAGAAAATTATGCTGTTAAATATTTGACGAATCAGTGCAGACAGTATAAATTTCAATTTATACAATGAAATAATTAAACGAAATTGAAATAATTAAATAAAAATAATTTTTAATTTTTTTTAATTTAGAAAACCTTTGCTGGTCATTTAAATTTATATAATTAAAGGAGTAATTTTTAACTTTACATGGGGTAAAACTCAGTTTAGTTTAATAATACTATCACTGGTAAACGTCAAAAGCTCAATTATTTTTAAATTTTTTTGTCTACTAAAAATTTTAAATAAGTATAAGCTGTAATAAATATAAATGTCAGAAATGTAAATACGAGTGATTTTTAGTAAAATTTCAAAAGCATTGCATTTAAGGGTACATTCAAGTCTTTCAAAATATCTTTGTCCCAAATTTAATTGCTACAGATCAAATAATCTATTTTTTAGAGTCAACGAATACAAACACAAATTCTCTTTTGTTTTTAGTAGAGATAGATGGTAGCTGCAGCATATATTATTTACGTTTCTAAAATATGTTCTACGTTTAGATCAATCAGAAAGTAACTAATGGACTAATTTGCTCTTTTATTTAAGAAACTATTTAGAACATCGAAAAAAAATTATAATACTATTTTTTTCACTTTAAATCGGGATTATTTACAAAATATTGACAAACATGAAAGTTTTGTAGAGTTTTCAGATTCCTAAAAATGGGTTTCTTGTTTTTGTAGAAATCCATCAACCTAGATTCCTTTCTACTATTGACACATTCATCTCCCAAAAGCGACAATAAGATTTCGATAGATGCTGCCTTCAGAAATGAAGTTAAAACAAATAAATAGTAGCTCAATAAATATTTTTGTTGTTGTTGTTTCGAAGTAACAGAATAGTAGTAAGAATGTTTTCGATTTTCATTACAATTTAAGTGTATGAAAAGTATATACAGCAGCTTAATTTATCTTTAGCATTCAATAATGGAAACAAAGATGTTAAATATTTGATGAAATATTGAAAGTGGTTTGAATTTCATTGCAGCTATTAAATGGGTTGTTCAAAGCAATGCAAGAAAGTATATTTGAAAATTGTCGAGAGTCAGAAAACTGTTACATTGGAATTAAATTAATATAATTAGCATTAAATTTTCTGTCAGGGGTGAAAATGCAATGTTCCAAAGTATGAGTGAAATGGTGGTACGTTTGGCGTTTAAAATTAAAATTCGTTTCAAAATAATGTAAAATTTATCTTTAAATCATATTTTCGAAGGTTATTGAAGTAAAATTTCACTTAACTTTTTTTATTTATAAAATCCTTTTAAATGTCGCTCAGATATGTATATTCCATCCTTTCAAAGTATAGTTGTACAAAATTTGGTGCAACTATACTTTGAAGGGGTATTGTTGTACATTCAAACAATCTATAATACAAATATAACAAATAGTACAAATATACTATTGATTGTTTCAAGTCAAACGACCTGGCTTCTTGAGCATCAGATTACGCAGAAAAACATTTACATCACAAGATGTAAATTACGTTGTTGTCAGTAATGATACAATTCATAGAAAATGCAAATTATTTTGTCTTTTTTTTATACCACAAGGATTTATTTTCTAAACACAAAATAATTTCTTTCGCTATTTAATAAACTTTCCCAAAAAAGTGGACTAACGATACTTGTCGCTTTTCAATTTATTTCTTAATCATTCACCAAACTTCATCTGGCACGAGACCCTTATTAACTCTACAGATTCCTGAGAAATAGCGATTTGCTTTTAAAGAAAACAATCAATTACATCTCACTTTCCCCCCTGTTGACCTATTTATCTCAGAAAGCCGTAACAAAAGTTCGATAAAAGTGCATTTGTGAAACGAAGTTAAAACAAATAAAAGCAAACAGTCGCTTTCGTATATTTTCTTTTTCACTTAGAAGTAATTGAGCAACAGCGCTGAGCTTCCATTGAAACTAACGTTCAGCTTAACAAGATCATATTTCAGACGATAAGTTTTCCTTTCCGGATCGATAAAATTTAACAAATGTGTTCTTTCTCGAAATTGGACTTGACGTGAAACATGACAGTTTAGAAGAACATTGTCAAAAATTTTCCCAGACTAAAAGGCATTGAAATTCTTCGACAACTTCATTATTTCTGCTTTAGTTTTATAATGTTATATTCATTATTCATTTGTCAGAAGAAAAAAGATGTTAAAACTTTTTTAACAAAAATTGAATGAATGAGTGTATATCTTATGACTTCAAACGAACTGTGTGTGTGTGTGTGCGCGCTTGCATGCATGCATGCACTTTTTGAATTTTAACGTTCGCACTTATTGCATCCCAGGAGGCATGATTTATGAACAAGATTGCAGGAGAATTTGCGTTCGTCCACTAGCGATACAATATCAGATTAGAGTAAAAGAGAGAAAAATTAATTATCCCTGGTCTTATATACCATGAGATTTTGATGGAGTTTTCTCTACACGCATCAACCACATGCAAGAGAATCATGGGGATCTCTTAGAATAATTTGTTTAAGTCATCAATATTTTATCCCTTCATTCGGAATACGAGAACGTGCCGACTCTTAGCAGATTCAGCAATTTTAGAACGTATATTCAACTTTAGCTCTGAAGTTTGTGCAGTGAAGTTTAGTAGTCAGAATAACATGAAGGAAGCATATGTTGCGGATTCGAGTCGCGCTTTTAACTTTATTTTGTTATGTATGTATTTATAATTAATATTTTTTGCTTTTTAAGTTAATTATATGGGTGTCTTTTCTACAAAAGTGCAATTTTACGCTCAAAACAAAACTTTTTTATAACATGTAATACCATTTCGGATTCAATTTCACCATGGAAAAATGAGTGTTAAATTTTAAAATACAATTAATGACAGATAAACTGTAAAATGAATACTGTAATCTAATGGATTGTTTCGAATAAATTGTAAAATTAATTGCATACATGTTTTTTTTTTAATTTAAATAACCAGTTCATATATAAATAAGATTAAAAAAATTTTATATATAATCAGTATCCTCGGTAAAAAATAAAATTTTCCCCCAAAAAAATTATTTTCTGTGTTGTATATTACTATTATCATTGATTCAATAATAAGTGAATAGGTTAATATAATGTTTGCGTTTTAAATTTTCGCTGGCAAAATTTAATTCAAAGCAAATAAAAATGAAAAACCATGATTAATTGCAAGCTATAATAATATACTTGGATAATTTTCTGATTTTGCTCATAAATAACATGAAATATAAAGAAAATTGAATGCTTTGTGAAAATAATTAATTATCTATTTTAATTTGATTAAAAATGTTTTTTGTATTAAATTTGTGTTTAGCATTGTTATTTCTATTTAATGGAAAAACAATAGGTATCTTACATTGTTTTATTATGGGCACTTCTGAATCGGAAAAATAAATTTTAATAAAAATCTGTTTCGCTCTTTCAAAAAAAAAATAACAAATTGAAAAAAGTTTTTAAATCTGTTTTTAAAATTACTAATTTTTATTTTTTATTTTTTTAAGACATAAAATGACTAATAGCAATCTCATACAATGAAATATCCTTTACCAGTAAAAATAAAGTTTCAACTGAGAAGATAATTTTGTGCATTATGTTTTTTTCTTTTATTGATGGCACATAAAAATTTACTCTAGAACAATAAGAATTAACGGGAAGACATTCATCTTATAAGGTAAAATTAGCTTCACTTGATTATTAATTTAAGAATTGTTAACAACCCAATTGCACCCGATATTAAATGAAAGGTACGAAACGACACTGTGGACGACTTTATTCAAAGTATACATCACAGGTCGGAGCACAACAATCCCATTCATTGACTAACCGAAGGATTCCTTTTTCCAAGAATTCCTGTGGCCGTGACGAAACGCAGCCCTTCACAGTATCCTTGAGTTCATCACCCGAGTCGAAGCTGTTCCCTTTCATAGGTTTTGTCAGGGGACCAAACACATGAAAATCGCAAGGCGACTTGTCCGAGATGTAAGGCGGATAGCTGAGCCTCCCCCACTTGAGCTTAGCCAATTCCGCGCGTTTCACCCTGGAGACAAAGGGGCTCGCGATATCAGGGAGCAAAACCACTCGCTCCATGAGTAGACCCCCGGTCTTTCGTTCTTGATGAACCTGCGTAGTTTTCGGAGTGTCTCACAGTCGGAATAATAGCTCTTTTGTGCTTCAGGAATTCCTTGGATTACGCACTTTATAAGAGCCTCTGCTCTCTCCTGAGTATGTGGCGTCCGAGCAAGCTCCTTATACTCTCCGCCAAGTTCCACTCACGGTGAAATTTCGCCAGCACTTTTCCCGTTTCTACCCTCAAAAACCGGTCAAGCAAATTTCATAATCAACAACTTTATCGAACCAGTTCGAAAATGTTGTCGGAAATATTGTCCGCAAACGAAATTCAACCAATCATGTGAAACTTTGAAATAACGTCACTTTCCTTGTCGTTTGCTGACGGAAAGTGCTGAACATACTTTACCGTGTGATAAGGCCTTTAGATGTCTCGCTACGCTCTCTTGTTGTGGCATAGACAAATATGTTAACTGTGACGTTGTTACTACGCTTCGTAACCAATCATTTGAACCCCCCTTGCTAAGAGTAGCACGAGAACTCTGATGTATCCTCGGATGGTATGATTGAAGCGGTTGGGCAATCCCTGACACCAGAAACAATATATTTCCAGAGCTTTTCTTCATTCTGTGTGCGCCTCCCTTGCTTGATGTGAGAAACCCACGTTTACGTAAAGAATGTAATTTTGTAGAATTAGTTAATTAATTTTTTTAATTTTTACTTGACTGATTCCTGCATAAGATAATAATTTATTATTCCTCACTATTACAACTTTTTATTCTAGGTGGAAATCCGAAACATATTTATGCTATTCAGTTTTTATTTGCTTAGATTTAATTTTGTTAATATCATATTTTCCATCTTTATGAATTATATCTTAATTCAAAAAAACGTAAAAGACTCCTAAGTAAACAACCCCTGAGTTGTAAAAAAATACGATGAAACATAATTTCATTTTTTATGAATTTATTCAATATTTCCAAATTTCTTTTCTGTTATCAAACATATTCCTGGTTTCTTATCGCGGAGATTATAATTATAGACGTGATTTCCCAAAAGATCGCCTATATACATTAATACAGATGCGTCAGGGATATACTCCCTCGTTTAGATGAATCCATTATTGCTACGAGCCTCGGCTTCTAGAAAGATCCATTACCGATATAGACCAGGTACAATGTATTTTAAATCAGTGCGAGCTATGATTTCTAGGAAGATCCATTGTGTACACTGATCTGGTCCAGATAAACATTCCGGCTTTGATGAATCTTAAAGATTTGAAGAGGGAAGTCCTGTCTGTTTGATCTGTTAGCGTAGCTTGGATCTCTGTTGTATAACCACGATTCAGAATTACCATATTCTCCTTTGTGCTCTTTGAAACAGCGTATTAACAAACGAAGCATTCGGTTTGATGGTCTTTTAGACATGTGTTCTGCGCAAAACCAGAGTAGATAGCATATCCGAGTTTCATGATTGGAATGATTCAAACTCTAAGCAAAATAAACTAAATGATCCGTCTTATATATGGCTTACATATATGTTTAATAATTAATAACAGTATTTAAATCGGATATTCTTTTGTTAGTGTGCTTTTTAAAAATAAGTATGCAGAAGGTTGACATCATTTCTGGTAACAAATTCACAAACCGTACCAATGTCACGCTTTTTTAGCTTTAGAAAATGAAGAAATAGATAAAAACCTGATTAAATTTATAATTCGGGTCTAGCATTTTCAAAATTCTCTTATCATACTGAAAAAAGAGGTATAAATGTTGATTGTTCTAAACTACTCTATTCAAAACTTCACAAATCGATCAGAACTTATGGCAGAAGATAGAAATGTTCCTATATTTATTTAAAAGTAGAAATATTAAACATTTTCCGAAGAATAGTATTCCTTGGGTACAAAGGACTGTATAAAATTTAGACTTCATGATTTTTAATATCTATTTATAGACCGAAACAAGATAAATTATTGCTATTTACGCTATTTAAACCGTTTTGAAAGCAAAATAAAAATTAAATTTTAAGATGAGTCTGAAAAATTTTTAGTAAATAATCCTAGAGATATTACAGAAATTTTTGAAATTATTCTGTTGAGTATATAAGACGTAAATGCTGAAATGTTCTATTTTCAGTACTCATATTGTAAAAAAATGTTTGGTTTCAGTTAAAAAAGTTTTTATATTAATCGTAATTTAATCATTTCCACTTTAAAAGTTGCAATTTTACGGAGCTGATAGAAAATTAGAGAGATACATAATACATTATGACTTAAGACCTTTATAATAAAATGAGTAAATTATATGACTATCAAAATTCGAAATTTAAAAATATTTTGATCAAGATTTTATTAAAAGATAATTTATATAAAATATTTAACTGAAAATTTGAGGAACGGTTTGGTTGCCAAAGACAATTAGATAAGTAATAGAAAAATTCGTGAATTCTATGTAAAGGATGCGATATTTTGAGTTAAAGTTATCAGTGGCTTGCGATATTTTTTTATTTTTATCTAATCAATTTCATCGATCAGCCTGAAAACTTCCAAAAGTATTTTTCTGAGGATTTCTTTTCATAATTCCCTCAAAAGAAAAAAAAATGTTATACTTCACCAAAAGATTACCAGTAAGTTTTAGAGATGTCTTAGTTTAAGTAATACTTTTATTTTTAAAAAACAAAAATATTTCATTTTTACATGCTGTTAATGCGATTTCTCATCCCACAAGCGAAATACTCCATTAGTAGCCATTAAATCCTACTCACCAGCTCTAGAAATAAGTTTTTAATCTTTGTGATATTTAGAATTACATTTTTTCCACCTTACTTCATTTTTTTATAAATTTGTGGCCCTAAATTCTTACAGTACGAACTATGAATAATGCCCTCTTGGAGATAACCTTGGAATTAACTACGAGGAGTGATCCGAAAAAACGTTTATAGGTCAAAGGAAAAATGTTTTATTAACAAAAGACACAAGATACAAATGTAATTGAGAAACATATGAGGGGGTCTCTTCTCTACATAATCACCAACCTGTTGAAGCATTTATCACACCGCTAGACCAATTAGTTTGACCCGTCTTTGGTAATAATCAAGCTCCTGGCTACTGAGCTAATTTTTGGCTCCTTTTTGAACATTACCATCTGATATGAACCTTGTTTTGGATAAGTGTTTCTTCAACGCCAGAAAAGGAAATAGCCACTGGAAGACTAATCGGGGCTGTATGAGAGATGACTCCAGACCTCCCACATAAATGTTTGCAGCAATCTCTCTGTCCACTTCAAAATAATGGCGCCATTTCGACACCTATTGTCTACTTATTGCTTCACCTCTCCTCTGTACACTTCAACGATTTTTCTGGTAATGTCTGATGGGCACACACTCTTGACCCATAGAAATCGTATCACAGTTCGCACCTCTGTGCGAGACCACTTCTCTAGACGTCTTGTCATTACTGTCGTTGTATCAGGTCTCAGTATTAATACAATCTCCTCGAACGACCAGTTAAGAAAATTAGCGGCATCTGTCAACACTCTGGGTAACAATATTCTCATCCACAATTTCTTCTTTCCAAATATTGCTGCTTGTAAACTTTTTTTGGATCACCCCTCGTATAAGCATAAATATAAAATTTAGTTTTACAATTAAAATTTACTCATAACGTGGAAAATTAACTTTCTCATATACAGAGCAAATACAGAAATAGTCAAAAAATTCAAACTCGGGATTTTGACATATCTCAGCATTTTAGACCATCCTGAGTTCACACAACACATTTTTATAGAAAATGTCTAGCTATCTGGGACAAATACAATCTTTGAGCTAGACGGCTTATAAAATTTGCAATATCATCTTTACACCAAATTTGCAGATTTTTGATAAATTTTAAATAAAATTTGTTCAGAAGAAGTCTGGTGGACTGTTTGATTGTAAATTAACACGATAGTTACAAAATAAAGAAAGCTAGATAAATAAGATTCGATGCATAGATTCAATATTTTTAGTGTAGACACCTGCCAAATTGTGAGCCCAATCCAACAACGAGTTGGCTATCTGTCGGTCTGTACTTTCAGAAACATTTTAACACAATAATTCAAAAACGCCATTATTTAAATATATCAAATTTGGTATGGTAATTTGTGACTACAATTGCAGCTTAGATACAAATTTGTGTTTTAATTGATCAAGGAAAACGGGTCTACAGCACAAATTTGATTTTTGGATACTTTTAATGCATTCCAGGGATTAATAGCCAAATAGCTAGCCAACACGATAGATTCAGTAAAAACAATAAGTTCATATCGAAGGTTAAATTTTCTTAACTATTTTATATCATTGGAATAATAAAAGAAAGCGAAAAAGTACTTCCCAAAATAGATATTTTAATATAAAATTTCGATTATTCAAATATCTTGTTACAAGAAATTGTAATTTCAATTATAAAATAAAATTTTAAAACCATCTCTAAAACTATTATTTTAATGAGCTACTCCTCCAATCCGCTTGGGCCATTAGTGCTATTATGATCTGTCAAAACAGTCTTTAATCTAGATAATAATTTGGAGATCCGAATGGTTTCTGTTAGGATGTATTCTCATCAACATTAAATTGATGCTTGTAGATATAGTTTCTGCTTTCATTAAATAACAAATGAGACTACATCTAATCTTATTCGCAGTCTTTTCAAAAACTTTCACATTAAAATATCGATAAATACCCCATTAATATACGAGGGAGAGTCAAAAAATAAAGGAATATTTGAGGAAATGTGCATTTATTCTAATAATAGAATATTGAAACATACATTATTTTTCTACATAACTTCAACGCAAATTTCCTACCATTTCACAAGTGTTTCGATTGTATAGGGAATCAATTCTGCCCAGCATCAATGATTTTTTCATCGACTGCAAATCTACTTTTCCTCAGCAATTTCTTCAGGGATCCACACATATGAAAATCACTTAGAGTTGTGATCTGGATTGTATGATGAGTGTTCTAGTTCCTCGAATTCCAACTCTTCTACTGTTTCGGCTGGCTTGTTTGCTGAAGATGGCTGAGCGCTATCTTGCTGCAGGAGACAGCTTTTCGAGTTTTTCGCAACGTATTGATTCCTCAGCTTTCCCTCACAATACCTTCAATGACATTCAAATTGTTCTCAATGGTTGATGTCGATGACTTTCCGGATCTTCCGTCTTTACATAAAGAAATTCTACCCTGTTTGAAGCTCTCTATCCATTCGTAATTCTTGCTTTACAATAAGCAGCTGTCACTACGCTGTGTCGACGAAAACTTTCAACAGATTTAACACTTTCCACAAATAAAAAGCGAATATCGACAATCCAGCTATCTATTTACGGTCTGCTGCTCTTCAACAATTAAAGCGGGAATAAGAATGGCACACTGCACAGAAGTATTGGTGAATACATCAATTCAGTTCTGGATACTTGCCCTTCTGGATACGTGCGTGTGCGTGTGAGTGTGTGTGTGTGAGAGAGAGAGAGAGAGACTCTGTAACAAAAATAAAATCTGAAATATTTTTTAAATTTAATTTTAAGCTTATTCGAAAAAACGAACTCAACGATTTTTCATTCATTCCTGATTTACTAAAATTTAGAAATCAGTATAGTTCTGTGCAATACATAACAACACGTTCTTTTAAAATTTTATAAAGTTTGATTATCTATTAATTATTAAATTCCATTTAATTTTCAATCGATATCGATAATTCCTCTTGAAGTATGTATTTGAAAATTTTATGGAAGGTTAAATTTAATTATCCATTTTTCTTTACTAAATCGATAGGGCTTTTCAAGTTCATAATTGACCTCTTTCCTTATCTCGCATCATTTTTAAAATAATGTTAACACTTGATTTCTTCGACATTTTCATCATATGGCACAAACTCAGTGTATTTCGAATCATTTTTATGACTATACCTATAGTTATTCGAAAGTTACGCGATTGTTTAGAATTTTAATAAGCTTCAGTGCTCAATCCTAGCAGAATACGTTAATAAATTTTGCTGCTCTAAAATCTAATTAATACTGTATTTAAACAAAGGATTAAGATTTTAAGGGTTCTTATGATTATATTTTCCACTTTTGCGTGGGTCACATTAAATAATTTGATGTCTAATAAAGAATTACAAAGGCATGCTATGGATTTGATAATATCTCAGATATATTTAAAAAACCTTGCTATATATAAAAGTAGATATATAGTTTTACACTATAGATATATAGATACAGTTATACCGTAGATATGTAGTTTTAGTTATATATTGTTTTATAGTAAATATAATAAAACTTAGTTATATCTAAAAAAAAGTCGGCCATTCTTACAAAAACAACTGAAACATAATGAGTTCAATCAAAGAATCGAACCTTTTATTATCATTTTCTCCATAAATAATTTTTGCAATGCAAATGAAGCCGAATTAATTACTATCTATTACAAAAATGTGACTGTTACTATTCAAAATGGAACAACATTTATTTACTGCTTAATTTTTCCTGAAAAAAATGCCCTTCACAAATTACGGATTCTTTTTTGCTTGTTTGTTTTAACCATGTGAGAACAGATGTTGTTTTGGTTTGAGATTTTTGAAGCCTCAAAATGAGTAGGCAACAAATTGGCGATTTATTGCTTTTGAAGCATCCATTTTTCGTTGTTAGGGTTATTAGAAAATAATGCAGAAAGCTGCCACATTTGGCGATATATTGCCAACAAAAGTTACAACTTGATTTCCGAATTATTCATCCTCTGAATTGTCTTAATTTAAATCATTTGCCAGTTTAAACCGGTTTGGAACAATCACGAAATTATCATCGATAATCTCGATACTTAGAGCACGCATAGATACTTAGAAAAACATAGAACATTACTTACATGCATCGATACTTAGAAAAACAGTGGGTTTTTTCCCCCATCTCAAAATCAGTTGGGCTCTAAAACTTTGTTTACCAGCTAGAAAAACTAAAAATAAAAGTTTTAAAATTATCATTATATATAGAGAGAGGGGAGCAGATAGTGGCCGCTATAGAGAAGTCTCGTGATTGATTTAAACTGGTTTATGACTTAAATTAATTAAGATAAATAATGACTCAGAAAATAATAACGTCTTTCACATGATAAGTTGAAATTTGCGATAGAAGATTTCATTTTTTTCCCCTTCTACATCTCAAATGCTTTCAATCGCAAATGTAAAGTATCTTGTTTCATTAATTAATAAAGCTGAAACCTATTTTTTCATCGAGTTGTTAAGTTTTACTCTTCTGATGGCTAGAATTCTAATTAATAAATTAAATTATTTTTGAATACTTAACTTATAACACAAAATAGAAACAGAAATATTTTTTTAATCCTCAAGCGGATTCCAGATTTAATAATGAATATATATATATATAACCCATGATATATATGACACTGCAAAGTTTCAATTGCTTAGAAAATGGAATTTTCTTCGTTAAAATATTTTATTTGGCAGATTTATTTCCAGGCACAAAACATATTATTTTCAAGATATAATTGGATTATTTGAATGGAAATTTAAATTTTAAAACCCTTAATTCGATTCAATAAAAATGTTTTCCACCTGAATGAAAATTTTGTTTTAATAAGTAACAAAGGACCTTTTATAGAGAGGGAAATGATACTGTTTATTGTCAGAAAAGTCAATATTTTTCAGAAATAATAAAATAACTTTACTTTAATATCAAAAAAGAAAACATTTCAATTTTGAAACAAATTTGTTGGAAGAAGACTGTAACAAAATTAGAGAAGTATCTACAGTAACTTCAAATAAATAGTTTCACTTTCGAAGACAAAACTTGAAATTAGATAAAGAAATTCAAGTCCCATTTATTTTTTTTCTGTTTTGGTTGGGGAAGTACTGAGTCGGATTTTAAAAACAATTTTATTTCTCTCTCTCTCTTCCATAGATGACTATCTGATTTTTCTTTTGGAGATTCTGTCTCAAAGTATTTAATCTTTTGTTCAAATCTTATTACTTGTCTATAAATTTATCTTGTTATCATCATGTGAGAACTGGATCTTATTTTGGTTTCAGGTTTTTGAACCCACAAAATGCACGAGCAGAAAATTGGCAATTTATTGCTTTTGAGTCATCAATTTTTCACTTTTAGGGTTACTAGAAAATGATAAAGAAGACTATAACGACTATTTCTTGACTATTGTAATAGTCCAGTGTCCTTTATACTAAACCACTCTCCCGATATTTTTGCAGTGTACCAAGGAGAGGAATCCGGCTGAAAATAAAGGGTTCATTGTCGGGAAATAGATCACCGAAGGAAGGTGTAAGTTTTGGCTCTTGAAAAGTGTCAGTGTATTTTCTTGCATTTAATGTTCCCTCGATAACAGGAAGGAGGACCAATATCGTCTGCTGACATGCATGATTAAATCAAAACACTAAATGAATTCTTCATTGTTGCCTGAATGCAGTCAAATTGTAGCTCTTTGCCTATTCTATAGCTTACCTTTTTTGCCATCACTACCGAATAACAATATGTTTGTTTCATCACTCCGTATAACTTGTAAGCACTGATTATCTGTCCAATTAATGCGTTCCTTTTCCCACAGTAATCTTTTTATTCTCTGCTGTAAATTGAGATAAGAATTTTTTTTTCGTTCAATTCTACCTCTAAGTCCAACATCTAATAATCTTCTCCTCACTGTTTTGGAACTAACATAAATACCAACATCATTCAAATGGCCACTGATGACATTCTTCTATTTCGGAGACATAGTTTTTTTTTTCTGTCGTGACCAAATATGGTGCACCGTGTTTAAACCGTTCATGCTTTGTTTTTTATTGAATTTTGTCTCCTGATATCGTAAACAAAATTTTATTACACCAAATGCTGTTCTGAGCCCTCCGTCTTGAAATTGCAGCCTAAAAGGACCACATTCACGTAACAAAATAAAATAAGTTATCTTTCTAGGTGTCTAATATATTTTTTATTTGATTTCATAGTTTGAGTACATATTAGAATATTTATAAAAATTTCAACTGTATATTAAAAAGTTTAACAAAGCTTCTAACTTACAATTTAATTGCATAAAAACAGGCTTCCTTCAACAGAAAAAATGCCCAATAATGACTTGTTCCAGTTTTAAACATGATGTTAGCCTCTGCTTGTAGCTAATAATATTTCATTGATTCCCTGAATAAAAACAATGATTTGCTATAAAAGTTAGAAATTAAATCCACTTCGTCATTATATTTTTTATTTAGACTAAAATAAGAACTACCTTTTTGTTTTTCAGATATTTGAATTTTGCTTTTTGTTCTCAAATCATTATTAAATTATTTTTAAATGATATGCAAGAGTTTGCATTCTGTGGCATGTAATATAAAAGTTAGAAAACATGCGATTTTCAAAAATGTCCTCAATTTTGGCCACCTATATATATATATATATATATATAATATACAGAGTGATTATGATTAAATTTCCTCTTTAAAAAGAAGCATACAACGCGAACGGAAAAATAAATTGCAACAAAATTTGGTATATAGACTATACACACGACGAAATTTCGAAAAAAAATACAGTTACAGCTTTTAGTTCCAAAATGTCCACCAAAGGGTGCCTTTTCGAAAAACCTTAATAAGAATCCAGAACAATAATTGTTTGAAATAAAATGTGAAGCCTGGAAAAGCTGTCGAAAAAAAAAATGTTTTTGATGAATTTTGAGAGAAACGCGAGATTAGCAAGCTTGCGACGAAGAGGAAATTTTATGCAAAACAAATTAGGATAAGAAACGTTTGCAGTCGTTGTCAGGTTCTATGCCGTTGTTTCCGGCTGTAAAGATGTAACAAAATTCAAACATTGAAAAATAAATGATTCATCTAGTTTGTCATCTGTTGAGTTAAGGCTTCAAAGCATTATGCCGGCGCCCTAGCATAGGGGTATCATCGTGACACTTTCTTCAGCCTTCTCTTGATCTGGGCTTTCTGGTTCAGGCATGATTGTTTTTCTGTGTTTTATCTGTGAGGTGTGTGAATGTACACCCCCCCCCAATGTAAAAAGAGATTGTGCAAGGAAATGTGATGCATGAAGTAGCCAAGTCACTAGTTGGAGCTATTGAAAAAACTATAGACGTTCACTCAGCTTAAATCGCTGACAGTTATACGTCAGCCAGCTTGTAAAGTGTTATAAGTCACAACACAACAACACAAAGCATTATTTCTCTTGAAGAAAATAAAAATGTTTTTTTAAATAATTGCATAAGATAATTTTATAATCTTTAAAAACTTTCATAATTTATATCTATGATCTAAATGGCTGGATATTTCATTTTTCTGGAATCGGGTGAATTTAGTTCCCTTTCTTCACATAAAAATTTAGAAAGATTTTTTTTAAATTATTCTAATTATATTGTCAACACGATAACATAGGTAAAATGTTATACACTCATATATAATGACTGGATATTTCATTTTTCTGGAATCGGGTGAATTTAGTTCCCTTTCTTCACATAAAAATTTAGA
This sequence comes from Argiope trifasciata, assembly GCA_026543055.1. Classification (NCBI taxonomy): domain Eukaryota; kingdom Metazoa; phylum Arthropoda; class Arachnida; order Araneae; family Araneidae; genus Argiope; species Argiope trifasciata. The sequence continues at coordinate 511,145 of JAPMOQ010041020.1, read as the reverse complement.
AAAGAGTTTTTTTTTTAATTATTCTCGTTATATTGTCAACACGATAACATAGGTAAAATGTTATATACACATATATAAACTTTTGAACAGGGAGAAGATTCTAGGAACCTTGACTAATGAAGATCTGCAAAAATTTTCCCAAAATCGAGTCATGAGAAATATTGCAATACTGTACGACAACGGATTGTAAAATTCCCTCGCATTTGCGCATGCGTTAGGATACGTTTAACTCGTCAAAATTGGATGAAAGGAAAGGTGAAAGAAGAAAATGTTTACATTTAACAATAAAGACTAGCAGTTTTATGAGACGTAAACATTACAGATAATTAGTAATGCAGAAGGAAAAAGGTACTAATGCACTGTAAAATATTTCAAAGCAATTTTTATTTAATTTAAAGGACATAAACATTAATTTATGAAGAATGAAAAAAAAAATTTATTTGGTAAATACTTTTTTGTAAAATAATAAGAATATTTTTTATATTAAAATGCTTAATTATATTTGTTTTGAATTTTGAATTTTTTGACAATATTTTAAGATTAATAACAATAGAAAATCGAGAGTTTATTCTATTTAAAACATTTTATTACTATTTAAGGAATTGCTGTAAATGTAGAACGTCTTAAAAATATAATAAATAGTATTTTTTAAATATATATTTTGTATATTTTAAAAAGGACAGAAATAAATAATTCCCCATTTTCCTGCTTCTTGTTTATAATATTTAATGATATTATAAAATTTTCTTCGTACCACTCCAAAGCTTTTTTACGATTTGAACATCTATAACAATAAGAAATTTTGAGTTAAAATAAAATACGGGCAGAAACGTCACAATATTAACAAAAACGAGAAAAAAAATTGAACTAAAAGTATCTAATGAGGGAAATCCAAGCTCACAAGTGAATACCGGTAATTTGCTCATTGTTCCGCGTCTCACCCCTTAATGAGACAGAAGCGTCGAAATATGGTCGTCTCATAATCCGTTGACGAACAATAAGTAGTTTCCTATGGGAAATGTACCTAAAAATTATTACTGCCCTAGTAACATATAAAATAATAAATTCATTTTAAACGGCATTTGAGGCTTATGCCACTACCGACAAAAAAAATCAGGCGTAATTCCAATTTTAAATAAATGGATACCAGAATTAAGCAATTATTTAGTCAATTAACTGTAACCGAACTCAAAATCAATTTTTCAAAAAGAGAATTTCACTGCATGAAAAAAAAAAACACGATCAAGGGAAAAATCAACTTTTATTCGATCGATAAAAAGAGTAACGAGGGTTAGTCAGCAAATAAAAAGGAAAAACTAAATAAGTGATTTAAAATGTCCTGAACAAAATAGCCATTTTCTCATTTAAATTAGTTTACGTGAATCTTAAAAGGGATGCTTTGTTCAGATATTCTGGCAGTAGTGTGTGTGTGTGTGTGTGTGTGTGTGTGTGTGTGTGTGTGTGTGTGTGTGTGTGTGTGTGTGTGTGTGTGTGTGTGAGTGAGTGAGTGAGAGAGACTCTCTAAGGGCAAGACATCTCACCGAGCTACGGAATTTGGAACCAATTCCAGCAGTAGAGGTCTCCCCCAAACTTTCTCACATACTTCCTTATAATTGTTTTATTCTTGAAAGGCCTAGCATAGCGCTAGCTTACAGTAAATATGAAATATTATGAGCCTTGGCGTGTATTTAGCATTTTTATTTAACTTATTGTGTGACACTTGGCAAAGTTTGTTGCGATTTCTCTCTAGCGTGCAGTAAATAGTATCAGAAAATTGATGTTTTAAATACATTTTCCTTCAACAATTGGAACAAAAATTTTACTTAGAATTCACTGATAACCACAAAGCCACATACCAAAATTCATATATTGAAGTCGTTTCGTTTTTGAATTATTTTATATGATTCTAAAAATATAGACTGACTGACGATCAGCCCGTTGTTGGGTTTAGCTCAAAATTTGATAAATGTCGATGCCCATAAATCTTAAATCTATTTACCAAATTTTATCAATCTTACTCAATTCGTTTTGTAGCTATCATGATAATTTTTACTCATGTAGTCGGATAAGCAAACTTATACAGAACAGATTTTGTTCAAAATTTGATAAAAGTCTGCAAATTTTATCTGAAGACCATATTCAGAATTTCATCTATCTAGCTCAAAGCATTTTTAGCTATCATTGGCACAGATAGACAGACGGATGTTCAAAAAAAAAATTTTTTTTTTGAGCTCAGAGAAATCTAAAACATAGACACTCATCAAAATCACAAGCTCCTATTGACTATTACTACACTTTCTTTATGCTTCTTATACAAAAAATTAATAAAGGATAGAATTGAGAATCGAGGTGTAAGGTGTACTACTTATAACAACCCCGCTTGCCTTACGATGAGTTGGAGAGGAGAACGAGAATGAGGAAAAAGGGTTCTGAAATCGAGTGGAAGAGAATGGCTCTATGTTGGAACAATGTTGTTTCTTTTATTTCTCATAATTTTGTGCTTTGTCCCGTATTAATATATGAATAAGAATTTGGGACTAAATTTGGAAGTAATCACTGTCTCTACCACTCACACTAAAGAAATCCCACGCAAAAAAAAGGTTTTATACGTAGATTGGGGTATTTTCCCATTCTAAGCGGATTTCTTTCAACATTTGATAGAATTTATAAAAAGCTTGTGCAACGACCATTCACCAAATTTCATTTATCAAGCTCAAAAGGTCTTCCTATTCATACAGACAAAACAATAGATTAACAGACATAATTTTCAAAAATATATATTTTTCCGAAAGAAGAAACTTCCGAAACGTAGAGATTCCTTAAAATGTCAAATTCGAATTGTTCGACAATAACAATAATCTTTTTTTTTTGTAGTCTCTTATTTTTATTTTTACTACTATAAATTCACCGTCATTGGGAAATTGCATTTCTAAACCGTTTGAATTTCACTTAACCTTTATTTCTTTCAATGTAATAAGTAATATTTTTTTAATTAATTCACTTATTACTTAGGTCAACAAAGAAAATTTTTAATTTAGTTACTTTTTATTGAATAATTATCAAAAAAAATATTATCAAAACATTATTGATTTTCATTAGAATTGAACTCATATTCTTCACCGTCTCACGAAAAATATTGAAATCCTTACATTTTACCGAACGAACTATTGCCTGTTGCTTTCATTAAACACTGCTAAAACTCTATTTAAAGTATTAAAAATGTATTTAATTTAATTAATGAATTAATATTTGAAAAAAATCTGTATTAACATCTCCTACAAGTTTTTAAAAATGCACTTGAACTTGAGTGGACGAATAAAAAGTACTTTATAACGATTGAAAATTTGAACAAGGTATTAAATAAACCAGGGGGTGACCGAGCTCCGCTCGGAGAAAACAGGTATCGAAGCTAACTCGAAGATTTAAATTTTCAATTGTGATTTATCAAAACAATACATGCCATAAGAAAATTTGTGAAACCATTGGTGAAAAGATAACCGGTTAAACCTCGGCTTTTCATCGTCCACCAGCGATGTCATGTCTTGATGTTCCATTGGAAATCCCCATCTGCACTGGTCTCTTCCATGTTTGCTGACCATGCACGGAGTGCTTGCGTTCATATCACCACACGGGTTATGGATCATCCATTTCGAGATCAGTTCCTTGAGTTCCGGATCATCTTCTGGAAACTTTATTAGTTCGCCATATTGGCTATAGATGGCAGCACGTTACCGCTTGAAAATTTAAG